>JAUESR010000202.1:2727500-3245000 GCA_030914345.1 Drosophila koepferae
ATTTCAAAAGCAATTGCAAATTGAACTGCAAATGCCAAAAGCAAATGCAAATTTATGAAAAGTAAATGAAAAAAGTGTCTTAGTCGCTATTAACATAAAAATATGAAACAAGCAGAAACGCATCAAAATAACGAAAAAACAAAAATATTTGTAAAATACAATTTACAGAGAGCCCTTAATTATTTATATATACATATATACATATATATAAAAAACACAAATACAATAAATCTAAAATTAATTAAGTTGTTAACGCTTATGTTTTGCAAAGGTAAATTTTTAAATTTTATAAAACCTAAATATGATAAATAGTTGATAAATATTAAAAGAGAAAATTTAATAAAATAAAAGAAAGAAAAAAATGGGTACCTAGAGCATAAAGAGCAGCAACAAATAACATATTTAAAGAACCACAAGCTAAATATTATATTATTAGCAATTAATAAATATATATATATGCATATATGCATCTACTCAAATGCATATGTATATTAGAAGCTACAGCGTGCCGCATGCACAGTAAATAAAATCTATATCTATTTATATATATATATATACGAAAATATATATGTATAAATATGTAGCTATATATATATATATATAAAACAAATTAAATAACAATAAAGAATTATATTGCATATTGTACAAAATCGTTTGCATTAATTTACGAGCACAGCGTGTGGATAGAACTTCGAGGGTGGGTGGTTTGAAAAGTTTGCACACTTAAATTGAGACTGCAACTAAAACGAATCAGTGAGAGTGTGCTCTATCTATCTATATCCTGCTTAGATATTCAAGTTGATTGACTGGGGGAAATCCTTATGATTACGACGTTGAAATTTAGGTATTTATGTTGCAAATGCTCGAGCATGCAATATTTGAAAGCAGTTTTGAATTTTAGATCAAATTCAATAACACAAAAATATAGACAAATATATAAATACACATATGAGTTTCTGCAATTATCAGTAATAGCTTTTATTAAGCTACCCTCGATTATTATTATATTTTCACATATATATACATATATATTATTTATTATTTATGGCTACCCTCAGTCACAATTGAGCCTCTCCAATTATTTAACAATTTTGCAGCGCACGCGTTCATTTGCATACAATTGCAGCGACTGGCTACCACCACTACCTTGATCATATTGGCGGCCAGCTAATACCTTTGCACTCTTGAGCCCCGCGATGCTGCTCGTGCTACCTGGCATACCGCTTGCGTGCCGCTTCATCTCGTCTCGCCCCTTGACAACAGTATGAAACTCGTGGCAGATCTTTTGGTCGCTAAAACGCTATGCAACAAGGCCAATTGGCCTTTGCCATTTGTTATATTTAAACGGTTTTCATTAACATTGCAGATACACCAGTTAGACGTACTAACTATATATAAATTATGACATAGTTGCGGCTACTATTACTATTTCTATTAGTATATGTGTTATACTATATAGTATGCATAGTTAGTGCATGCCAATTGTTGTAGTTGCTGTGAGGAAGGTTGAGAAACGAAAGACTTAGGCAACGAACTTGCTGGTAGATAATTCACATGGGGAAATGTGCTATAGTATCTGGTATTCCATAGTGAATGGGGTTAAGAGAGTTCAGCTCTATTAAATAAACATACGTTTTGCAAGAATCCAGAGAAGCTGTTTTTGGCATTCCACAATGAACGATGATAATTGAAGGAGCTCATTATATGCCCTATTAATGAGATATACTAAGGAAAAGCTAAGCTAAACTATGCGTATCAATATACAATGCTAGATGACCTGTTTGATCTAGATAAATGCAATCTGTTCCAGATGTTGTTGTTGTCAGTTCTTAATGGATGAATTGACTAATTGTTCAGCTTTTGCTTCCTTTTCCACAGCATATATTATATAATCTATATCATTTAAGTCATCTAAGTTATTAGTCTTCAAAATCATTGATTTTTGACTGCATAGATTGCATATATGTACATATACTCACCATTAAAAGGAGTTTCTCGGTAAGTTCTACTCGTTCTTTTTTATACAACTCATTATTATATAATTAGCTTATATGTGATTAAAATTTAAAACTTAATTAAACTGTGGAATACCTCCAATTTGTAAAACGTTTCAAGCCAAAAACAGCCAATTGGATATGCTTCATATAGAAAACGATTATTTTTATTTAGCACACCCATTAAAAATGGACAAAAGGGTATGCTAGAATTAAGTAGGTGATTGCAACTTTTAGAGATATACCTAATGCTGTAAGGCAAAACTATTTCTATTGGTAAATATTCCACTATATATTGACCTTAAAAACTGTAAGATAATCACTCAAATAAACAAATTTGATATATATAAGCAGATGTTTGTTATTTATAAATATCTTTGACTTATTTTATGGGATTCTCAACATTTATTCCAAAGTATTTTTTAGTTTTTCTTAAAAACATCTCCCACATCCCATTCTTAATGCTATTCAAGCCTATGAATCATGGGTAATCCACATTCGGGAGACTTGATTGACGCACTGTACCACATTGATTAATGATCGAAATGCCAGTCAAAAACTACGCTCACAGTAGTTGTTGTTGTTGCTCGCATTTCATCCGGTTGAAAGGTTGAACAGGTATGTGTTTAAAAATATATCAATTATTGTTCATGTTAATTAGTTTATTCACCGCCCATTTGTTTAAACATTAACATGAACACAAAATATATAAATACCACAACAAAAAACAAATAAAATAAATAACAAAACAAATTGCCGGTTCCCAGCAAAAAATGCAGCAAAACGACCTGAAAATAAAATATATTTTAAACATTTATATTAAACACAAAATAAAGACAAATCAAATATAATATATAAAGTTAAATTAGGTATTCTGCCGGCTATTACGTAACATCGACAATTCGATTTGATATGAGAAATTAACAAACGCTAATTGGTACTAACAAACATCGCTTTTAGCTACAGATTCATATTTTACCCTGAACCGATGCAGCGCACTGGGCGTGGCATTCGAAGGGTGAGCGCACGACGACAGTCATGCAGCAGGAAAATTTTCACGCGACGCGTGAAAAGCATTCGAAAATAGCCTTCCGGCAATCGTGCTGCATTTAGTTATGTATATATTCAGATCTACAAGGTATATTACATATATATATATACTATATCTAGATAATATATATTCATTAACTATACAAAATTATTGTGCGTGACCAAAAAGGTCACACAATTTATGTATATTTATTTGTGCAATGAGTTTACATTATGTTCATAGTAAGTATTTAATATAAAAAATGCATTTTAATTATTTTTTTTTTCTATGCATTGAGTGAAAGTTTTTTTTATTGCCTGATTATTAATTCCAGGGTAATAAATCTAATTAGCAAATTCTAATTCAAATGTGAAACAGGTGTTTTTGCTATTAATTTATATTTTATAATTTAAAGATTTTATAAGCGAATTCCCAAGTCAAAAGTTGAATTTCATTAATATCAAGACAACTTTTTTTATTCCTAAACTCAACGCTTCGAAAATCTTCTTAAATTGCTTAGTGTTTTCATATATATATTTTTTAATATCATATGTGCCCGACAAAGCTAAAAAAATGTAAGTTGAAGGCCTTCAAATAGTTAACGTCAATTTTTTTTTCCAAAATTCTATTTAATTTTGAATTTAGAATAAATAAAAAACACGTTATCATAAATTTCTCTTGGAATATTATAATAATAATATTATTACCTAATGCAACTTAGGAAATATTTTTTACTTTATTTCGATTTCGATTGCCAATGCAATGCATATCCATTACCATTACTCACTTATCTAATGCTACTCAACAATAGATTCTTAATCTCTTATATTTACTATTTCATAATGATATATGAGCAGTTCTGTTTAACATTCAGTTACTTGATATATGAGCAGCTATACAAACATATTATATCACACACAACTGGCAGCTGAAGAGCTCTGCTCGTATCAAGCATGTTTCATAGACTTGAAGAGCATCTGTTAGTTGCATAAGACCATTTTTGCTCTAAGCTCAATGATGACTTAATTATTGTATAACATCTGTAATAGTCGCACATTAGGTTTGACTTTTATAAATTCGTGTGCAGTTCGAGCTTACGGCATAAATCATGAGAATTATTGGCGCATGATATAGCAACGAGTTTTCCAGTTGTTGTTGTTGCTGCTGTTGTTGTTGTTGTTGGTGCACCTGATCGAAGCGAACAATCGCATGCTTTTACTTTCTAAATTGTTTCTTGCCCGTTTTACATACATAACATTAACGCATGTATTATTTGCGAGACTGTTCTTACAAGAATTGGCTTCAACTCAGCGCACCTGACTTCCGTTTGTGATTCAGATATACGATTTATGTATATCAGCCAGTTAATACAAATCAATTGAATTAAAGCGCGCTTAAAAATAGCTTGCGCTTTTTTTTCTTTATCTTCTTTTCTCTTGTCTCCTTCGCACCTTTTTATTTTTGCAACAGCAGCAGCTGCGTCGTCGCTCTTAGGCCGTGCTGCGGGGCTTTGAACTCAGCTTGAAGCAAATGCTTTTTTTTTTTTTTGTTGCAAATTATTCGGCCTTAGTGGTTCAAAATTGTGGTTTGTCTGTGCGGGTGTGGTGTAGTGGCCATAAAATTGATAGACAAATATTTATAGGGTATACCAGTAAAGGACTTAAAAATAGTAAATATGACACGGATTAATAAATAGTGGGAACAGATTTAAAAAAAAAAAAAAAAAAAAAAAAAAAGAAAAAAAAAATAAATATATAGTTCATGCAACGAGTCACCCTACTGCAATTGCTTAGCAAGCGTTGCCTACCCTTTGATTAGACCTTCGCATTAACTGTTAATGCTTAGCATCATACGATTGTACCGCAAGCGGACAAGCGGCGAAGGCCAGACAATGGTACAGCTATGCTTAGCAAGACTGAGTTTTAGAAGTGAAGGAGAGTGGAATAGACCTTGAGTGAGTGCAGACGTGGCGAACTGACCGTGGAGTGTAAAGAAATAAATTATTATCAACACGTGTGTTGTGGACAGTGACGATATTGTGTCGTATGTGTATATAGACAATTATTAAATTTAACAAAATGTAGGCGCTTAACATTAATACAATACTAGCGCCTCGCTAAAGTGAAGCGGGCAAGAACAGCTTGCTCACTCTTAGGTCTTAATCCGACGATCAAACTATAAGCAACAATAAAAGAGCATCATGATCTACATCTAACGTCCACAACAATAGAAACAATAACGAATATAAAACACCTCTTCACGACAAGCCAAACTTCATAACGTCACCTAATAGTCGCCGCAAAAGACGCCGTAATAACTAAACTACTGCCCAGTATAAAACAACAGTCTATAATTCCACAACAGCCTGAGAAAAAGAAAATCACAACTACAACAATAAAAATGAAAATGAAAAATTAAAACAACAACCAACACACACAACGCCATAGTACTGAATTAATTCATCCCGAACGTCGGCCATGTAATTAGACAGCTTGAACGGACAGCATAATCAATGGACTCGACTAGAATTGAAGCAGCGCTAACGTGGAAGAACAGTGAGCAGCAAAGCGGAGTAACTATAAACGGCATCGATAGTGTCATTTTTGAAAGGGCCGATATAATAAGCAATGCATTTATAAATAGATTAAGAGACTTTTTATTTGTATTTGTAATGTTTTAAATTCCACAGTACGGTCAACATGCCACCGTCATCTTGGGCCCAAGGAGCACCCTGGTATGCACTCATATATACATATATAAAGAAAAGTAATCAGTTGTGTAAGTAAAAAAAAAAAAAAAAAAAAAAAAAAAATATATATATATAAAATCATATAAAATTTAAATGGAAAAGTAAATAATAATAATTGATGAAATGCTAATTAATAATGTCATATAATTAAATTTGTAGATTAACTGTTCATGAATATTTTGTAGTTAATAAGAACATTGTAAAGTAGATGTAAGTAACATGTAACAAAAACCCATTAGTATGTAAGCACCGAACAGAATCTTATCTTTTATAATGAATTTATCGCCTCATTTTTCGATTAGAGTTTTTTTTTTGTATTAAGGAGTACCATTGCATTAAATTAAAATGTTTGAATTGAATATGGATCCTTAAGTTTTTTTTTTAGTCTGTCAACCAGTCATGTCAGAAGCGGTTAAGGAATAATAATCCTTTAGGGATTTGAATAGGGACGATACAAAGGAATCGAGGTATTGTCATGGTAGGGCGGGTAGAGACGAGAGACGATCAACACCTAGTCTCTCCAATCAGTCAAGTCCATAGTCGGGTTTATGTTGCGTGTCGGCGCAGTGATTCTTAATAATAGACTACTCTTAATTTTAGTTTCTGAACGCGCACTAAAACTTTAAGTGTGTTAGAGTGCAACAGTGTAGATTAGGTGGAGAAGAACCCCGACCATCCGACGAGCTAGTACGAGCATAGCGAGAGTGCGCACCTCGAAGCCTTCTACACGCCTAGGTTCAAGCCATCGACTGGCGAACTATAACGCTCCCGATTAGAAAATAGCAGAGCGCAGGTCCTGTACATTACATATATTAAATGGCGCCCAACGTGGGGCCCGAAAAAGACAGTTTGGTTTGATAGCACACAATTAACCCACTGTAGGGACAGTTTGAATCATAACCGTTAAGTATTGTCTGGGTTCCCTAAGCTCATCCGTAATCCATCCATATCACTCATATTATAGTAACTTAAATGTCAATTATATAATTGTTGGTGACATCGCGGTCTCACGCTTTAGTCCTCTTTTTATTGGATTTTGCGATTGCAATTCATTTCTTTGGATTGGTCGACCTGAAAAGACCTACAGTCTCAGCTTGCGACAAGCACCAAATAAATAATTGATATTACACAAATAGTAGGATACAGCTCAATTAAATTGGAATTACAATAGACTTACTTGAGTGTGAGTGTTGTCCATTAATCGAATGTTTGGTAAATAAACAATAGAGCAATTAACGACAATAGAAGTAAACCCCTATGACTTAGACTGACATCACCTTATAAGTTTCTGACATGGAAAAGACAGACACATTAGTACCCCAATCAGATTAAAATTTTCATTCTTTAGTTTTCTCGGTTTTAGTTAGAATATATTATTTCCGAAGGATAAGGCAAAATGTCGGTAATACATAGTACCGAAGATATAGCATCAGCGTTGCAAACGGAAGAACCGTTCTGTAATATATGTAACGAAGTTTTTAATAGGAACGATCTTAGAGCAAAGACATCATGTAGGCATGTATTTCATAAACTCTGCATTACAAAGCATATTAGGGTAACTCCGAAATGTCCTGTATGTAATGTTGATTGTACAGCAATGTCATTGACATTCTCAGATAATACTCTGTTTGCAGAACTTCAGTCTGAAACCGGCTTACAGCTTAGTGCCAATGAATCTTTTAGTACAAGCGGTAATAGGTCAAATTACACTAGAAGAAACCAAAGATCCACTAGAAGTCGAGGAATAACTCCAAGACGAGGGATACAAACACGATCTACCGCTCGTCGAGAATCGGACAGTAACCCGAACGAACAAGTTAATACTTCTAACACCAGACTTAACAATCAAGTTGAGATAGCTAACTATATACAAGCTTCTATCAGTAGCCAGCAGACGCAATTAATCGAACAGCTCACAACATGTTTAAACAAGGCTTTCGAAACATCTTTACAGAATCAATTAGCAGCTCTAAAACTAGTTACATCCGAACAAGCACCACCATCGGTTAATGATAGTAATACAAGAACCAGTAATGCGAACGTTTCACAACCTCCTTTCAATAGTCTAGAATTTCAGACGGACAATTCAAGGACTAGCGCAAATGGAAACATCTCCATTTCCAAAAAGTCACCTGGGAAAGTGCCCAATATTATGCAAAGTTGGTACATCAAATTTGATGGGTCCAAGAATGGCATGCGAATGGATGAATTTATATATCGCGTCTGTTCTCTCACTAAACAGAATTTGAACAATGATTATCAACTCCTGTGTGATCATTTATACCTGTTATTTACGGGCAAAGCAACTGATTGGTACTGGAAGTTCCACCGTACTCACCCTAATTTTACGTGGGAAATCTTTTGTTTAGAGTTCAAGAGAAGATTTGAAGATATAGAAACCGACTATGACATCTGGGAGAAGATACGAAAACGTAGACAAGGCGAAAACGAACCATTTGACGATTTTCAATATGCAATAGAAGATCTAGTTGACAGACTCCAAAATTGCATACCTGAAACCGAATTAGTTGATCTGTTGATTAGAAACGCCAAACCCACGGTGCATCACGAACTACTTCATTTAAATCTCTTGAATAGATCACAGCTCCGGCGAGAAATCAGGAAACATGAACAGTTTTATAATGACACAAAAACATTTAAGCCTCGAGCTATGCGCTCATATATCACAGAATTGTCAGCATCCGATGATTCGGAGCAGTTATCGGACGACGCTAACGTCACAGATAGCATATCAGAAATGCAAAGACCCAATATAAAAACAATACTAGTTTGTTGGAATTGTGACAAATCTGGACATAGATTCGATGACTGCATAAGTCCTCGGAAGATATTTTGTTTCGGGTGTGGAGCTAAAGAAATATTCAAACCCATGTGTCCGAAATGTAACCCTTCGGGAAACCGAAAGAGGGATGTGTCAACCAACACCAAGTAGGCACATCCTCCGAAACCATTGACAGACATGATAGTAGTACTCAGACAGACTACCAATATAATTCGTCTAACATTCATTTTTCCTTTATACCCATACATAAAAGAATAGAAAATTACAATTTAGTTCGTAAGCAAATTTTTGATAGAATAAATGAATTCAAGTATATGATTAAGCCTAAACGTTCAACGAAACGTTTAAGAGATTTTTGGAGAAGGATACGAAGGTTTAGGAGAAAGCTTATATCAGCGATTTTTTTAAACTCCGATAATAGGCTCTTCACTGACGTTAATATAGAAGGTACAGGCTATATAGCCCTGCTAGACTCAGGAGCCACTATAAGTTGTATTGGTGGCTCAGCAGCAAAAGAATTGTTAGTAAATAAGGAAAGTAGAAAATGTTCAGGATACGTTAAAGCTGCAAACGGAACAGCAAGTAAGGTAGTAGCAAAACTCACAAGCCGGATTAAATATCAAGGGAAAGAAGCAGATCTGGAAATGTTTATCATTCCCGAACTAAAACAAGACGTATATCTGGGCATCGATTTTTGGGAAAAATTCGGACTTCTAGACAGAATAACTTCGCAAGAGAAAGTAGCGGAATTAGACGTAGGTCAAATCGATGATAACGAAGATCCACCCAACTATCACAAGTTATCAGAAGAAGAGAAGGCACGACTTGATAAAGTTATATCAATTTTCCCATCCTTCGATACTGAAGGCCTTGGTCGCACCAACTTAGTAACGCATTCTATAGAGGTTGGTTCAGCAAGACCAGTAAAACAACGATATTGGCCAGTTTCGCCAGCTATTGAAAGGATTATGTTTGCTGAAGTCGATAACATGTTGGCACTAGATGTCATAGAAGAGTCAAACAGCCCTTGGAGTAGTAACTGCGTTTTAGTAAAGAAGGGAGAAAAATATCGACTTTGCTTAGACTCAAGACAGGTTAATAAGGTTACCAGGCGGGATGCATACCCTTTACCTCATATTGATGGCATTTTAAGTCGCCTACCGCCAGCTCGTTACATTACCGGTCTGGACATGAAACATGCATATTGGCAAATTCCGTTAGATGAGAAATCTCGACAATATACGGCTTTCACGATTCCAAACAGACCATTATATCAGTACAAAATGATGCCATTTGGACTATGTAATGCCGCTCAAACACTATGTAGACTAATGGATCAGGTGATTCCAGCTCATTTACGTTCACGAGTTTTTGTATACCTAGACGATCTCCTTGTTTTGTCTGACGACTTAGACTCACATTTGCTGTTGTTGCAAGAAATAGCATTATGTCTCCGTAGAGCAAATCTTACGATAAACATAAGCAAGTCTAAATTTTGTATGAAGGAAATCACTTACTTGGGATTTATAATAGGAGATGGACAAATAAGAACAAACCCCGATAAGATTAAAGCCATCAGTGAGTTTCCAGTTCCTACGACCGTAAAACAACTACGCCGATTTTTAGGTTTATCAGGGTGGTATAGACGTTTTGTAGAAAACTATGCCACAATCAGTTTTGCCTTGACCGAGTTGCTAAAACAAAAGAAAGGTATACAGTGGAACCCTGAAGCCCAACACTCGTTCGAATCGTTAAAGTCTTGCTTGACCACATCACCAATTCTCATAACACCAGATTTTTCGAAGCCATTCGTGTTACTTTGCGATGCAAGTACGTATGGAATAGGTTGTGTTTTAGCTCAGGAACGGGACGGCATTGAGTTACCTATAGCATATATGTCCGAGAAACTATCCAAAGCTCAACGTAATTATTCAGTTACGGAATTGGAATGCTTAGCAGTTATTAAAGGGATAAAAAAATTTAGATCGTACATCGAAGGTCAGGAATTTGTAGTGATAACTGATCATGCTGCGCTGAAATGGCTGATGAATCAGAAAGATTTATCTGGCAGACTTGCCAGATGGTCTATGAAGCTACGAACCTTTTCATTTAGTATTTGCATAGAAAAGGTTCGTTAAATGTTGTAGCAGATACCTTATCTCGCCAAAACTATCCAGCTATTGAAGAAATTAACTTTAACTGTCCGATTATCGATTTAACTTCGAAAGAATTCCAATCACCTGAGTATTTAAGTTTAATTGAGAAAATCAAATTGAATCAAGCCAGATTCCCGGATTTACAAGTAATGGATAATTTGGTTTATAAAAGAACAGAGTTCGCATCAGGCAATGAAGAACAAGAAAATAGTTCTTGGAAACTTTGGGTACCATCAACGTTAGTAACAGATGTCTTACAGCAGGCACATGACGCGCCGAGCTCAGCGCATTGTGGCATGAGCAAAACCGTAGAAAAGATAAGGAGACATTTGTTCTGGCCCAAAATGGTTAGTCAGATTCGGAAATACATATCCGAATGCGTTATATGCCGCACGACGAAGAGTCCAAACACCATCCTTAAACCTCCAATGGGTAAACCCTTTTCTTCGGATAGACCTTTCCAAAAGTTATACATCGATCTGTTAGGACCCTATCCGCGCTCCAAAAACGGTAACATTGGCCTACTTATAGTGGTTGACCATTTCACAAAATTTCATTTCTTGTGTCCTCTTAAGAAGTTTACAGCCTCTAGAATTTGTGAATTTTTAGAAGGAACTATATTTTACACGTTTGGAGTACCAGAAATGATACTTACCGACAATGGGTCCCAATTTAAGTCTAGTGCTTTTCAAGCCTTATTAACGAGTTTTGGCGTAACTCAAAAATGTACTGCCATTTACTCTCCGCAGGCTAACGCTAGCGAGCGGCTAAATAGATCAGTTTTAGCAGCAGTACGAGCTTACATTGGTCAGGAACATACCCATTGGGATGTTAATTTGAATGCTATCAGTGGAGCATTGAGAGCTTCATTACACCGAAGTACTGGATATTCACCTTATTTCCTCGTGTTTGGCCAAAATATGATTTTAAACGGTAAAGATTACTCTCTGCTAAGAAATTTAAACCTTTTGAACGATGACACTAAACTGAACAAGCAGGATATACTACAGTTGTTACGACAAAAAGCAAAACAAAACGTAGAAAAATCTCACGAGGCAAACGCTAATCGCTATAATTTACGTAGTCGCAACGTGCAACTAAGTGTAGGAGATACAGTATATGCAAGGAATTTCACACAGAGTAATGCTAGTAAGAGATTTTGTGCTAAGTTGGCACCTGTGTTTATTCTAGCTAGAGTACATCAAAAGCGAAGTTCAAATTATTATGTACTTAAATCCGAGGACGGAAAGAATTTAGGCGTATACCACCTAAAAGATATACAGATTCGGACATGACGAATTTCCATGGTCTTCAGATAATGCTTCTTCGAGCAGGTCTTGCTGCATTATCTGTGCTGTAGTGGCCATAAAATTGATAGACAAATATTTATAGGGTATACCAGTAAAGGACTTAAAAATAGTAAATATGACACGGATTAATAAATAGTGGGAACAGATTTAAAAAAAAAAAAAAAAAAAAAAAAAAAAAAAAAAAAATAAATATATAGTTCATGCAACGAGTCACCCTACTGCAATTGCTTAGCAAGCGTTGCCTACCCTTTGATTAGACCTTCGCATTAACTGTTAATGCTTAGCATCATACGATTGTACCGCAAGCGGACAAGCGGCGAAGGCCAGACAATGGTACAGCTATGCTTAGCAAGACTGAGTTTTAGAAGTGAAGGAGAGTGGAATAGACCTTGAGTGAGTGCAGACGTGGCGAACTGACCGTGGAGTGTAAAGAAATAAATTATTATCAACACGTGTGTTGTGGACAGTGACGATATTGTGTCGTATGTGTATATAGACAATTATTAAATTTAACAAAATGTAGGCGCTTAACATTAATACAATACTAGCGCCTCGCTAAAGTGAAGCGGGCAAGAACAGCTTGCTCACTCTTAGGTCTTAATCCGACGATCAAACTATAAGCAACAATAAAAGAGCATCATGATCTACATCTAACGTCCACAACAATAGAAACAATAACGAATATAAAACACCTCTTCACGACAAGCCAAACTTCATAACGTCACCTAATAGTCGCCGCAAAAGACGCCGTAATAACTAAACTACTGCCCAGTATAAAACAACAGTCTATAATTCCACAACAGCCTGAGAAAAAGAAAATCACAACTACAACAATAAAAATGAAAATGAAAAATTAAAACAACAACCAACAACACACAACGCCATAGTACTGAATTAATTCATCCCGAACGTCGGCCATGTAATTAGACAGCTTGAACGGACAGCATAATCAATGGACTCGACTAGAATTGAAGCAGCGCTAACGTGGAAGAACAGTGAGCAGCAAAGCGGAGTAACTATAAACGGCATCGATAGTGTCATTTTTGAAAGGGCCGATATAATAAGCAATGCATTTATAAATAGATTAAGAGACTTTTTATTTGTATTTGTAATGTTTTAAATTCCACAGTACGGTCAACATGCCACCGTCATCTTGGGCCCAAGGAGCACCCTGGTATGCACTCATATATACATATATAAAGAAAAGTAATCAGTTGTGTAAGTAAAAAAAAAAAAAAAAAAAAAAAAAAAAAAATATATATATATAAATCATATAAAATTTAAATGGAAAAGTAAATAATAATAATTGATGAAATGCTAATTAATAATGTCATATAATTAAATTTGTAGATTAACTGTTCATGAATATTTTGTAGTTAATAAGAACATTGTAAAGTAGATGTAAGTAACATGTAACAAAAACCCATTAGTATGTAAGCACCGAACAGAATCTTATCTTTTATAATGAATTTATCGCCTCATTTTTCGATTAGAGTTTTTTTTTTGTATTAAGGAGTACCATTGCATTAAATTAAAATGTTTGAATTGAATATGGATCCTTAAGTTTTTTTTTTAGTCTGTCAACCAGTCATGTCAGAAGCGGTTAAGGAATAATAATCCTTTAGGGATTTGAATAGGGACGATACAAAGGAATCGAGGTATTGTCATGGTAGGGCGGGTAGAGACGAGAGACGATCAACACCTAGTCTCTCCAATCAGTCAAGTCCATAGTCGGGTTTATGTTGCGTGTCGGCGCAGTGATTCTTAATAATAGACTACTCTTAATTTTAGTTTCTGAACGCGCACTAAAACTTTAAGTGTGTTAGAGTGCAACAGTGTAGATTAGGTGGAGAAGAACCCCGACCATCCGACGAGCTAGTACGAGCATAGCGAGAGTGCGCACCTCGAAGCCTTCTACACGCCTAGGTTCAAGCCATCGACTGGCGAACTATAACGCTCCCGATTAGAAAATAGCAGAGCGCAGGTCCTGTACATTACAGTGGTTGAACTTGGATCGATTGATTGAACGGTGATTTGAACATTAGATTAGATTATTTAATCTATTGTTTGCCCAGGTGCTCGATGCTAACATTAATGCTCTGTCATCTGCTAGCTGAGGGGGGCAAGAAAAAAAATACAAATAAAATGGAATACAAAGTATAACTAAAGTAGTTTCACTCGCTAACGTCTTTTGCGCATATGATTAATGTAGTTCCTGCTGCTGCTGCTGCTGCTGCTGCTGCTGCTGCTGTTGCTGCTGTTGCTGCTAGTCGCCACGTTGTTACGTGCTTATATTATCGTTTAAGTTCTGATCTGTTGATTGTAAGAACTGTCACGTAGACCTGTCTATAAATTTTACATGAACAATTCAAAAGGTTGAAATGAAATCGCTTCCAGACGACAGACTGAAATCAAAAAGACTTAGGCGACAAACTTGACTTTGAAGAGGTTTATATTTCTTTATTTATTAATTTATGATGGAATTTATTGGAATATAGAATATTTGTATATTAAAGACGAGTTATATTATTTTTGAATTAAAATCGACAAGAATTTTATCACAGTTTTTATTATTCTAAAATATGGTTAATAATAATTTTGAGCAGAAATAGATCGATTTGGTATTTAGCATAGAAAATTTCTTCTATTGGCTGAGTCTGAAATACATTGAGCAGAGTTTTAGCAATTTCATATGCTATTCAGTATGACAAACATTTGTAAGGAACCTGTTATTAAACAATTTCTATGACGTCTCAAATGGTTGACTAAAAAAAAAAAAAAAAAACAAAACAAAAGACTTAGGCGACAAACTTGATCGAGCTGAAGCTTTTTTTTTTTACTTTAATAATTTAATAATGGGAAAATGCAAATTTTGCGTACTCTATTGACTATGCAGATCTAAAAATATATATATAAGTACACTGTTTTTTTTAATGAAATAATTTATTGTATTTTTTTTTATTATATTATATAGTAGCCAAGAGATCCCAGAGGACCCAGAGGCATGGCTTGGAAAGCTGGTTTTGGTAAGTGAGTTCCTTTTTGAAACGTTCCTCAAACTCTAAAACAAATGTTGTCTTAATCTATAATCTCACACCTATCCATATAAATATCTAAATAACGCACACATAAATCAAGTTTTTTTTTTGTTTTTCTATATTTGAAGTGAGTTACGAGATTGATGTAAATGCATATGTTGCATATGGGTATGCGTAACAAGTCAATACAGTTAGGGGTAGACAGAACGCGTCTAATCGCCGTCTAATTAGCTATACGATATTTACGCCTAGTTAGTACGTTGGCAGCTGGCACTATCTAATGAAATTGTTAGCTCACTTTATGAGCAGCTGTGCCATAAAATTGTAATTTATTTTAATTTGCACAGTAGCAATCGCTCTTTATATATATCTATATAAACTTAATATAATATATATATATATATATTAAGTTTATATAGACTATTTAACGGCCTGGCTCTTAGAAAGTGCAAATACTTTTGACCTTCGTTCGCTTTCAGCGCATACTTTGATTTGTAGAGGCTGGCGGCGAAGTAGGGGGAGGAGATCTTGTAAGTATTCTCAATAAATACACAAATATATTTCAGAATCGATTTAGTAAAAGATTTGATTTGGGTTTTTCATACAGAGCCAATGACGATCGCCTTGACAGCGGCTAAGACAACAAGAACTTGACAGTTGAACAATTTACATAATATTATTTACCGTGCGCGGCTTATCAAAACTCTGATCACAAATCAAAAAAACAACTGGGCGTTAAGTGGAGTGTTCTAAATACGTGCTAGATAAACTATGCAAAAAATATTTTGTGGAAACCTGTTTAACGGCTTCCAAAAGAAAAAATGTGTGTAAAAAAAAAATGTTCAACGCTGAAAAAAAATCAAACTTTAGCTACAATAAAGTTATAAAGATTAGTTAATATATTATTTAATTCTTCTGTCTGTCAATAAACTGATTGTGTATTATTATTATTATTGTTATCATTGCGGTACGTTTCCTAGGAAATATTTGGCACGGGCTTATGCAAATCATCATGAAATTATCCATACAGCAGCAGCCCCCAAAGCGAACGCCCAGTCAGATAAATGGATCTTTGCTTGTTTTTATTTAGTTTTCGTTTATTATATATGTATATACATATATATATATGCATATCGTTTATTTCAGCTCATTCAACCGCAGCATTTCCGATATGACACAAAAACAAATATAAATTAACACTTGGCGGAGAACAGCCACAACAAGAAGAACAACATTTAGAACGTTCAACAGCGTAAAAATCCCCATGTAAGTGGGAAAATTTTAATTCGAAAGTATCTCAATCTGACCATGACTCAGAAGGCTGCAGGCTTTTGCTGCGTTTGCTGTCTCTGCCTCTGCCTCTGCTGCTGCTGCCGCTCTACTGACGTACTCTATGCGTATTTGGGGAATACCCATTGAAAGACCATTGGCCTATGCTGCTTTGCTGCCTCTGCCTCTACTGCAGTCTCTGCTGCTACCTCTGTCAGCTCTCTCTCTCTCTCTTTGCCTCTGCTACTGCCTCTGGCGCCTCTGCAGACGTCTATGCGTCTTCGGGGAAGACCAGCAGAAAGCATATTTGCCTATGCTGCTCTGATATCTCTCCTAGTAGTGCTGCCTCTCCTAGTCCCTCTGCTGCTGCCCCTGCTGTCACAACTGATGCCTCTGCTGCTGCCTCTCCCACTGCCTCTGCTGAGGCCTCTACTGCTGCCTCTCCCACTGCCTCTGCTGCTCTTCTAGTTCTGCTCGCATGACTTACGTTAATGCGTCTTTGGGGAAGACCAGGTTGAACCAGACTACGCGCTTGTGGCAGCAACTAAAGTGAATCGATCTTGTCGAGGCAAGCAACGTCATCAGCGCCGGGGGATTTTGATTCAAATTCAGATTCAGCTTCGGGCAGGAATTGGAATTTCCATTGAATTGCCTTTAAACGTAGGCGCCGACTCAAAAATGTCGCCTGCAGTTGACACTCACACACACTCGAAACAGTTTGATGTGTTCTAGTTGGGTGTGTTCAGCTGGCAAATATCATAGCAGTTGGTTGAAATGATTTTTGTTATTTAGTATTTCCAGAGTAATGAATATGTTAAATACGGCATCATATACAATTGAACAAGGCACAATATTGTTGAGGGAAATTATTCTGGAGGGATATAAATGGCTAAATTAGCAATGAAAAGTTAATTTATTATATTTCACACCTGCCATGTATATAAACTGCAAAATTAAAGAAATACAAAATTATATATAAGTAGGTTTATATCTTCCATATAGACCTTTGGAGCTCGATCCCATCAAACCTTATATACCCTGCTCTTATTAATTTTTCATGGCTGGCTTCCTGTGGCTGCTTTTTGGGTGCTTGGTTGGTTTCAAGCGCTTGACTATTGTTAAGGCCAGCTGTCAATTGCAGGCATACAAATCGATTTTTCCATACAACAAGGACACCTGTTCGCTGGCTAATCGGGTCAGGTGTGGAAAAACCGTTTTCAAGTGCATGTCAGAGCCAAAAACAATGAACCATTTGGAATGTGCGTGTGTGTGCGTAGGTCTCTCTGTGTCTGTGTTTGTGTCCACTTGATATCTGATAAATGCTGTACATGCTGTGCTGTTGACATTAAAGTTTATAGCATGCACATTTAATACAAATTAAAAGCGAAACAGTTTTAATCCACCTTAAATTTAACTTTCTTTGTATAACAAAAAAATGAAATAAAACGAATTAACGTTAATAAAAGATCAAAGGTTTGCAATGCTTAAATAATAATCATGAACTTATTGATTCACATATGGTTTTCTGTTTTTTGGGGGCTCGTTCCGTTGCAATTCGTGGTGATTAAGTCGACGTTGTGATTGTGCTCAACGTGTTTCGGACACGCCCTGTAAATGTTTGTTGCACCTAAAGTAAGGCAAAGTCATTAAAATACTCAAGTCTAAATTTAAGCCGCGATGGTTATCAACCTGTTCATTTGCCCAATAAATTCCTCAGCCGCAGCACTAAAAAATCCCTTTTTTTTTTTAATTTTGGAAAATATTCATCCTTTGTGAGAGTCATGCTTAATTTTAATTTTAATTTAAATTTATATCGTTAGTTTTTCAGAGCTGCAATGGGGACTCTCCCATTAACCTAATTGGCAAGTTTTTAAATCGGAATTAATTATGATGTTTAATTGTTTCTTGGAATTCCAGAGTTATTTACTCTTGCGAAATTCAGAGCTAGAGAGCATGAGTTAACCTTTTTTAAGTGGAAATTCTTAATTGTACTATTTGTAGCTCAATTAATTTGGATTCCGTAAACTCTTACATTTTTTATATAAAATTAAGTTAAACAATTTTATAAAAATTAAATATTTTATTTTATATATTTTGTTGTATATTTTATTTTATTTTACATTTAAACATTTAAAAAAATATTTTTTATATATTTTCTCATTACTTTTACTAATTTTTAATCAAGTCTACATTTATTAATATTTTACATTTATTTAGATTAATTATTTAGTTCACCTTATATATTTCATTCAAGTACACATCAAACGACTTCAGCTATGCAATGTCATTAGCTAAATACATAAACTAATAAATGCATATAGTATATAGTGAATGAAATATTGCTAATTGATGATACTCAAGTTAAGCTATGGGTTACTAATTATACATATATATTTGTGTTATTCTGATATAAATAAACTTTTTCTTTATAATAACTTCATATACTTTTCCATACATATTTATAGCACGTAAGCCTTTGGTCGATTGCTAGATACTTGAGCTTAGATCATCTTTCCAGTTCACTAGAATTTGTAATAAAAAAAAAATTGCAAGCCATTTATTCACGTTGATGAATTTATAAGAAAGATTTCCCAATTTGCAGTTAGATCACATGAAGCAGAAACCCCTTTATAAGATCCATAAATTTCAGCTTCAACTTTCCATTGATCAAATCTGAGACTGTGATTCCCCTGCAAGTGAGTAAATACATATATAAATATTTTGTTTATGTTTTTTAACTGTATATTGTATTTTTTGTTTGCTTGTCGCGATGACTGTTTGCTGTTTGGCTCTCGTGACTGGCGCACGTGACGCAAAGCTCAAACAAAAAAACAAAACAAAAAAATCACAGAGACAAGAAACCAAAATTCAAAACAAAATCAAGCGTGTACGCGTTTGCTATTTTGCATATTCAAATAAAATCAATTTGTATCCAAATGCGAAACAAAACAAAACCAAATGAACGTCATTTCGAGCTCGTGAATCAGAGCCCATGAACGAAATCCAGTTCGATAAGCACTAATTGGATTGGAGAGCGGTGGGCATATGGAATTATGATATGTCAATTTAGCATTCTGACAAGCTGATTGACTGACGGACGGGCGGACCGATTGACCGATTGAATGTATTTTGCAATTTGGGAAAGCAATACCTCGCTATGTATTATACAATAATTAGCAACAAAAATGATTGCCAAGTTGTAATTAATGCACATAATTGTAGGATTGTTGAATTGTGAGCCAGATCGATTAGAACGACTCGCTATGTAATGGCAAAAAATTGTAAAAATGTATTTTAAAATCGTTTTTTAATTGTATTATTAATTGCACCTTATTCAATTATGAATAATATTTGATTCATACAAAAGACTATGGTTCGACACAAAAAATAAAGGGAAAAAAACTCAAAGATTATTCTAGGAAGTTAAAACAAGGGCAAAAAGTAGAGGAACGTGGGGAACTCGATTCAAGGCTGCCAGAACTGCGTTCACTAGTGAATTCAGAAATTAGTAGTTCAGATAGAATCCTAAGAGAGAGAAAGAGAGAGAGAGCTAGATTGCGCTTTAAAATCTCTATATATTCCCAAGTTCTGATAGACTGTCAATAAAATTTATATAAATGGGGAGAAAAACCTTGAAGAAGGTCTCTTATAATTTGCAAAATGTTTCAAATCCATTTCGATTCAATAACCTATACCTTTCTAAGGCTATATACGCTTTCTCAATGCCAAAATTTTGAACCAAACGGAACTACTTTCATTATGGTACCTGCCAAATTATGATTGATCTACTCTATCTCTATATATAAACTACATATATATCAAAATTTGGAATAAATCGTTACTTTTTGTTGGCATGTCAAACAGAATCAATGTGGACTACGTGACTGCGTCAAACATTTCTGTATACAGATAGTTTTATTGTACCTTTTGATTAGAATACAAACTGAATAAAAATCAAAATAAAAATCTAAATAAATACCCATAGAAAAACTTAAATGTAGTTTTCAACTTTTGCCGCCTCAGTCCAAAAATTGTTAATTATAGAACCTAATTTACCTACCAAAAAAAAAAAAAAAACAGAAACAAAACTCTTTTTTATCTTGATGATTGATCATTATTAAACGAATGAGCGAAAAAAAAAAAAAAAACTAAATGGTAGTAAATGTGTCTTATGTAACAAAAGTGAAAAATTGCAAAGCGGAGCTACGGTAACCAACCTTCAATTCTCAAAGGAGTTTCAATTTTTTTGTGGAAGACAATTAAAAAAGAGATGACAAGTGATAGAGAGAGGGAGAGAGAGAGAGAGAGAGGGAGCGGATAGGAGGAGTAGAGAGGGAGTTAGTAATGCATAGTTGTAGTTCGCTTGTTTGGGTTTCATGATCATGAAACTTTAATAAAACAAACAAACTGGTTGATCATGGTGGGAAGCGGCAGGGGTACGGCATCAAGCCGTGCTGAGCCAAGCCGAGCTCAGCCGGACCGTGCCGTGCCGTAGTGGGGCGTTAGCATAGAAGCTGCGGCCAGTCAGCCGTTAAAGGGTCATGGCCAAGGACAAGGAAATCCCAGTGAATGGCTCTGCCTACGAGCTGTGAATCACGATCGACATTCTGTCTATGTCTCCGGCTTCGGCTCTGACTCTGGCTCCGTCTCTGTCTCCGTCTCCGTCTCTGTCTCCACCTCCCTCCTTCGTCGTCGTCACCGCTTCTAGCTCCGCCTTTAGTTGCTCAACAATTTTGTTACTTTTAAAACCTTGAGCAATTGTTATTGTTATTGTTGTTCTCTTCTACTATATATATTTAATAACTTTAGAATTGAGCTTAGCAAACGCAGTGCACAATTAAAAATTTAAATATTAAATAAAAGTTAAATTAAATGTTTTGTGCCTTAATTATACAATAAACACAAAGCGTAGTCGGAAGAAAAGTTAAGCCAAAGCCGTGAATGGCACAAGAACTGCGCTGACACACAAACACAAAAAAAATAGAGTCTAGAGTATACTAGTATATTGTTTATGATATGTGGGTAAATACTAGGCAAAACAATTGCAAGGTATTCCGAATATTTCTAATAGGAATTACAATTGAAACCAATTGTCGTATACCCTAACAGAGGGTATTACAGCTAACTGTGGACTACGGAAACTGCTAAAAACATCAAGCTACATAATCCTATCCTGTGTGACCTCAAGGAACTCGGTTTCCTATGAAGATTTATTAATGAAACTTGGTATAGCTACTTCTTTATATGGCATATATAACATTTTAAAACTGGATGGCCTAGATCACTGTATCATATTACTGTCATATAACTTTCTATGTGATCTAATACATCTTGACTACCTTGAAAGTTAGACTGCAAAAAATCTATATACGATTGCTTCTTTTTTTTTTTACGGATATAAGATAATTTGTTGAATTATATTACTATATATATCATAAAATCATCATACAAAACCTCTATATTAACAATTGAATCTCAGCTGTCTTTCAAGATATGATGAAAAAACTTTTTCTTTTACTTACTTTTAATCTTGGATTGCACTTTATCATATGCTTGTCATACAACTCTCCCACATGACCTATTGAAACTCTGCACTCTTTAGAGATATGCTGCAAAAACTTGGTACAGTTATGTATCTTTGCTTAATTGAAGATATAAATCAGAGCTGCTTAGAGTACATCAGTCTATCATCGGGTTGTCATGCAACTTTCTATGCAAACTAATGGAACTCTGCTTTCTTTAATGCGTAATTGCTAAAAACTTTGGTACAGATGTATATTCATAAGTCATTGTACCATATCATATACCTGTCATAGATGAATAATGAAAATATGACATGAAGTGTTTGCTTAGTTAGTTAGATACAACTGCTAGAGCTGTGTATACAAAGCGTACTTAATCTTTTTTTTTTTTTTTGTATCTATATATTTTATTTCACTTGCAAGCTTTTGGCTTTATAATTCTTACCAATTTATTAATTATTATGTGAATTGCATAACGTGTTGATTATCTCATTGCTAGTTAGCTCTAATGATTGATAATTATCTTATGCAATACGATAATGCACATTGGCTGTCAGCTATATTCCGTTTAAATATTTAACACGTTCGCCCTTTTGCTTAATCTCTCCCTTATATCGCTGGGATTTTAATTTCCCAGCCCTGCTCAACTGATTTCTCCGTTACAGTTAGTCATGTTGTTATTATAACAAAACAAAAAAAAAAAAAAAAGCTAACAAAAATTGGTCTACAATTAGCTCTGGCAAATCGCAGCTCATTTTGGGATCTTATTAAATTGATGTGAGTAAGCAGCTCATTAGCTATCTCATATTTATCGGTAAGTTAGCTGTGTGTTCTCTAGCGCTTTGATCGGTTCTAGTTTTTGTTTTGTTGCAAGGATGACGGCATTTGTTAGCTGCAGCAGCAGCAGCAGCAGAAACAACAATTCGCAGCTCGCCTCCGAATGTAGATCAATGACAAAACGTGTGACTTACTCTGAATTTGGTTAAATGCGAGTCTCAAACTTCAATTGAAATGTCATTCAAATGATCTAAGACCAGCATCCAATTAGGCGCCAGCCTCGTCCACACCAGTAGTACTTGATCTCTCCTCTCTCTCTCTCTCTGTATGTATTAAGATGTGTCTGTGTATGGGTGTGCGTGTGTGTGTTATCAGCTTACAGGAATTAGCTAGTTAGTCGTTGTCTGTCAGCTGCATATGGAATGCAAATCTCACAACAATTTGCCAGATGTTTTGACGCCATTTGTCTATGCCCAGTTAAGATTAGTTTAATGTGTTACATTTACGCATGCAAATTGGTTTTAATGTGCTTTCATAATAATAACACTGTACGGCAGCAGTGTAGATGAACGGGCATATGGCATATGTGCTTAGGAATGATAATTAATTAATTGCTTAAAGGAAACTTTGAAAATTCGCATCACATTGAACGTCGTTTGCATTTGTCGTATGCTTTCGAAAAAAAAACTCATTTACAATTGATAAACATCTGGTTAATGAGATATTTAGAGTGAAATATGTTTATTATGTTTCAGTTCAATTAAAAGTTAAGATTGAAGGTTTTCATATAGTATATTAGTGTATTTTCCATAGGGTATATTGAACTTTAAATGAAATAGTATAGGGTATCGATGCTGGGGTGAAAAGTATTTAAGGGATAGCGCATCTAGATAGAGCTTTATTTCTACTGATATACATGAGAGTGAGATAGGGATAGAATAGATTGAGTAGAGTAGAATACTATTATAGAGTATTTTTAAAAATAAGTAGAAAGAATCTACAGATGGCTAATTTCATGTTTCGAGTACCGCTGTTTTGTAACAGATTTCTTAAATAATTTGCAATATATAATATAATATATTTATCTTCAAAATATAAAGTAAAGCATTTTAGTATTTTTTGAATATAGTATTCAGAATAAATAGATCAAAAAGCAAGTAAGGCATTTAGTATATGGTGATCTCAAATGATTTATAAACTAAAATTTAATTATAATAAAACCTATTTGAAATAACTTATCTAATATTAATAATACACTAAAATGATATACAAATAATATACTTTTAATATGAATCTCGACTTGGCTGAAGTTTCTAGCCAAAAGGCACAAAGAAGAGATAAAAACTCAGCTATCTGCAGTGGAGTAGAGTTACTTATAATTGTCAGAAATTCAGGAATTAAAAATTCCTGAAACAGAGACATATTCTTCTGCAAATAAAAGAAATCACATTCAAGTGCAATATTTGGGTTGACGTAAACTACTTCAGTGAGGGAAAACTTTATGGAATATGAATTTTCCCTCTCTCTGTATTTTAACCCCATTACAATCTCATTTCCACACAAAACTCTTTACAATTTCATTGAATCTCGATATATTAGCTAGTTAGTGTATCTATCACCTATGCATAAGTAAACAACAATGTTAATTCACTGTAGGCTTTGCCCACCTTCTAATGACACGTCAAGTTCCTGCTCCGCTTTCCAATTACTTCTTATGCACAAACATATCTTAAGTTTTGCATAAATATATTAAAATAATATCCGCCTGCTAAACATATACATTACAAATAACATGGATCTGTCTGTCTCTATGTAAAAATGTAGTTTAGGGGTTGTCACACGCCGCGTATGCGCAATGTTGGCTGCTTGGGTTTTTGTATGCTTTTTGATAGTTTTTTATGACTTGTTTAGGCTTTTTTAATGACGCGCTGAGACCGCGACAATTCCAAATATTTGATGTATGTATATGTATATATATTTATGTTTGTTGTCGCTGCGCACGCGCTTGCGTCTAAAACCCAGCAACAATAGCAAAAACAAAAGCAGCAACAGCAACAGCAACAGCAACAGCAACATCAACAGCAACAGCAACAACAGCAATGCCAAGCGCCGTTCTAGCTGCCGCACTTGAACTTGGTCGAGTCAGCACGCTGTCGACCCACTGCCAAGTGTTTTGGTGAGAGGAAACCCCACAATCGCAGCAGCAGCAGCAACTACAGCAGTAGCAACAACAACAACAGCAGCAGCAGCAGCAGCAATAGCAATAAAAACAACAACAGCAACTACGTCACAGCCGCGTCATGCGAAAACCAGTCGCTGCTGCTCGTCGGGTCTCGGTCTCGGTCGTCGTTGTCGTTGGCTGCGTCGACGTTGACGTCGCTGCCGGCGCATTTACGGGTATTTAAACGCTGGCATCTGAACCAGGGGCATGCATTGATTCGCTAACATTCGCTCTAAAGACTTGCCAAGCCCTCTGTGTGGTCAAGTAGTTTGCTGCTCTGTTTTGTTGTAATAAAATCTTAGCTGAGACAAGGATTCCCAACACAACTCGTCAAGTTTATTCCATAACGACAAACACAAAAAAGAAGTGTCGAGTTACGCGTTAAGGATTAACGATTGATCTTAAAACATAAGTTTAAACGTGCTGTGATTGGAGAGTTCTTCAGTTTAGCTAAATTCTAGACGCAAGCAGAGTTCAGTACCAGGAGCGCATTCGTCAGGCAATTAAGCAGTGAAAGTGACAAATTTCGAGTGCTTATTTGCAAAATAATAATACAAAAAATAAAAAATCAACAACAACAAATCCCAACTAGTATTCAAAGTGCAACTTTGTTTAAATTTTTGAGAAATCTTCTTTAAACTTTATTAAAAAACAACAACAACACAAAACACAAAATGATGGCCGTTGCAGCTGCTCAAAAGAATCGCGAAATGTTCGCCATTAAGAAATCCTACAGTATTGAGGTAAGTGCCAAGAGATCATATCCATTAAGTCCAGGTTTTCAGCAAATTGGCCAGCTAAATCCATTAAAATAAATCAAAATTAACATAGCTTGGTCTACGTGACATTCAAAAGGTTTTCAAATGCTCAGCTCACAGCATTTGTTGCTGTTGCTGCCATTGCTGCTGTTGTTTCCCATTTCGGCATTGATTGACCCACTGCCAATCGCAGCTATCCTGTTTTTTATTTTTTCAACAAAAAGAAATATCAACAACAACTATGCAAACATAAGTGACAAGTGACAAAAGTTATTATTTAACAAATTTAAACAGACTTGTGAACAACTTCATCTTCATCTTCCTCTCTCTCTCTCTCTGCCTTGGAGAGTGAAAGCGGCTGCACTTACGCACAGACGCGCCTCATTGTTGATCTCCAGCCTCTGTATTTATGTTGTTGTTTATGCTGTTGCGCCGTCGCAAAGGTATACAAAAAAAAAAAAAAAAAAAAAAAAAAAACAGAAAAACAAAAACAACCAATATATGAAATCAATAAAGATGATTCAATGGCTCGCATCTCTTTCATCAGCAAGAGAAACTGTGAATACCCAAAAAAACTGCAACTGCTTTGAGGTCGTATATCATATATGATATCGCATTGTCCAGCTGTTGCAACTCGGAATAGAATAGAGCTTATAAAAGCGCTCCATTCACATAGCCCCGTCTGAGCCCAAGCGATCTTTCACTTTCCCACAAGACTTTAATCTCTTGCCTCGAAAAAAAAAAAAAAAACAACAAAATTTACTTATGCAAGCGCCGATTGCGCAACTTGACGCCCACTTTAATCGGGTGGGCATGGCACGGGTTGCTCTTGGCATAAAGTCTAGCTGTTCACTTAGCAAACTAAATCTAATTTCCGGCACATATCCTTAAGCCCTGTCATTTTCATTCGTTTCGCTCACAGAATGGGTATCCATCCCGTCGCCGCAGCCTTGTGGACGATGCTCGCTTCGAGAGTCTCGTGGTCAAGCAGAACAAACAAACGGTGCTCGAGGAGGCACGCAACAAGGCAAACGGTAAGTCAAATATTAATATATATAATATAACATATAATAGATGTAAAAAAAAAAAACAGATTAAAGTTAATATATATAGCAAAAACTTTTCTTAACTTTAAAACGGAAAAATAAATCTCTTTATGAAAAGTTTTAATATGAAATTTATAAATTATATTCGACTATTCTAAAGCTAAAAAATAAATGTAGAATATATAATTTGAGTCTCTTCAAACCTTTCCATTAAGTTTTTTATAATATTTTCGGAAAAAGAATGTTTCATAAATAAATTAAAACAACCAGAACTAAAGAGGAAACCAAATTTTGGACAGAAAACATTTTATTTGTAATTTATGAACAATTTAAAATATTTTGGAATTTATAAGAAATTCTAAAATCTAATTTAAAGACTACAATTATTAATTTACAATTATTTTCTTAATTTTTAAAATACTTTTTTTCGCCTTATACAATTCTTAGTTCAGTTTCCACTTCTTTTACTTAATTATTTATACATTTGATTATTTTTATTTATTTTTGTATTATTTTCTATTTTATTTTTAAATAGATGCCTCGCTTGAGGAGTGCATTCAGCAGGCAAAGGGCGAGCATGTGCCCGCCGAGCAAAATGTTGAGCTGCAGGATGAGCAGCCCAACTTGGAGTTGCCCTTGGAAGATGAATATGTTGCAGGTGCTTATCCCCATTTGATTGCCTATCATTTCATCATATTATTTCTATACTTTCATTTACTTATTTCGATTATTATTTTTTGTTATTATTATTTCGATTTGGTTTAGTTGAAGACATTGAAACTGAGGCAACGATTGAAAATTGCGCTGAGCAGGAGCAAGCCGATGATGAAGCGCCCCCAAAGAACGGTAAGTGTGGTGGGTGAGGGCCAAATAAGTACAGTAAAAGCTGGTTGACATGAACTTAAGTGCTTAATATGATAAAGTGCCAGCACTCAGCGAATATACGACTCCATTGTAAGTGTGTGGGTGTCACACACACACACACACACACACACACAATCACAGTTAGATTCAACAGGGTAAATGGCGCATTTCCCTTTTTCATTTTTTACGCTCGACTTACGACAATACGTTTGCATGGCAACCGTGGCAGGGAGAGGGGCGTGTCGGCCGCACGTAGCACACTTATACGTTTACGTGACTGTAAATCCGCTTGCCTTTTGCTGATTGCCTTCCCCAATCCTATTCCAATTGCAGATTATGGCCTCACCGAGGACGAGATTGTTCTGGCAAATGCCGCCTCCGAATCGCCAGAGGCAGAGGCCGCTGTCCAGAGCGCCGCCCTTGTGGTGCGCCTCAAGGAGGGCATCTCATCGCTGGGTCGCATCCTTAAAGCCATCGAAACGTTCCACGGCACCGTGCAGCATGTGGAGTCGCGCCAATCGCGCATTCAGGGCGTCGACCATGATGTGCTCATCAAGCTGGACATGACTCGTGGCAATCTGCTGCAACTGATCCGTTCGCTGCGCCAATCGGGCTCGTTCAGCAGCATGAATTTGATGGCCGAGAACAATATTAGCGTGAAGGCTCCATGGTTCCCTAAGCATGCCTCCGAGCTGGACAACTGCAACCATTTGATGACCAAATATGAGCCCGATTTGGACATGAACCATCCTGGATTCGCCGATAAGGTCTATCGCCAGCGTCGCAAGGAGATTGCCGAGATTGCGTTCGCTTTCAAATATGGCGATCCAATTCCTCACATCAACTACACCGAGGTGGAGGTCAAGACCTGGCGTTCGGTCTTCCGCACCGTTCAGGATCTGGCACCCAAACATGCTTGCGCCGAATATCGTGCCGCCTTCCAGAAGCTGCAGGATGAGCAAATCTTTGTTGATCATCGTCTGCCCCAGTTGCAGGAAATGTCCGATTTCCTGCGCAAGAACACAGGCTTCACTCTGCGTCCGGCTGCCGGTTTGCTAACAGCTCGTGACTTCCTCGCTTCGCTGGCCTTCCGCATCTTCCAGAGCACCCAGTATGTGCGTCACGTCAACTCGCCCTTCCACACACCCGAGCCGTAAGTATATATAACTTTGTCTATATGTATATTTGAACTTCAAACGTAAAGCTCTTTGTGCGCGCTCTAATTGCATTTGGCTGCCATTTTGACGGCGGCAACCGGCAGCCAGCAGCAGCTTCCGCTTCCGCCAGCTGCTCCTTGTTTCCGACCAACTTTTATTGTGTCGCAAATTAGTTTAACAATGTGCCTGGCAGCCAGCACTTTAAGCCCTATTATATATGTATAATGGCTAATTGTTTTCTTTCCTTCTCTCTTTCTCTCTCATCTGCCTTTTAGTGATACCATTCATGAGCTGCTGGGTCACATGCCGCTGCTGGCCGATCCCAGCTTTGCCCAGTTCTCGCAGGAGATTGGCTTGGCCTCGCTGGGCGCCTCTGATGAAGAAATCGAAAAGCTCTCCACGGTAAGCAACTCACCCCCCTCTGGCCTGCCCCTGACATCCACTTAACTCAATTGCGCCGCTCATTTGGCTGGCAATTAATGGTCTTCGTTGACCTCCCGTCGAGTGCATGAGGTGGCATTTTATGCGACAGGTGTCTATAATCGTGTGCTTTATTCTTATACTCTTTGGTGCAGGTCTACTGGTTCACTGTTGAGTTCGGTCTCTGCAAGGAACACGGTGAGGTCAAGGCCTACGGAGCCGGTCTGCTGAGCGCCTATGGTGAGCTGTTGCATGCCATTAGCGACAAGTGCGAGCATCGTCCATTCGAGCCGGCAGCCACAGCTGTGCAGCCGTATCAGGATCAGGAATATCAGCCCATCTACTATGTGGCCGAGAGTTTCGAGGATGCCAAGGATAAATTCCGTCGCTGGGTCAGCACCATGTCGCGTCCATTCGAGGTGCGCTTCAATCCACATACCGAGCGTGTCGAGATCTTGGATTCGGTTGATAAGCTGGACACATTGGTCCATCAAATGAATACAGAGATTCTGCACTTGACCAATGCCATTCACAAGCTGCGGCGTCCATTCTAGAGCTCTAGACTCTACAAAGGCCCATTCACAATAATAGCGAACAACAACAACCCCTCCCAAGCATATACAGGTGCAACGGTCTCATTTTATACAAATTAATTTTAAATTGACATACCACACACACACACTCACCCTGGAAAATAGTGCTCAATGTGAAAAATGTTTTGACTATTTTTATTTCGTTTTGGCATATTTTTCCAACTCCACCTTCCACCTTCCACCTTCACTTTGTGCATTGCATATTTATTATCCCAACTAAATATTATTGGACCAAAAAATCGTTAGACATTTAAGATGCCACGCCCACCCACATGCACACGCACACACATGCACATACACACAGATTATACTCAGTCCACATATTGTTTTTTTTTCGTATTATTTTTCATATAATTATTTACTTGAAATGCAGAGATATGTGAACGCGATTAAATCTATCCAAACATTATATTTATATATGTATATTAGAAAGCTAAACTACGTAGCACTCTTCATATATATATATAATATATACTTGCAATAACTGTATGCGTATTCTAAAAAACAAGAAATATTGAAAAAATATTACAAAAATTAAGAGAATACTTAGAGCAAATGTTAGTTGAAGAAATAGCAAAAGATTTTTCTTACATTGTACAATAACTGGAAAGAACAATATTACAATTGTGTACTATTATTATTATCTATTATTATTATTTGTATGACTATTATGTATTGTATTGTAGGTATGTAGAGTTTATTATTTTACTTATCATAAGTTTTGTGTATTAATAAAGTTTAAAAATACTATTGAACAATAATTTACAAACATTTTTTTTATTGTTTCTTCCATTTAATTTTGAATTTTTGTTGTTTTCAGCCTTACGCTCTATTGTTTATTATAATCTAAAGTCTGATTCTGATTAGGAAACATTTTGTGAGAATGATATAAAGCTATTATTATTTTGGAAACTTTAAGAGATTGCGATATATGTAAACGGTTTAGGGAATTATTTGAGAAAACAAAAATGAGAAACAGGAATTAAAAAAAAGTAAACAAATATGAATATTAAAAAAAAAAAAAATGTAATTCAACAATAATTGTTAGTAGCTGATTTTAAAAACTAAAATATATTTAACCATATGAACCAACATTTTGGGATCAAGTTATGCAATACTATATACTTATATTTAGCAACAAGTTTGTCGTTAACATTCAATTAACTATCAATGTTGAATTTAAATATTTGCCAAGTTAAATCGTTCTTTACATCTTGGCTTTTACTATATTATCGAGAGTTAAATATATATCCATATATGTAGAGATGTTAATGTAGTGGCAGCGGGTTGGTCCCCATGCTTATTGAGCAAGCTGCAAAACAAATATTTATATATAACAGAGAACAACAATGTTAATCGATATACTATATATATGAATGCATATGAATCTATATATCTATATACTATATTATACAACTTCAAGCAATCTATTCTAATAAAGCTGAGTTTATTCGCTGAAACAAAAATATTTGGTTTATTATTACAAAAATAAATTATACTTATAAGGAAATGCGGAAAGATATCAAATGGATGATGAAAGAATGAAAAGAGGACAATAAGAGTTGATGATGATAAGATGATAAAAGGAAAGCCAGGAAATGAAAGATAATGCCAAGAATAAATAGATGACGATAGGAAAGTGAGAAAAGGATGAGGATGGATGGAGCTAAGCTGAAAGTGGATGGAGAACTGTATAAGAAGAGTTTTGTTGTGGGAACTGTAGATCAAGGAAATATACTTATATCTATACAAAAACAGATCCGGCTCGAATGAGGAGCTTCAAGGCATTTATAAGTACAAAAGTCAATCATAGCGTTGGACCACTTTCAAAATTTAAAGGTTTTTACCAAAAGACAATCATAAATATTTTTATAATTTGTATTTTTTTTTTTTTTTTTTTTTTGCTAACTTCTTTTGTCAGCTGATTGTTTACATGACCTACCTCAGCGTGTGTCGCAGATTTATCGCATGGCAATTACAATAGAAACTCAAGCGTTATGATAATTGACTCAGTGAATAGAAATCGAAATGTGTTAATTGCCCGGCCAGCAGCAGTATAAGCTGATCGGATGTGGGCGATAAGCCGATAAAACCGGGTCCGGGTAATACTAATAGAAACGTGCCAGCTGCCGTTCTAATGCTTAAAATAGAATAATACATAATAGGTTGTATGAGATAGAATGATAGACTTGAAGGATACCCTGTGAAGCCAAGTAAGGGAATAGATAAACTGAAATGACTGTTGCTATATATATTTCAAGGTTTACAGGGTATGCAGACACCATGTAGTTAAATATATTTGAAATTTTCTTATTGCTTCAAGACACTAATCATATGAAAAATACTTTGAACTGTTTATAGTCTCGAAAAGATGTCCCGGAGCACAAAGTGTAGACGTTTATCTATTTAAGATTACAGGGTATGAGCGAGACTTACAACATTTTGTTTTTTTATACTACAGCAGCTGTCTCAAATACCAAATATAATTTCAAACATCACTTCTCTTGGATTACAGGGTATATATAGACTTATAACATATATGTTGAACATCTATCGTTCGCCTCTTGCTGCATCAATCTTAATTAACTAGCATGAATTCACAATATTACAGGGTATATTTAACATTTATCATATTGTCATAAAAATGTTCATTTATATAAGTTTTTTATATTCTCAAGATTTAATTTTGATAAATCTATAACAATGTAGTGCGAACTGTCGACGTGGGAACTGCAACTGAACGACAGCTAATAAGCTCTAAAAGCGTGCATTTAGTTTCCAATTTTAATGACGGGCTTTTATGACTTAAGACTGAACAAAAACAAAAAGAATAAAAACAAAAAAAAAAAAATTGATTCGCATTACAGCTAAGGTTAAACACATTTATCGAACACTTCACTGTGTGAAGTTCTATTTACATGCCAATCGGATGTGGGTCAGAGTTATATAACCAGACAGCGTGAATGGTTGGCTATTGAGGCGCAAAGTGTGGTCTACGTGCCCACGACCAGCTGGTCAATGGAATAGTGCGAACTGCGAAGAGTTATACACGTCAAGTCAGTGACTATTTGGGTTAGGGTTGCAGGAAACGCTCTGGGACAAGAAGTTTGTTGAACTGCTGCGAATTGCCTATCTAATTACCGGAAGCCGAATGCACTTTGCAATTAAACAAGCAAACATAAACACACACACACACAGACACATTTGATTAATTGTTTAAAACATATAAAGTTTGCGTTTAGAGTGCGCTGTAAAAGACACCAGTGTGTGAAACACGTTTCCATTTCAAATGCAATTTCAAATTCAAATTCAAATTTGAAATTTGGCTAATTAAAGGCGCATAAATTCCAGTCAAGGTTGAGGCGGGCCGACTCGGTGCTTTGACAGTAGCGCAAACTAGAACATTTGCTTGCCATTTGGTATTTTGAATTTGTTGTATTTTGTTTTTGGTATTTGTCTAATTGAATATCAAAGTCAATGACTTACACATTGCGCTTGGCCAATTCGCTTGGCATTGTGGCCGCCAATTCGGGCCAATTATTCGCGAGGTTTGCTGCTGCCGCTGCTGCTTTTTTTTTTTTTCATTTAATTTTTTAAGCTATTTAATCTTGGACTTGTCTTGAACTTTTCAGAATAAGAAAAAAAGACTTACTGCCAGCTGTATGTGCGATATATATATACATATCTATAACTTTATCTATATATATATATATGTGTGTATTAATAACTACAATATATAAATGTCTATATATCCATATATTTAGCGGGACGGGGCGTTACGGTCAAACCGTTAGGCAGCCAATTGACGTCGCACCTGTTGCAAATTCGAATTTAAATGATCAGTAAATATAATTGGCCATGGCTCCAAGTCTAATTAGTACTAGAACTGGTTACATCTGGACAGCTGTTCAGAGGGAGTGGAGCTTGTTTTAAATGGATGCTAGGCGTGTGTGCTGCCATAGTTTGATTTACAAGCCTAACCACCGAAGACCAAGGGGAAGCATCTGAAAGAATTTATCACCTCTAAAGCAATTATAAATGTATAATCCAAGCGATTTGTATACTCTGTGAACTTGAGCATGGGCAGTGCTCAGCAATAGAGATCGAAACAGCAAACAAGAGAGAGACAGAGAGAGAGAGAGAGAGAGAGAGAGAGAGAGAGAGAGAGAGAGAGAGAGAGAGAGAGAGAGAGAGAGAGAGAGGAAGGTTAGATTAGGTTTTCTGTTCTCCTTTTTCTTCTCTTTGGTGTGAGTGAGAGATAGAGATTGAGAAAGAGAGAGAGAGAAAGAGAGAAAGAGGAGAGGGGAAGAATGAAAGTTAAGCCTAAGGTAGAGTTTTCTCCATTTTCTTCTCTTTAGTTCCATGTATTGTATAAGCGATACTGCTATTTATTTTATTTGTATATATTTCTTAAATATACTTTTTTTTTTATCATATATTAATTACAGTTTATTAATTTATTAATTTTTGCATATAAAATAAGTAATCTCAAGTAAACGTTGCTACTTGTTGCAGCTGTTCTTCGCTACCTCTCGTTCTCTCGCTCTCGTTGTCTCTTTCACCCTAATTGTAAGTCAAGCTCAAGTTCACTTAGCTCTAATTAAAGGGTATCCTCATGCTACAATAATAAATTTCAATCATTTGAATCTCTTTAAGCACACATGCAAAATCATTTACAAGTTCAACGCTTGTTCCTACGGCTGACCTTCGGAACAGATGCCTTAAAGGTGCTGCTGCTGCTGCTTTCATGCAAAGTGAGTTCCAGAACATTATAATGCCGATTAGGTCCATAACTAAAAGTTATTACAGCACCGATTGGCCGATTGAATTGGATCGGGCTATAGCTAATTGCATAAAAACAAATCGAAAGCCAGGTGCTGCGGTTGCTGTGCTAATCAGTTCAACAGCGACACCTGGCCCAGGCACCAGACACCACACCTGGACTTAACTAATATTAAATTGTGCGACCAATTAAGAATAGTTGGGCGAAAAACCTGTGAGATTTCATGCCCTACTCGCTAGAACAATTACGAGAAAATTGTTGTTTGGTTGCCAAGTGCACAATACAATAAATATGTATAATACACATATATGTTTATATAAAAATATCGTGCACAGGGCCAACAGGTGCGGTGCCCACCACCACCAAGTCAGCCCAAGTTAGCCGTTCGATGGGGCGTATGCGCATTGTGGTTTATCAAGCAGTAACGCCAAGCTGTAATAGTCGGCTGGGTGGTGGAATGAATGTTTAGCTCCGATTGATTTTTGCTGCACTCTAAACCGCTTTCGTTGTCTACTTTGAGTCATGTCAATATTTTGGTTTTTAGCTAAACAAACATCATAATCAGAGTCTGTGGCGAGAGAGCTGATGAAATGTCCACATATTATTATTTAGTTAAGCTATTCCGGATGTTTTCAGAAAGTCAAAAACTTAAGTTTGAAATTAAGTTAAGTATATAGAACGGCAAAGCAATTGACAGATATATACACGCTTCACTGGGGCTGTTGACTTTGGTTAATTAAAAGTCGCGCACACGTGTGCAAATATTGCGATAACGGGGCAAACAGACCAGAGGGTCCAGAGGTCGCCAAAGGTCGTCAAAGGTCTGAACAAATCAAAACTTACTATAGAATATCAATTAGGTAATATAGATATTAGAAAAATATATTTGGGAAATTCAAAACATTGCCTCAAGCCCGGAAATTGATTTCAAACTGCTAAAATTACAAGCTAACAAATATTATTTTATTTTTTTTTTCATTCAATTTTATAATGCTTATGTTATTAATTATATATTATATTTTATGCATTTAAATGTAGACTAGACTTTTATAAGAAGTCTTTTTTTGTTTTTTATTTTTAGTCAATGATTTTATTTATTAAGTCATCCGAGATAATAATAAGAATTCTGTGTTTCACATTCAGCCTATTCAAGTCTCCGAATGATATTGCATATTTATTCTGGATTATTCTGTATTATAAGTATATTGCATATTTTGGGGGCTGCAATAGAATAGTCTTTTGGCTTAGTAATGATATATACAAATAATGAAAAAATCGAAATAAAAGAAAATATGAATACTAAAACGAATAATAATGCATATAAAATATTTAAAAATATTTTTGAAGAAAATAATAATTTTAATAATAAAATGAACCTAAGAAACTTAAAATCTATTTATATATTTTTCAATATTTGATTTATTTTTATTTTCCATATATTATTTTTATTTATAATTTTTTAATAAATTTAGCCTATTTTAATTTCCTATACATCTATCTCTTTTTTAAGCTCATAATAACAATAGCAATACCATTGTCCCACTATAGTCTGGCATACGCCATCTATTGTTTACAATCGGAACTAGCTAAACAAAAAGCGTGCGAAGCGTCAGGCGCAAGGTGCTTGCTATGTAACTCACATACGCATTGTGTGCAATGAGTAAACAAACTGCCGAAAGATAAATATTTGAAAAAGAGTAAAATTTAATAAAAATTGAATTGAAATAGGAATAACTATTGTTTTTAAAGATATTTTTCAATTAATTATATTAATATATTTAACTTATATACAAATAAACTCATTTTGCTGTTTGCTTTTAATACGATTTTATAAACAACAAGAATGTTGTATGTAGCAAATGCTTTCCAAACATTGCTGAAGCTTTTGAGTAGACCAAAAAGCAGCTGAGATAAGTACGTAGTTACTATAACTATAGTTTTGAATTATTAAAAATATTTTGGCAAAAATATACTAAAATAGTTCATATTATAGCAATGTGTTGCTATAAAAAGCTAAAAAAAAATTAATTTATATTATTTGTATACTGACAATCAAAAAACAATTTGCTTAGCTTTTTAAAAATGAGTATTTTATTTAAACAAAAATTGTGATATCAGTCTTTTGGCAAATTACTATCGCTCTTGCCCCTGCTATAGGGACGCGTGCCGCCCAACATGCGTTCGAGTAGGCTCTGCTTGGACTTGCGCTTGCAGGCGAGCACCTCCTTGCACAGTTCGTTGAAGACCTCGGCAACCTGATCGACATGATCCGCAGCAGAGACCTCACTGAATTTGCACTCAAAGTCTTTAGCAAGAATTTCGCCTTCATCTCGACTCACTTGACGCAGATGCACCATATCCACTTTGTTGGCACAGAGCTGAACGGGTGTATCCGATTGCAGATCAGATTTAACACGGCGTATATAATTAAAACTCTTGCGATCCGTTATTGAGTAGACGAGCAGCAGGCCATCAGCCCATTGCACCAGTTCTGCAGCATTGGGATATTCATCGTCGGCCTGCAAATGAATCCATTTATAGTTGATTGATATTTATATATATATATAGATGTATCTATAAGTACTGCAATTACCTTGGGACATGTGTCGAGTATTTCGAATAGCACCGGCTCACCATCCACCATGGATTCGTGCTTATATCGATTCTCAGTCTGATGATCGTATTCGCCTATATAACGCTTCGTTAAGAAACGCACAATTAAAGCTGCAATTAAATTAAATGAAAGTTTAATTTGGGTACCATACACCGGCTATCGTTGAGATCAGGTGTAAACAGGGGCAACGCCCCTGCCCAAACAACCCCTCGGCAAACCCACACACACACACACAGTCTACTGGGTCAGCACTTGAGCGGAAAAACTCCTGCGACAATTGAAAATTCAAATGTGAGCGGGCGGGCAGGTGGCAGGTGGAAAAGGTAGAAACCTTGAGGGGTTAATAAACCCTGCGAACAACACTGTAGAGCCTTAAAGGTTGCGTGTTTCAACCAAACAAAGGAGAGAGAGAGAGAGAGAAAAAGGGCTGGAGTAAAGGGGCTGGGCTAAGCCGCTGGTCATTTGCAATGCAAGTGCTTTGAACTCTGACCAAGTCGCGGGCGTTTGCGAATGTAGAATTATATATGAACTGGCTGGCTGACCGTGCCGGCCAGATAGATACTACTACCGGGTTACGCATTGCCTTGCCTCGTAAACTTGTCCCTCAAGTCCCTGACAGCCCCCTAGCCCAGAACATTTTTAATGACATTTTCATCATTTATTTTCATAGCAGCCGCACATTTCGCTGGCATTTTAATTTATGATTTTCTCCAAACGTTTTGTTTTATTGCGCTCGTCAAAGATATTTCAATGGAGTATATTAGTTTTTTGCCATTTTGATCGTATATATATACATTTGTTTATCTATATATATATTTTCCTTATATCTGCAGCTAATGTCCTCAACTTTTGCATTCTGAGTTGATTATGCTCTATAGATTTTTTTTGAAATTCTTTTCTTCCTAGTCGAACGCATATGGCGCAGTCAGGCATAGCCAATCAATTCCTGTACATTTTGTTTGTTGTTTTTTATTTTTTCCTTTTTCTTCAGACATTTCTTTTAAATATATTTTTACGAGGTCAACATTTAAATTTTTGCTGTTTAAATAACGACAAAGACTGGCCACACTGTCCATGTCCAATGTCCGCTGGGCATTAATCGGATGCGCTGCTCGCGCCCATGTCCACGGCCTTTCTCCGGGTGGGCGTCGTTTTAATTGCCACACACACACACACACACCCATACACCCATACACACGCACGCCCATACACACGCATGCCCCCGGCGCTTTAGTGCATTAAATATTTGTGCTATATCTGCGAGATTGCGGTTGAATGATATATATATCTCAGATAAATATATATAAATGCCTATATATACATAAATAAATATCATAGGCAATAACATATATATCATATATACGATCTTGTCTGCTCAAAACATTTGCTGGCGCCTTAAAAAAAATTCCATTTAATCAGTACTTGTTCCAATTTTTGATATATTCGCAAAAAAAATGTTTTTCTTTGACGCTAAGGTACCATGACTATCTTTACAATGGGACTGTAAAATAGAGGTATGTATATATATCTCAGTTAGTTTATCTATTTTAGATAGGATTTGCTCTAGTTTCGCTCAACTGCTGCGACATGGTGTCTGACATTGAACTTTCACAGTAAAGATTTAGCATGCAGCACTTGAAAAGAGAAGCTAAAGAAAATATTTGTTGAGTTTATATTATATACTATATAGAACTCATTTTTATCTGCTGCGAAATTCCATTTACATTTATTATTTACACATTTCATTTATTGCGCCTATTATGCAGCAAAAATAAAGATCAGGAAAATATATGCCAACATGCTGAAATAAATTTGGCATATTGCAATTTCTTGATCAAGGCTGGTCTAACATATATCTGAAAGCATATACATATATTTATATATTTTGATATAATTTCGTATAACTTATATATAAAAGTCATTTATGTCTGCAGAAATACTGTAAATAAATATATATAAATATATTTATTATTTCTAAAATATATAAAATTATATATTTATCTGAAATTTTTAATATTTGTATAAATAAATATACTAGTGTATGTGACATTTGTAAAACAGATTTTGAACAAAACTATTTCAGAATATAAAACAGAAATTTTCTAGATAATTAACTTTTATGGCTGTATACCCTAAGATTCAGTATTCACAGTTGATGTTTAGCAATCAACTAAATATCTAGAAAATGAATTAAAGAAAATGCAAATTGCTGTTAGTTAGGGATTTAAAAAGTTTTAGGATGAAAACTTTCCATTTGAAATTCGAATTCCACACGCTTATGGGGGGCTGGGCGACATTTCGTCGGATACAGCTGTCAGTTGGTATCAAGGCTTAGCGTCAAGTGCTATTTATTAGTAGAGCATATACGCTAGTCATATTTCTTGGCTGGCTTATGGCAAGCGGAACCCATAAAGTAGCTGGGTGTTACCTGAAGTTGACAGATGCCAAGGCATGCGGAAGTCATGCGGGTCGTACAAAATTTTACAAATTAAAACTTTTCTTTCTTCTTTGCTTTTTGGGGTTGAGGGTCGTTGTGTCTACTGACAAGATACATCAATGTGCAGTTAACTCTCTCTGTGTGTGTGTGTGTGTGTGTGTGACACAGTGGCCGTCATAAATTAGTGGCTGCTGTGGGTGCACGCGTGTCAAATCAAACGGTGAAAACGATTAAAGCCAAATGCGTGCTACTCAACGATACAAATATACAGATACAGATACAGATACAGATACAGCTATGTAAGCATATATTTAGCGGCATGCTTGGCTACACATGCACAGAGATACAACTGAGTGTGTGTGTGTGTGCGTATGTGTGTCAGTGTGTGCTCCCACTTTATAAACAAAACAAACAACGATCTAAATATATACGAAATCGGCGATTGCTCAACTAATTTGCTGTTGCTCGCTTCGCTCGTTGTTTGTAGTTGATGTTGCCTATGCCTTTCATTGTTCCCCCTCTCCAACATTTCTTTTAATTTGTTTAAAACTCGATCTTACCGCTCTTTCCAACACTGGGCGCGCCAATAACTGCGATTTTCAATTCTGTCAGCGTAGACTTTTTACGCCGTATACCGCGCGTCGTCATCTCCGTATGTTGAAATAGCCCAGTTTACCGTATTCACTTTGAATATATATATTGATGCGAATCTATCTGTCTATCTGTATATATATATATTTCTTTTTCTTTTTGTATTTTTGTTATTTTGTTTTTGGCCAATACGCCAATTGCTATATATCCGTTCCGTTGTCTGTTTTCACGTTGAAAAATTATGCGAATATCACAACAAGCGCCAAGAATTGGCTTTAAATTACATTTAAAGTCTAGAAATTTAGTTTCTCTTAATTGTTGTTATTTTTTTTTTTTTTTATTTAACTAAGGGGAGTGTGGGTTGTGTCTGCTCTTAGATCAAAATTGAATTTATATAATATTTTCTCTAAATTATGAAATGCACGTTACACTGTTCCATGTCTTCAACTATATACAACAATAATATATATTAAGAAGATTCCTTGATTTATTTATTTATTTAGTTTGGCAATCCGTAATTTTCAGCTGATCTGCTGAAAATGTCTTTTATACTTGTTGCTTGCTTTCTTTTTGTTTCTTTTGATTTTGCCCGCAAAGTCATGCGATTTGTACGACTAACGAATTTGTACTAAAATCAAAATCTGTGCTACGCCGGAACCGAACAGCGCACACGGATCCGAACAAGATCGCCAAACATGCGAGAGAATCGAGCAGCTTTTTCTTCACGTTTTTTTTCGTTTTCTTTCTTTTTTTTTGCGAACGAGCATTTCCAAACCAAAAATAGCTGCTCCATAGAGTACCATGCGCTTGGAGAGCATAATCGACCACAGGCAACCAGCAATGGGTTAAAGTTTACTCTTTAATAAAGTCAAAGGCTAATCGTATGCCTACATAATAGCTGCCTGCTGCACTCATGCTGATTGATCCGATCATTAGATCAGAGAAGTTGCCTCATTTTCCATTTTCTTCTCTCTCTCTCTCTCTCTCTGGCAGAGAGATAGTGAGAGTGAAAGAGAGGGGCAGCGATGTGCTGAGTGCCAGTAAAAGTCATCCTAAATTAAATTTAATTAGTATAGCTCCATCTGGCAAAACAGCTGTTTGAAAGGCAAATGTTTTTTTTTTTTTTTTTTTTTTTTTTTTTTTTTGTGATCATTGATGAGTGGAATAGAAAGCCTCCCGGGATTTTTTAGAGATCGAAGATGTTATTCTTACATCAAGGTTTTTTTTTCTAGGAATTTATGAATTTTAGAACATTTTTTTTTTTAATAATTAAAAGATTTTGTTTATTAAACATATCTAAATAAAGTTCTTCAGCTTTTTGTCGCAATTTTGTATATTGGAAGCACAGAAGATCTTTCAGTTCAAATGATTTTTCATTAAGCTTTATAGATGGATTAGTTATATGTTATCTATGTTTTAATGGAATTGCTGAAATTGCAGTGCAGAGTCTGCCTCATCTATGCTACATATTGCCCCATTAAACATCAATATCTTCACGTGCTCAAGCATTCATCAATATTTTACGAAAAATATTTACTCAAACATTATTTTAACTAAAATTCTGAATAGTGCAAACAGGAAAATTCCCACCCCATACACACTGTTAACAATGTTTATTGAGAAACATTTGAAATGTCTTTTAGTTATGCATTCTACTTAATTAGGGAAATTGCGTTTGGGGCATATCAATCATATGCGTCTATGTGCTCAATGTATACACACACATATGTATGCAACAAAAACACCCTCGCGCACGTGGATAACTGTTTACTGTTTATATAGGGCAGACGACGCGTCGTACTGCGGGGGTGTGTCTGACTGTAGTCTGCGTGTCTACGTGTCTGCTAAGCTAAGGGTTGAAATACGAGACACAAAAATTTGGTCAACACATTTCGTTTGCCGGAAAATCTTTGCACTTGCCATGCCTTCCGACTGACAACTGAAATTTTAACTGCTCTCCGAGCACAGCTGCGGTTGAAAGTGCCTTGCGGCATATGTAAATGATTTTATTTGTATTCGATAGGGTATTTTTCTGTAAAGAAAGTTGGCTTTATTCTTATCAGTAAATAGGCGTGTGACTGTTTACTCGAAGATATAATAAGTTGAGTGATTGTTATTCAGATACAATCAAAGGCCAAAAGTATTAAATTCTGCATGTCTGCATGTTATATGTGAATTGGAGTCTTCTCAGTGGAATCCAGATAAAATATGATAAGCAAGAGAAGAATATTTGCCAGGGTATTTCAACTGTGACCAAGCGCAAACAACTTTGCACATACATATAGATATATGTATATAGCAACGACTAAGATCATCTTATAAAATGATTTACTATGCATAGACACGCACGGCGAATTCAGAGCACCCTAAAAGCATGCATTGCTTTGGCATGGCTTATCAAACGGTCAACGCTGCGCCGCAAAGTCTGCTAAAGAATTTTTGCGCTCTCTCGTTCAAAACACTTTCGCTCTCTTATACAATTGCAATGCATAACAGAATCTATAGAATTGAACATGCTGCTTGCTGCTTGGTCTTCTACTAAAAGTTGTTGTAGCTGTGGTTGTTGTTGGTGGTGGTGGTGTTGGTGGTGCTGCCGCTGCCCAGTGACAATTCGCTTGCTTCTGCTTGGCTGCTCGAGCGCTTCGTTGTTTAGTTTTCACTCGAACGGCGAAGCGTTGGCAACGCACGCGGAACGCGCACGTCTATAAAAAAAAAATAATAAAGAGGCAACAACTGCGAGGCGAACGTTTTGGCTTCAGCTGCCGCCAAAATAACAAAAACAAAACCGAAAAATGTAAAGAAAAAAAATATATATAAATATATATGTATATAAAAGAAACGTATTTTTGAAAACGCCGCGCGAGCTTTTCGCTGTTGTTGTTGTTGTTTCTGTTTTTATAGTTTTTCTGTGTTTGTTTTTGGCCAATTGTTTTTGGTTTTTCGAAATTTATTTTTGTAGCTTTAACGTATATCAAAATACTGTGCTGTGTTTTTGGCTTTAATAGCCGCTGTTGTTGTTGTTTATAGTTTTCCCTACGTTTGCGTCTGCTGCTTGGTGTTGAATTCAAAAATTAAAAAAAATATATATTAAAAAAAAAAACAAAAAAAAACCATAAAATTGTATTTGAATACGCAGTTCTTGCGACATTTGTGAAGCTAGTGCGTGATTTTCAGCAGTTTGTGCTCATCAAATGAATATCGAATGCGAAACTTAATGCTATAAACAATTTCGAATTTAATTTTTAAATTTTATTTAGCATATAATTGTTGAAAGTAAACAAATTGCTGTTGCTGCTGCTGCATATGGTGTCAAGAATTTTCTTAAATTTACCGGATGCAAAAAAATTTCATTGGAAACGGATATATGAAGCTTTATTTCAGCTATCAAAATATGTGGAAAATTCATTTTTAAAAAATGCTTAAAATAAGTATAATATACGTTGATACCCTGTAGGCTTGTATATAAAAGATTGTTGATTTTATCAGCTGTTGCACTACTTTCCATAGACCCAAGCTCTAGAGTAAAGCTTCTTATAAGTTATATGATCTTTCAACTACCTAATCAATGGGATTGGCCTCTCCTACAGCATATTCGAACGGTACATATGCATATATATTTATGAATATATATTTATCACATTGAGTCACAATCAAACCCACTCAAATATTGTGATGTCATTTTTTTTTGTTGGCTGCGTTCATTTTTTTGAAATCAAATCAAGAGCAACTGTGGCCAAACGGCAACTTAGGTAGAAGTCGAACGGAAACATTTCAAAAGCCCAGAAAGAAATACAGTCCACAAAACCCGTTTTTGCCGAGGACACGCACATGACAAGGAGCAAAGAGCAGGCAGGGGCGGTGGGGAGGGGCGTAGGGAAGTGTGCTGAGGTGGAGCGTCAAGGATATACGATGTAGGAGTCAAACACAGCTGAAAAGTAAAACAAAGCAAAAGACATGAAAATGAAGTCATCAGCTTCATTTAGAGCAACCAAACTAGTTGCGAGCCATGCAGTCACGACTGACAGATACTCTATGAAGAGTAGATGTTGTCTGTTAATGCTAACTACTTGATTAAATTAAAACTGAATTTTATGATAAATTTCTAGATTTGTAGAAAAAAAAGTATGAACGACTAGCAGATACTCTATAAATATATAGAAATAACATTACATCAACATGATAATTGGAAAATATTTAAAAAATCTAAGTGAATGCATAGGATATACCATATGAATATTATAAATATTATATATATTTCAATCCATTCCATGATCATTGATAAAAAATTGCAAAATGTATTCAAATTTAGTTGCAAGGATAGATTTAGATATAATATTTTGATGCTCTTAACTTGGAGCTGAACCAGCTACCTCTTTCAACACTAGCGTTAAGCCATAGGGCATAAAAATCAATGAAAACTATATAAATATACATATACACATATATAGTCTATGTATATATGTATATGTGGTACACACATAAACCTATATCTACTCTTAGTTAAGTGCTTTTTACAACTCTGTTGGTTGTACGCAATGAAAAGTGCAATTTGTGTGGCGACCGACCGGCGCCAGAGCCATGGGAAAATTATTTAATGCAACTTCCCCCTCAGACCGTTGGCCTTTTACAATCGGGTGCAATGTGCACCCCTTCCGGCGCATTGCTGTTGCTATTTTCAACATTTTCCTCACCATTTGCCTGCGTAATTAAATTAGCCAAAACGAAACTCAATTGACGCAAGGATAATGCCAGTCGGGCCGGCGTAGAGGGTTGTAGGCGGCCGTAGTAGCAGCAGGTGGGAGTGAAGGAAGTGGAAATATAGTGTAACCTTGGCAACTAATTGCGGACTAGCGCTCGGGGGAGCATTAAACGCTGCGTGTGTGACAGACGGCAGCAGTAAATGTTCGGGACAAAAGTTACACATGGCCCGCAAGGACAATCAATTTAGATGCCCTATAATCATAAATTATAGCAGCTGTTGAGTATTAGGAAAGAGGGAATTGATCAGTCATAGATTTAGTTAATAGATGTCCTTTACTCTTAACGATCTCTGCTGGGAGTTTTCAAAATCAAATTTCTATTTCAATTCAATCTTCAGTTTTTTTTCTATAGGGCATTCCATGGTCGTATACCTTTGATTACATCACTTTTATTTGATTTTTATAGCATTTTTATATTGCGCCGATGACGTCGTCATCATCATCAAATGTTTGCACGCTACAGTTGCTTAGTGGAGGCCGAGCTCTGTGTACCCCTCCTAACTGACATAAATGCAGAATGCAAATGGGTTTCTAGGTCTTACGAATTGAAGAATGAAGTCACAATTTGTGGGAAAATGGGACAAGACAATGGAAGGGTTGTTGCACCGAAGAGGACTATTCTTTGACTTTTGTACTTTTGGCTAAGGAGTTAGAATCCTGAATAGCCTTTCAGAAAATGATTTATTTTGTTTTAATTGCAGATTGTATTCGGGTTACTTTAAGCAACTCAAATAACTTTTGTACTTTTTCTTTTTACCACTTCTAATTCGCTTTCCCCTTTCAATAAAATTCTAACAAAGGTGGCAACAAATGGCATTATTTAAGATAGAAATTGGTTGAAATTATTTCAACTCTTCACTCAAACCCTTAAAGAAAGTCGGCATAAAAATTCTTATACATAAGGCGTGCCCGTAAATAAATAAAATAAAATCTACGCAGCAAACGTCAGGAATTATTTCGCTAGGTATTCTAACAATCAACAATAGGCATAGAAAAAACCAACCCTCAGTGCCAAAAACCACCCTAACGCACAACAACCACCCTCAAGATCGTGTTCTAAGACACCTTAGAAAATGTGTGTATACACGCATATTATATATCCACCTCTATATAAATAATTCTTAAAGCAAGCTTGAACTTGAATTCGCAGTGAGCTGGTGGAAAGATCTCAAAAACCTGACAAACAACTTCGAGGCACAGACAGCACACACACAGTAGACAATTCTAACAATGGAGCCAGCCTATCGATGTGGGGGGCGTGGCGGCAGCCGCGGCTTCGCGAAGCTCAGACAATGTATAAAAAAAAAGAAGCAAATTAAAAATAAAAGACCAAATACAAAAATAAAAAGAGATAATAATGGAATTTAAATCACAAAGAGGCGAGCGAAACGCAAAGCGTTGGAGTGTATCCGCTACATATGACATCATTCCGAGTCCCATTAATGAACTAATCCAAACGAGCAACCTCTTTTTTTTTTGTTTTTTTGGCTAAAGTAGGCCCAGTCCAATTATGTCAGCTGTATAGAGTATATTTTCTGATCTTGTTTTGCATCAGATTTACTTATAATTGCCCAGCCGAAAGACATAATTATTATGAACTCTCGTCTCTTGTTCGTACATCTGTTTTCACCGAGCATGCTACACACATGTTTGCCTCCTTATGGATTTATGTGGCATTATATGTATATGTTAATAGCTTCCAAACAAAATCCAATGTGGTATAGCATTAAAATATATGTCTTATGGCTTATGGCTTAAGTAATGCCTGTGTGTGCCTCGCATATTTAAGCATGCCTGTAAAGCAGCGACGTTTCGTATCTTGAACTGCGATCTGTAGTATCCGATTTTTGGAAAGAACTTATAAACTGTATATAACTAAATTTGTTGCTACTATCTTGTTTTATATGAATTTTATAATACTTGATATTGAAGTTAAACTTCAAATTCCTTCAGGTTTATCTCGAATAAATAAATATATATAAAGAATTGTCGCAGCCTTATATCTTATGTCAGATCGCTAACATACCGCGTTTTTAGCTTCTACTTAACTGTATCAATTAAAAGTAACGATCATGCTCTTCTTTTTCGAAAATCTTGCTTTTTCTACAGTTCTTTCTTTTCTTTTCCATTAAGTTTGAATCACTCGACGTTAAACAAACAACATTTTCATGACATATTCCAATTTTACCTCTTCCAAGAATTCCACATAAATATTTGCTTTTATTTCTTACAAAATCTGTACGAGTCAAAAGTATCTGCTGGATTACTTCATATTTCACGATGCTAAACATAGCCAATGTGTGCGCATACATAATTCGGTCACTGTTTTTTTTTTTTTCTCCTCTTTTTCTTTCATGCTTGTAATATATAATTTTTGCCAAAGAATTTGATGACTCACAGTTTGAGCACAAATTCTGCTGCTGCTGTCACAGAGACAAACGGCAAGAGCTAAAAAGTATCTCGCAATGACGAAGCATCTCATTCACTCTCTCTGTATCTCTTGGTACAACTAGGGCAAACTTTTGCGCATTCTGTTTTGATTCTATGCCTTCGAGGACTGTCAAGTATCAAATTGTCTGCCCTGGCAGTTAAATTGCTGTCGAATTCAATGCCAGGCTGTCCGAATGTCCATAGTTAACTATGGCCAGACAAATCGCAGCAACAATCGCATCTTCAGTTGAAGTTCGCGTCAAGCGCAGCGCTGCACTCTTGTGAATTATTGAGAGCATGGGCAATGGTTAAGTTGAAGCTGAAGCTGAAGCTGAAGCTGTGCGCCAGTCGACAGTTTCCTGTTTATTTGGCGCTGAGTGACAGTCCATGTCAAAGCCAAGTTGTAGATACAAATGTATCTTTGTATCTGTTGCTGTTGTTCTTTTTTATTTTTTTTTGTAGTGACTCAAGCCTGCTTTTGTGTTCTTCAAGCTTAAGATTGGCGCACTTGGGGGCCGGTTATGCCAATTGCATTTGTCTGCGGGCTGTCGCAGTTGCTCTTATTGCTGTTGTTGTTGCATTCAAGTTTTAAGGCACTGCGTGACTTGGCTAAAAGGCAGCCAAACGTTGGCTCTTGATCGTGTCACTGCCAACGCAAACTTGGCCTCAAGTCTTGACTTTGATTTCTATTCGTCTCTGTTAGAGTCCCTCTCTCTCTCTCTCTCTCTCTCTCTCTAACTCTATGTGTAAGTTTTTATGGCATCAATTGCTCATTGATTGTTTCTCTTTTAGGCTATAGGCCTATTAACAAAATGTGCCTAATTAACTGGGCAATTGAACAATTACAATTCAATCAATAACATTGCCAAATAGTCGATACGCATTTGGTGCTACGCTCAATAGAAAGCTGTAATAGGCTCCTACTCGCTCTGAATGCACTTTCGACACGTTCCAATTGCATTCCATACGGAGGCGAATCGAGCGAGCTTATATGCTAATTTCATATATAATATATATAGTATATATGAGTGAGTGATATCATAACTGTGAGCTCATAGCAGGTGTTACTTGGCAAATGTATGCATAGAGTACAAAGCTTGTTTTTACAGTTTCATTGATCAGTTTTTATGATATCTTCGAAAAATTTGTGCAATTGAAATTAATTTTAATGAATTAAGCAATAAATTTGGCATTGTAAATAGGTTTATGATGGCGACTCTTAATTGCCAAAAAAAAAAAGAAAATATATGGAAATAAACAAAAAATTAATTTTCTTAATTTGTATAAATTTATGCTTAGAAATTCTTGACTGACTGATCACAATTGAAAGCTTAAATATTTATTAGTTCCATCTTATACTGTTGTATGATCACTCTTATACTGATCTATCTTATATTTATTAGCTTATCTGATACTATTCTCATACCGAACTCTCATATCTCTTTCTTAGTCACTTTATTCTTATACTGTTCCATCAATCATCTTTCTTATACTGATCTACCTTATATTATCCGATGCCACTCTTATACTGAGCTTGCATTTCTCCTTCTAGTATATTTTTCTTATACTGATCTACCTTAATTAATACTATAATTGGCCTATCCAATACTACTCTTATACTGAACTCTCATATCTCTTTCTTTGCCTCAGGCAGCTCTAGTTTAAATTATAATATATTAATAATATTATATTGATCTCAAACGGGCATACTCTTATAATTATACAATATCTTTATTTTTCAATCGATTCTTGTTGATATTTAATTTATGAAAATATCTTCATTAAAATATCCTCTATGCTCACTTTTCCCCATCAAAACATTCATAGCCTTGACAATATCTTCATTTTGTATGCCTCTATCAGTATGTTAATATATAAACAATTGTTAGACTATATAGTCTAGATCACTCTCGTTATTTATATTTATATATATAGATCAGTCTACTTCACACCACCCCCCGCGCGACCTCATCTCACACAAATATTGCGTCAAATGTGAGGCGACGCGCGTCGGAGACAGTCAAAAACGAAGCCCATGATGTCATCGACACATTGGTCCACATACAGATGGGGCGCACTGTGGCTGTGTGTCGTCGTCGTCGTCGTCGTCTGTGGGGTCATGCCATCAGCAAATTGAGGTCGAAATAAATTTTCGGACTGTTTAATGGCGCTGCCCACTGACCAAAATGTAAATGTCTAAATAAAAGCATTTGTTGCAATCGCATTTAACTGTTTTTTGTTGTTGTTGTTGCTGTTATTTTTCTATAAACTATAAACAAAATCTGTTGGATAGAAGTGCAACAGGTGGCAATATCTTGTATATTATATATATATATATATATACTTGCCAATTGAATTGTTTTATTTATTGATTTACCAAATATTTATTTATATCTAAAACGCTGTTGCCACATTGTTCGGCACCCCCTCAAATAAAAGATCTGTTTCTCTATGTACTACTTATATACACATATAAAAAGAAAACTATTTTCTATTTTCGACTGTGACAATTCTTTAGGAATTTTGCTATGTGGAAACATTTATAAAATTTACAACCCGTTTGCGAGGCACCGCCCCAAAAACAAGAAGAAAAAAAAAAAAATAGCTTTATCCATATGCACTTGCCCAGCTACTATTGTGACCCAATTTCTTTGTTGGGTCATTTCTTCTAATTAATTAGCCGGCAACAACACAGCAATAGAACACAACACGAACCACCCTCAGCTATGCACTGTAGGTGAGAAACAGGCGTGGTGCAGCAGGAGCTGCTTGGCTGGAGGGAGAGAGGGGAGGAGTGGCACAACAAATGTTTGGCTGGGATTGCGTGCGAACTCCCAAGGGCCGTGTGCTATACAACACATAACTTAGGCAAATGCTTTTTTAGTGTGCAATGTTATTCTAAGTAGTTATACTTGCTTGGAGAGTGCAAGAGGGTGTATGGGTTTTAGTGATAAGCTTGTTTAATGGACATGTTTTCAATGAATCTAACAGATACAGCAATCAGCTTACTATTTCAACGGCCAAAAAAGAATGTAATCATTACAGATTACTAGCTAATCCAGAAGTTTGAGTTATATACTGGATATTATCATGGTCTCTAGTTCCAATCTTTAGCTGTCAGCAAACAAAACCTTATTCATGAGGTACAAGTATGACGTCAGTACAAATTACTATCTGATCCAGAAGTTTGATTATTATATATGTATATTATCTTAGTCTCAAGTTACAATCTTTAGCTTGCTTAATCTATTATTGAAGAACAAGCATTATGCAGTCGACTACTATCAATGACAACAGTCCTTTAGGGTTTTTAGAATATATTCAAGCTAGCAAATGTTTTTAATTTGTATGTCGTCTGGGCGTGGGTAAGCGTAAATAGTTTCGAGTGTATGCATACTTGTTTTATAAAAGCCAATGTCAAAAGCTTATGAAACTTGTCAACGGCTTTGAAAGGCCGATGAATCATAAATCCTACTTATAACTGATTTGCTTACATAGGCAGGCAAATGCTAATAAATTTGATTTAATACGAGAATCATTCATAAATATTAACGGAAATGAGCCTCATAAACGTATCGATGCGGTAGGTGTAGGTAGAGTCATATTTATCCAGTCACTAGCTATTTCTCACCTTTGGCGGGTCGTTTGATTTTGTAGGTCGTTGATTCAATAAAATACCTGCATGCTACGTGCTGAATAGGTAAACAAATGCTGCCTCCAATTGGACACCAATTCGGGCGTAAAATTCAACGCATCACAAAGATATATACTATATATATATGTATTTATAGTATATTATGACACGTTTATTGTGTATCGCATACAAAATCAAATCGAAAGATATATGTATATCGATATTGCGTAATTCCAAATTACATTTGGCATTAGCCGGCGGCAGCTGTTCTATCTATTTGTTTTTTTTTTTCGACTGTTGCCTTGAGGCGTGACAGCGCCCATTTAAATGTCAAAGTTGCCGCCAAAATGCCAGACGAACTACGCTCCAAAAACAACAATACACAGTATCGAATGTATAAACAAATTCGGAATCAAACAGAACAAATCAAAGTACAATTCGATTGTTTGTTTAGCATAAAATTAACTTTTGATTCAATTTTAATTTACGCTGGCGCGGACTTGAAAGAAATATGCGTTGGAATGCCATAGGTAATAAGTAACTACTAGAAGTAAGGGCTAGGAGGGAGAGAAAGTGATAGTGAGAGTGAGGGAGAGATAGAGAGAGCGAGAGAGATGAGAGTAGAAATTATATTTGGAAGTATTATATTTGGAGTAATAAGTATGAGTAAGAGTAAGAATAGATGAAGAACTACTATTCAAATTAGTAGTAGAAGTAGAGGTCTTAGTAGGGCTGAATACGGACAGTCAAAGTAGTGGAAATACTAACAAGAGTACAATAGGAGTAGCAGTAAGAATAAGAGTGGAAATAAGTAAGAGAAAACATAGAACTAAGAGTAAGAATAGGGGTCGAAATATTTGTATAAGAGTAGGCGTTGAACTAGGAGTAGGAGTAAGTGCTGAAGCATGAATAGGAGTCAGACTAGAGGGAAGTAGGAATAGCAGATCGAGTAGGAGTAAGTAGAAGTGGGAGTATTGATGGGACTATGATTATTCATGGAAATAGCAAGTAAATAAGTAATATTACATCACTGGCAACACTGACTTTTCAACCTTTCGAAATCAACAATGAATTGCCATTCAACATACACAATATATATACATTTTAAGCACTTTGAAAAGCAAATTTATTAGATCTATAGAAATTTCGATTAAAGTTAAATCACAAGATTTAGACTCAAATGAAGCATAAATCTGTGAGATAGACGCTAATGTCGTCTATTGTTAGGTCTCTCTTATGTGGGCTCAACTATAACAAATTGTAGTATTTAATATGTAAGGTGGATGTGATGAAAAACTTTTCAGCTATTGAGTAGACAGCACGACTACTTTCAATATAAAGTTTGATAGATAGGGGCGTAACGTATAAATAATCGAACTATGGCGATTTGCTATGCTTATTAAAGCAAGCTGCACAGTGGTATCAGCTTCAGCATTTCATTCATTCATTCAATAAATATTTCGAATTGAATGGCAGTTGCATTGCATTGAATTTTTTGAGAGTTTGTTCCATTGATTTCCGTTGACACGTTACGCATAATTAAACGCTGTCTGGAGGCAAGCCCCAAAAACAACAAACAATTTTAGAGAGACAAAAAACAAGTAATTGACCCACATAGCGAACGAGGAGGCGAGAGACAAACAACAACAACAACAATAATAATAATAATAATAATAAACGTTGCAACTGCAATTACGAAGCTACCCACAGAGGTGCGAAAAAGACGTTTGGCAATCGACAAAACTCGCAGCTTGCAAAAGAATCTATTTGAACAGACTCTCAATGAGAGTGAGAGTGAGAAAGAGAGAGAGAGAGAAAAAGGCGAAGGCGGTTAAAGTCTAATTGAGCTTTGCCTTTTGAACCTATCTCATAATCAAATTTCTATTTTCGTTTGGGCTTGCCTAATTATGAGCGAGCAGCGCGAACTGAGCTTAGATTTGCCATTGTCGTGTTTCTCTGTGCGTTGTGTGCGTGTGCAATGCGTCATCATCATGTTGATTCAGTTTGTAGATTAATATTTTTCTTTTGTTTCACTGTTTTTATTAGTTTTTTTTGTGTTTTGTAGGCGCCGGCGACATTTTAATAGTCGTCTATTGTTGGCTTAGCTTTGACATTATTTGTTTTTGTTTACATGTAAAAATAGGCAAATAAAAGCTTGATTTTGTTGGGTTAACCGGCAACTGTAATACCTATAAAATTATACATAATTTATTTGAGATACTATTTGTAATGCATATTAGATTTGTGATTAGTTAGTTGTTTACTTCAGATTTCATGAAAAGTTATTTTTTTCATGTACGATTATTAATTAAATAAAATTTGCTTATAAAATAAATCAAATAAAATTAAATAAATAAAATTAATGAAAAGTTAATTCATTATGTATACCTAGAACCCATAAATATCTATAGCAGGAGGCGTGGCTATAGTAGCATAAATATTAATTTTGTTATCATTTAACATATGCTCAATTAAGCTGAACATGTCTGTCAGTTCGTTCTTATGAGATATAGATTCAGAAAATATATTTAATACAATCTATTTCTGTTCTCTTGTCAAGTTCAAATAGTTGTGCATTCTCTCTGTCCTCACTCTCTCTCTCTCTCTCTCACACTTGATCTTCAATTACATTTGCTGTATGATAATAGATATATATATATATATAATTTTTCCTTTTTTTTATTGAAGAAGCAGCTTATATATATTTGAATTATGTGTTTCTTCAAATATTTATGTTTAAAATTTTTATAAAATACTTTAAACTCTGGCACACTCATCAATCTTAAAAATATTGTTGTTTGAAAATGTTTATTTTGCTTAGCTGCTGCAGCTCTTCTATACTCTTCAACTCTGCTGTTTACATAGATTGTTCAGTTTGTAGCTAAGCAGTGCATCTATTCTTCACACATTATTGATTAGCTCGCGTCAAGGCATTACATTTGCAGTCCATAAATTCTACTTTGGTTAAACAACTTGTAAGAGCTATGGCCTTCAAATGGTCTTCGTATTGTTGTTTTAGCTTTTGATTTTGAGAGATCGTTTTTTAAATTTACTTTACGTAAAGTTTTGTTTTGAAATGTTACAGATGCTTGGCGTTAGCGAACAAGCGCGCGCCCATCTGCCCGGCCCTCGTTATCGGCTATGACTCTGGGGGCGTAATCCAAACGCTGACTTTTCCACTTTTCGGCCGGCTGTTCGCTCGATCAGTCAGCCGGTCGGTCGGTGGTGATGTAATTACTGGCTGACAACTTTAACAACCGGTTTAAGCAATGTCCAACCGCCTGTTAAACACAATGCATAAACATTTGTACTATTCGTAAAGTTACAAATCTTGTTTGAGTTCTGCGCATTTGCATGCCAGCAGCAGCAGCAACAGCAGCAGCTGTAAATGAACATTTTTTTAATACCCTATAACATTTTGTTTATTATGTGATTGTCCAAAGATTTCTTGGAATAACATTTAAGACTCAAAGTCTTTATTTTTTTCTACTTTATGATCTTCTTTATGAGAAACTTCTCTTTGTAATATAATACCCTCGAATCTTATTTTACAGGGTATATTGAGCGGCACATCTGACTTAGCTTAGCTCACTTTCCATTTCCATACTCTTATGCATATTGTCAAAGCACAAAGAATCAAGAATGTTTCACTTAAGAGCTGCTGCAAATTGCATTCATATCAACTACAATGCAGACGCTTTCTGCGTGGGTGCCGTCCATCCATCCAACCATCCAACCATTCATTTATCCATACATCCAGCAATCTCATTCTCTGCATTTCAACAGCATCCTCAGGCTCGTATGAATTATGTGATTACAAAGCAATTTGTTGGGTTTAATGCACTGTGCGGGATTACTTAGTGACTGCATTAAGCCCCATCCTAATTTCTCTGTTTTTGTTTTGCTGCAAATGCTTATCACGTTGTCAGCAGCAGCAACAGCAACAACTATTTTACACTTTGCCAATGATTAAAGCGATAACATTGACAATTACGTTGACAGTTAATTTAAATTAATGTCTAGGGCAGTGCAGCCGCATGCATATATTATATTCTAATTGTTGTTGCAGCCAAATGCTCAGCGCTATTTTACGCTAGCATACTCTACCTAAGGGTATATGAGTTTCAGTTATTATTATTATTAATTTTTGTGCATTATTTGAATTTAAATATTATTTTTACAATATATGTTCATATAATACAATATATGCTCATGTAAATGTACATTGCTTTGCAGCTGTTTTTCAACTGAAAAATAATTAGAACTGAGAACAAATTATTTAACTCAAATATAATTAATTATATATCTAAAATATATAATATATTTTTTTTACATATATTTTTTAAAAATATTTTTTTTAAAGAGCATTTTTTCATATTTGTAACATGTTATTATTGGCAATATTTTATTTCAGTTCAGCGGTGCGAATTAATGTTGCTCTGCCCTAACGCCTATTGACACTTGTTTATTTTTTGACACCCCGTTAGCATTGTTTATAGAAATGTTTACATGTATACATATATGTTTACACATATTTATATATATGCTCACATGCATGTATCACATTGTTGTTAAGTACTTCAATCGATGCCATGTGCTCGGGAGAACTAGCACAATATTCAATTGATAGCGTTGATTAGCATTTTGAATTGTTGTCTTCATAGACATGGGGGTACTCCACAATTAGAAATTATAGATGAAATATTACTGAATAGTATATTTATGCAGTCGTCTATTTTTGTGTTTTTTTTCCTGTTTATCTATCAATTGTTGCTGCGGTTGCATTTGGCAACATTGACACTTTGCTTAACCGCAAGACAAGCTGTTGTTGTTGTGATTGCTGTCTCAGCTGAGAGCCAAACGATATTATGTTAAACGTTTTCAGTATGTTCACGAGGAAATATTAACAATTACTTTGCTGCCTATTAAACATATTTGTTTGTTTTCTCTGTTTACAGACAAACATTAAACGAAAGGAATAAATAGATTTTCCATTTACAATGGGCTTCAAAAGCGGAAGCAGTCCGCGCATCAACAAAACGTTGATATCGCTGAAGCTCGTCGTTTTTCTCATCATAAGCGGTAAGTGTGAGGAGCACTGAATAGAGAAAGTTGCCAATGGAGTATATAAGTAAGTTTATTACTAATATTCTACTCTTACTTTTGCAGGTCTCACAGCTTTGCACATTTTGCATGCCACGAAACCGTTGCTGTTGGGTCTGAACTTCTCGGAGTATCGCACAATCACAATTACAGCGGCTTTCGTATCGATATTGGGTCCACTGATAGCCGGTCCTTGGGCTGATCGTTTGGCTGCACGTAATCCAAATGGATTTGGACGTACGCTGCGACGCCTGACGGCTGTATTTCTGCTGCTGACAGCTCTGATCTATGCTCTGCTCTTCTTCGTACCGGAAGTGGCACGCGAACCGGCCGTTGAGCCGGACGTGAACTTTGGCTGCGATGCCAATGGCGCCTACATTTTCCAGAAACTCTGCAGCAACGGCACCTGCCACAACTGGGAGCACAAGAAGGGCAGCGTCAAGCTGACCCACTGCACCTACAGTTGCCTGAATCCCAACTATCATGAGAACATGTATCAGTTCTGGCTAGGCGAATTGCCCACAGCAGCGCCATCCACCGAGCAGAGTTCCGAGTTCGATTACGATCAGGATGATCAGGCGAGCGCCACAACGGAAAAGTATAGACCAAGACGTGATATAAACATTGCAGATTTGGCTGCTGATAGCGCGGGCATAGAACAGATTAGCTCTGAGGTTGTACGCGTCAAGCGTCAAGTGAAGAGCACACCAAAGAAGGTCTATGTGGAGCCACCGCATTTATGTATTACCGAGCGCAATGAACAAGGCGAGAATATTGTGAAGAACTGTCATGTGTATACCCAGGATACGCCCAATATTGTGGTGCATGCGGATATGGGTGCTGCCATAGAGGAGCCAATGACAAATGATACCATCGGCTGGTGTCAATATCCATTAGGTGAGTTGGAGGGGGAGAGCGAGATGGAGACGGAGATGGAGAGGGAGAGATGGAGAGACGGAGAGAAAGGATAGAACAAATAGAAACAATAGAAAAAATAGACAGAGAGAAAAAAGAGACGGAGAGAAAGTAGAGACGGAGAGAAAGGAAAGACGGAGAGACGGAGAGACGGAGAGAAAGTAGAGACGGTGAGAAAGGAGAACACGGAGAGAAAGGGGAGCATGGAGAGAATGGAGATAGCTATATAAATAGATTTTTATATATTCTATTCTAGAGACATAGAGAAAGGCAAAATTCACTTGCATTCCTATCTATGATTATTTAGCATATTATTTTATAATATATTTAACATTATCTTAATCAATCTTGCTTTCCTTCACAGAGGGCATTCAATGCAACATACCGCCACAGCAGGTGAAATATATGAAAGACTTGACAAATGGCTCCGAATGCAAACCCATTATCGAATGCATGATTGTGGATGCCTATGATGGCAAGGACAGTGTGCTAGCTGACAGTGAATGCATAACGGTAAGCAGAGAGACTTACATCAAGTTTGCATCAATATAAACTCTATCTTCTTTATAGACAACTGGTAATGTGGATGATACGTTGATTAGTTATCTGGTCATTCGTCTGCTTGGCGATGTCTTTGCCATGGCTGCACTGACACTGCTCAACACGGCGATCGTGATTGCAGTTCGTGAAACATCGGAGGGACGCGGCGAGGTGTGTCGTCAGTATGTCTGGGGTGCTATTGGCTATGTGATACTCTTCTCACCACTGGATTTGCTCTTCAAAGAGCATCAACCCAATCATGATGCCGCTCTGGCTGCCTTGATTATATTGATCATTTGCTTTGTGCTCGGCGCTGTGGTGCTGCTGTGTGCCTCTCAAATGCCATTGAGTCCACCCGAATGGTGGTGGCACACAAAGACTGGCATGCTGGTGGTGCCCATGTCGGCTATACGTCGCTACAGTCCAGAGATTGTGGTGCTCACACTGGTGACCATTCTCTTCGGCACCTTCTGGAGCAGCATTCACAGTTTTCTGTTCTGGACCTTTACGGATGTCAATGCCATTTGCTATTCGGGCATTATTCTGATCTTGGTGTTGTTCTTCAACGTGGACAAGTTTATCGAGTATTGTGGACATTCGAATATCTTTATTGCCGGCTTTGCCATCTTTGTCATTCGTTTCACGGCGCTCAGTGATGCACAGACCAATTGGCTAACAGTCATCATGGAGAGCATTGAGCCCGCTGTCCTTGGCCTGATCTGGATTACGATTATATTATATATGCGACACGCTATGCCACGCAAGCTAACTGCCACGGGACAGGCCATCGCTGTGCTGGCCTTCTTTGGTTTAGGTGAGCTACCATCTGACTTTATTTCTGATAATATAATCATAATCCCCGCCTCTCTTTCAGGCAAGGGCTTTGGCGCTCTGATTGGCCTGGCTCGCGAGGAGAAACATCCAAAGCTGCCCTACTGGACCTGCACCTACCAATGGCTGGCCATCGTGGCCTGCATCATAGCCTTTGTCTATTTTGTGATTTACAATCTGATCTTGGCGCCACGTTGCACTGCGAAGCCACAGCATTCGGAGGAGCTGATCTCGGGCTCGGCGTCACAGAACTTTGGCACAAATGGAACCGCTAGCAATGGCAATGGGGCTGGCAATGGTGCTGGCATTGGTCCAGGCGCTGGGGCCGCACTGAATGGCAATGGCAATGCCAATGGCAGCTACTCACCGCTGAGGGTCTATCACAATGAGCGGGGGAAGAAGGGTCAATTTAGATACTAAATAGTTTACTAAAGCTATGCGCTTCAATTTGCAGAAGTGAAAAGTGTTTTTCGATTTTTTGATTGTGTATGGCGCACATATTTTATAACTCCACTTCATGGAGATATTTTTGCTAAGTGTATACACTGAGAACGAAAAAAAAAAAAAAAACAGAAACTTAGAGAACTTTCTCTCTTTTTTAATATATATAGAACTTCTTTAATTTGTTATTTAATGCAAACTAAGCGTGTTCGTAATATTAATTTTTATGTCTAAAAAAAAAAAAAAAAAACAATTATTGAATTATTGAAAAAGGAAGCTGCCGCCCTCCGCCCTCGCCACGCCCCGCCTATACTATCAGCTACCCTCCGCACACGCTCCGTGTTTCATGTGAAGAGCGAATTCTGATGAGGTTTCATACTGAAGGCAAACAAAATTGAAAAGATACCTTTGCGTGATTTTACTAAGCATACGAATTGCATATAAATACATATACATACATGAATGTAAACAAGAAACAGAAATGTAATTATACCAAAATAAAATTAATGATAATTTTATGTTTTGCAATTAAGTGAAATAATAATAATGGAATTTTCAATTTTTGATTGTGATTTAAATGCGGTTGCTTCCGTTGACTAGTTTTAATGTTATGTGTGACAAGTTGTGGAAAGATATGATATGAGAAATATAAATACGGGGAGATGTATGTAGATGAAATGTGGGAGAAATTTTACAGAGTGGAATATATGTCTGTGGGTACTTCGAGATACTATAATTACTTAATTTAGTACACATTCAGTCAAGTCTTGAAATGTATGAGATAGATGGAGAAAGTTATGGATTGATATTAAGAGATTATATACTTGCAAGCATCAGCTAACACTGATAAATGGAGTGGACTAAAATCATTTTGATTCAGATAAAGGTAAAGATACATATTAAAGAGTTGTCCAAGCAGAAAAATAATTAGATAACAATATGAAAAAGAAATATATATATTTTCTTATATACCAATAATATCTTAGCACACATAAAAAGAGATTTATGAATATAAGAATAAATATTTTATGCACTGATTGCGCGAGAGCCCACTAAATAGGCAAGTACCGTACCTTTTGAAAACTTAGCTCTTAGCAAAGCCCTTAAAAGCATGCTAGATAATCTTGAGTTAAAGCTCTCTCAGCATTTAGCATGTGCAAAAACCAAATAGCAAAGACAACAACCGACTGCAATCGAAAGCTTTCAATAACGTTTCACATTCATATGGAGCAGCTCATTGTGGCATTTACAATTTATGAATGAGATTTACTCAGCACTTGGTCGGCTTGAGTCCACAGGGGGATATGGAGACAGCGTTTGGCAAGCGATTGCCACTTGACCCTATACTCTATGTTGGCTAATAGCTAAAGAGACAAGAGCTGCAACTCGATATTGTGCTATGGCTATAATGTGAGTCAAAGACTAACATTAAATGATAGTAAATAAACACAAGCACACACACGCATACACACACACACTCATGCATTCTCTCATATATTCACACTAGTTTATTTACGTAAAAAAAAAGTGCGAATTTTATGTTGCATTCGCACACACAGAGCGCAGCAAAATTTTGCTTTAGCTTAGCTTTGGGGTTGCTTCTTAAAACTGTCTAGCAGACTATCGTTGACATTACACGCACACACACACACACACACACGTACACACATGCATATATAAGTACTCTTTGTGTGTTTGTGTTGAAGTGACAGTAAGCCACTTAAGACAGCGCGCATTTTATTAGTTCCTTTATTGATATTTTCACAGCAACACAATTATGAGTGACTGCAAGAGTAAGTATGAGTTTGTGTGTGTGTTTGTACGTATAATGAGTGTTTGTGAGAATCAAGCCAGCTTAATCAACTACAAGATACATATATATAGAGCTATATCATAATTCAGCGCATAAATGAAGCAGAAAAAATGGCAGCAAGCAACAAAAACGTAATAGTTTTGATATGAATAAATAATTTAATAAATAACGTAACGATCAATTTTATTTGGTATGAGGAATTTAACTAGCATTAAAACCAAGCTCAAAACTGTTTACTTCATTAAAATCGGTTGAGTTTTAAGCAAAATATAGTATTGTAAAGTTAGACAAGTAGTTTGTCAAGTTGCTTGAATAAGAAATACATTTGAAATAAAATAAACAATCAATTCTCTGGAAAATTAACTGAATTTAAATGTTGATTTAATTGAGACATAAATTTTAACTTAAATATTCAGTTTCTATTTAGATATATTCTTTTTTACCATGAAATTCAAAATGCACTCTAAATTTCATGTCTTTGTCTCTTCAATTAACAAGCTAAAACCGTCCTCATGTTTATTTAATATACAAATATTTAAAAATTATATTAACTGCTCTTTTAGCTCCTATGCCACAATTTAAAAAAAGAAAATGTAACTGAAATAAAATCCCTTAGTAAATAAATTAACCCCAAGCAGTTTTGCCAGCGTTACTGAGTACCACATGTCGTATGCATAATAAACGAAAGCCGCAACATTTATATAGATTTCTGTTTGGATTTTCCGTTAAGGGTTAGGGCTCATTGTGTGGTATGGTGTGTGTGGGTTGCCAGTCAAAGTCTTGGCAATTAGGCAAGAGCTGTGGTAAAAAACAAAAAAAAAAAAATTGTGACTGGCAAAAAGAGTAGCAGGATGTGGGAGATGGAGCAGAAGCTCTACATTTTGCGTGCTGGGTAGACAGTGAAATTATTATCACTTGGCACCTAACAGAGACAGCCAGAAGAGCGGCGAAAGCGAAAGAGTAAGGGAGATTGAGAGTGAGTGAGAGCGAGAGAGTGTATGAGGTATGTAGCAGAGCTCGACCAGAAACAGGAACAGGAACAGTCGAAGCGTTGCTGCATTTTGTGAGCGCTTTTGCCCCTATGAAAAATAGCTGTAATTTGCACAGCATAAAAATATAGGAATATGCAGTCAAGGGTGATGGAGGTGGAGACGGAGACTCCGGAGCCTGTTGGCGACATACACGCACACATATACACATACAGTGCTAACCATAAGTTAACTGAGATCCACACAACCACATGGCCACATGGTTCCATATGCAGGCGACAGCAACTGGCTAAGGCGGCAGTGGCAGTGACTGGAGGATGGTTGGAATGGGATGGGAAGGGATGGGGGAGAATGGTTAGGGGATGGAGGTTGCGTCGGCTGCAAAGCACTTGTGAAAAATAACTTTGCACATCGTTGGATTTGGTGTGCAATTTTCTCGCTCTTCTGCATCGTCGCCAATCCCCTCCGTATCGTTCCCCGCTCTCACCCTTTCCAACCAGTCTGAGCGCTTACTTTTAATTTTGTTTGTAAAGAAAACTCATTTTCATCATTTTGAAGTTGCGACTGCGCTTGTCTTTTGTAAGGCGCTGCTGCTCCTGCTCCAGCTCCTGCTACAGCTAGCTCTAGAGCCACAGCTTCTGCTTGCAAGGAAAAACACAAAAAAAAAAAAAAAAAAAAAAAAACAGGAAAATAAAAAAACGAGCAACGAGTGAAATACTCTCTGAAAACTGCCGCTTCATGTAATTATTTTGATCATTTGCATGGCTGCCACAGAGCCCGCAACATGCAGCATGCAACATGCTAACGACTTTGTTCTGCCATCTCTTACAAACAACAAAAAAAACAACAACATATTTCCCAGTTAAAGCTGAAGCCGTAATTCGTTTCCATCTTAACTTTAATACAGTTCAATTGTATGTGAAGTAAATGTTTCTGCTAACTATTTTAATTCCTTCTTTCGATAAAGAAATAACTTCATAACTTGGAGTGAGCGAAGTTTCAGAGGAATGAATATATATGTATATATGCAGCTCATACAATTGGTATGCGCCTTTACGTATGCTGGAATGAAAAAGGTTTTCTGTTGAAATTTAACTGGTTTTTGAGCATGTGACTGGATGATATATGTATATTATAGGGTATATATGTTATACAGAAGTACTACTACTATAACTACTACTTCTTATACTACAACTACTACAACTACTACTTCTTATACTACAACTACTACAACTACTACTTCTTATACTACTACTACTACTACTACTACAACTACTACTTATACTTTTACTACTACTACTACTACTACTACTACTACTACTACTACTACTACTACTACTTCTACTTTTACTACTACTACTACTACTACTACTACTACTTCTACTTTTACTACTACTACTACTACTACTACTACTACTACTACAACTACTACTTCTACTTTTACTACTACTACTACTACTACTACTACTACAACTACTACTACAACTACTACCTATACTTTTACTACTACTACTACTACTACTACTACTACTACTACAACTACTACTTATACTTTTACTACTACTACTTCTACTACTACTACTACCACTACTACTTTTACTACTACTACTACTACTGCTACTACTACTACTACTTCTACTACTACTACTACTACTGCTACTACTACTACTACTTCTACTTATACTACTACTACTACTACTATTACTACTACTTCTACTTTTACTACTACTACTACTACTACTACTACTACTTCTACTTTTACTACTACTACTACTACTACTACTACTACTACTACTACTACTACTACTACTACTACTACTACTACTACCACTACTACTACTACTACTACTACTACTACTACTACTACTACAACTACTATTTCTTATACATCACAACTACTACTTTTTCTTATACTACTACTACGTTTTTTTTTTTCTACTAATACTTTCTCTTATACTACTACTACTACTACTACTATTTCTTATATGAGTATTAGTATAGTAATTTCTTATTCTCTACAGTAAAATTTAAGAAAAGTAAGCCCGTAAAGGATGTGAAATACTTTTTCTGCTACAACATGAAATCTGCTATTTAGCGTACCAAAAATTTAAAATTCGTTACTTAGGAGTACATTTATATGGTATATCTAAAACCGCTTGGGACTTGGCATTTTGGGGAAAACTGTATTCTCCACAGTTTTAGAGCTCTAAGTTAAACAGCTAAACAGGCCCTCTCTCTTTCTAACTCAAGCCCTCTCTCTCTCTCTTTTTCTCCCTAATCTCTCTCTCTTCCACTCACACACTCCCTCTCTCTCTCCATACTTTCACATATTTGCATTTGTTTCTTTAATCTCATTATGAATTTCGCTTTGCATATATAATAAAAAATAACAAAGAAAAAACTTTATCTATAGTGTTCCATTGAAATATTAGCCCCTGTTTAAAACATTCTTGCCCGCTCGTTTATTTTGCCCTTGGCAACTCTCACACCTAACTGAAGGTCATATCAAAGCTATGCAAATTTCATGGCTATGATCTATTGTGAGTCTAGCTGCGGATATGGCCCCCAGCATTGACCTTTTCTTTACTAACTAATTTTTTGGATGTGCACAGGCATTAGGCTCACAGGCTGCTCCACTACAAATGTGCTTTATTTTCTCTTCTTTTTTCGCTATCATTTCAGCATTTTTTTCATTAAATACAATGCGCAGCGCTCTCGGCAGGCAGGTAACAATCGTTGACAGCAGCGCCACGCCCCACGGAAGTCCTTTGTTTTAAGGCGTAAAACTTTGCTAATTACTGAGAAAATTTTCACAATGTTCCAAGTTGAACGTAATTTTTTTTCGTATTTCGTTTTCTGTTACACATTTTTTTTTTAGGCACTGTTTGTTTTAGTTGCAAATAGAGGAACGTAGGGGCCGAATCTGAGGACCCCTATAAAGGAAAATGCTTACGTATATATGTTTATATGTATTTGTATGTATGTATTTGTATAGCTCTGTGTAAAGTGCTTAAGTTCTGAGCATGTGTATAACTTCAATTGAAGGCCTCGATTCGTTAATTGAAAGGCGCAGCAGCAGGACAAATAAGCTGCTCTTACTTTACCAAGTTAATGAAAGGGCGAAAGACAGACAGAAGCGAAAAAGAGTGAATGTACCCATCTCTGTCACTCTCAATCCTTCTCATTCTTGTATACATATGTTTCATAATTTGTAAAAATGAATTCGGTAAACATGTCCGGCTCGCTGCCAATTAAGCAGCTTGTCAGTTAAATCATGCAGCAATTAATTGACAGGGAAATCTGTAGTGCGTAAATATAATAAAAATAAAAACTACTGAATCAAGTGTGTCGTTGAAGTTTAAGATTGGGCACTGGGCACTATATTCATATTTAAGAAACTCTCTCTCTATCTCTCTCTCTACATATATATAATTTTAATTAAAGTGTTGCTTCATAATTGATTTCAAGCACTTTAAAACTTAAATGCAAGTTTGGTTTTTGTGTAAACGTTGCGCATACGCCGCGTTCTGCACGGTCAGCAGACGCAGCGACGCTTCCTTATTAGCTGCTGCCGCTGCCGCTGCCGCTGCCGCCGCTGCTGCTGCTGCTGTTGCTGCCGCCGCTGCTGCTGGAGCTGCTGGAAGCTGCCCAGCCTCAAGTTTTTTGCTTGTCCGTGCAGTTTTCACATCGTCAAAGGATAAGCTATATATAGCCCAAGGGGAAATCTCTATGGATGTGTGCGTGTGTGTGTGTGAGTGGGCGTGTGGGCGTGGCTGGTACGTCGCTTGCATTCAAAAGCGCACAAATCGCATTTTCTTGAGAGAAAATGTTGCTTCATTTGTGCAGATCGTCGAATTGTGTAGAAAAATGTTTGAAAGGAATTTTGTGTGTGAGTGTGTGTGTGTGCGCGTGTGTTGATAGCTAGAGCCAGCGCAAAAGCTAAAGAATGACGAGGTTCAGCAGGAGCTGCAGGCAGCCGTTGGTACGAGGTAAATTGCATGTGCAAAATTAAATAAAAGTGGAAAGCCATAAATGCAATTTGGCTGCAACGGCAAGAAACCTTTTGAGCATTGATAAAATCGACATCAATTGATTTCAGACATTGTTTAGATATAGCCAAGTATAATGCATAATAAGAAGAAATGCCATGAATATTATCTGCAATAAAGTCTTTAAATTGCAGTGCTTAACAAGCGTATTTATATTCACTTAATGCTCACATTATAACTAATTATTATTTCATTTCATTTTCAATTGACTTCTTATGTCTCGCAATCACTTAAGTATACCACATATATACATATATAATTATAATTATCGTTCAGCTATCCAGGTACGTGTACATACATATCTATGCCCGCAATCAGCTAACGGACGAACTAACCACGACAACAACAACAACAACATGATTTAAGCTGGTCAATAGCCAATTGCAAAAAGCGAGCAATCATTGCAGCTCTTAATACCCTAGAAGAGCTTGATTAAGGGTTGCTCTCGGTCGCTAGGGGATTAAGTTCGAAGGTGTATTAACTATGCATAGCAAGTATAGCAAAAGGGCTTTATAGAATTGCTAAATTCGTGCTGTGCTTAAGAACATATTGAGAGATATAAATATAAATATAAGCTACAGATATCTCTCATTAAAGAGAGAAATCGACAATTTAAAATTAGTTTTATATTAAAACAGAAAAAATTAAAAAAAAATTATATTTGAGAAGTACAAAAAAATATTAGTGAAAAATATTAAATAAATATATAAAAAAATTAAATAAAATAAAAAATTGAATAAAATTAAATTAAAAAAAAAAATAAATAAAATAAAATAAATAAAATATATTTCTATTAATTTTACTTAAACTCTTTCAGCCTATTTTAAATATTTATTTCTGCAACAATTTGATTGTTAATTGTAATTGTAACTATACAAATTATACTAAAAATTTATGATTTTTCACATAATATTTATCTAATTTATAAATAGTATTCTCCTTTACAGAATATCTTCAATTTGAGTCTATGAATTCGCATCTGTCGTCAGCATCAACTCTCTGTGAGTGTTTACATACCTAAAATATTCGTATATGTGGCAAGTAGCGCTTATTTATAAATCATTTGATTGTCGGATTTTATTTGCAGTCGGACGAACGTTGAGCATTGGACTTTCTATATACGATAAGCTGCTTACCGGAACTTGTAATGCTGTAAATTTAGTTTTCCGGCCGCAAAACAGAACAGAAGAGCCAACGCCAACGCCAAAAGCCAACAACGTTGGAATTGCTGCAGCCAATGGGCCAGCGGGTGGATAGCATTTGTGGCACAAAACTTTTGCTAACATTGCCAGAGAATATAGCAGCGCATACAGCATAATATGATGCAACCACTTTTGTTGTAAGGTACGCAAAAAGTTTGTTTGGGCCAACCGCAACTCAAGCGAAACCTGCGACCGATTTGCAAAATGCGACAGACAAACAATTTTTTGCACAATATTTTGGCAAAGTAAAAAAAATTAAAAGAAAGAAAATAACGAAAGCTAAATACTCTAGCCTGGGCAAATATGATTGAACTGATGATTAGTGTTTTGTAAAAGTGAAAATGGGAAATTGGAAAAATTCAATCATGAAACATTTATGTATGAGAATGATACTGTTAATGAGTCCAAAATACTGTTAATAGCATTGCATGACGATGTGAGGGAGGAGAAGTTCTTGTTCTTGTTCGTGTTCTCTTGGAATCTGACATTAACAATATATGTATATGTTAAATGTAAAATCCGATAGCGTCATATAAATAATATAAATGAGTTTTTCTTTATTCATTGCAAGCTCACTCTTCAATAATTATTTAGCCGTGCTTCATTTGAATCTTACATATGTTTAACATTGCCAACAGCAGTTGAAAATTTAAATATCGGAATTTTGTTATTTAAATCTTTATATTAAAGTAAGCTATATAGAAATGTTAACTTGAATTGCAATACCTGTTGTCGTATTTCTCTGTATACTTTAAGATATATCTATGCTGGCCTTACCGAACAATTCTAAGCCAATTATAGCCCAAGCCAAATGTAATCAAAACCCATACACTATTGATTTGGAAGATGTATATTACGATTTCATATGAGAAGCTTTACACCTCAATAGAAGAAATATGTTACTCTTTCAGATGAGAAGCTTTACAGCTTATAGACCTCCCTAGAATTACATGTCAAAATGAAGCAGAGCAAAAAGTGATCCGCTTAAAACCTTTGCATGCTTCGTATAAAATAAGACAGCATACCAAATTTTACATCTATGGCTCGCATAATACTCGGCTTAATACTTAATATATAAAGTTCACTTAGAAGACAATATGCATAACAAATTATTAGGTTACATCTTTAAGCTTCTTTTTTGCTTTTACCAACCTTCACTATACAAATATTATGACATCAGAATTATGTTCCAGCTGCCATCAGAATCTCTAATGTTCAGAATTTCAATTTGATTTTGAGACTAGCAAAATCTGTTCGCCGTCTGTCGATTGTCCAGTTGCAGCGATTTTGTCATTAATCTCGCTCTAATGTTGCTGCAACATACATACATATGCATGTATGTATGTATGTGTGGATGTTGATCTGGCAAGCAGTCTGGCAGGCAGACTGCCAGGCTGAACACACACTAATGACTTGTGCTTTACACATGTAGCTCATGTCGGGCCTATCGTCATGGTCCATCTGCACCACCCACATAGCCAACCACCCACACAAACACACACACCCACACACACACATACATTGGTCAATGTCTGTTAGGTTTCTGCTTCACTTACTGTTTCATCTTTCCACCATTCGTAGCCGCATCTCTCCCGCTGTCACAAAGTCAGGCACTTTTTTATCGGCAAACTGCAATCAATTTTTACAAATGGGATTATTTTAAAGGAACCTGAACCTGCTGCAGCAGCTCCACTGGATGCAAACGAAGAAAGAAAGAAGAGAGGAAAAAAAACAACGAATTGTAATTTGTTTTCTCATGCATTTGTTATTGTTCATGCAACGGAAGCCTTAGTGAAGTCGCCACATTATCTACAATCTACACACTTACACATGGCAAAGCACTGAATGAGAGAGGGAGAGCGATAGAGAGAGATAGAGAGAGAGAGAGGTAGTTACACCCACGCGGCAACTCCTTGCGAGTCCTTTACCTGGCTTGCAAAGCAGCTTTCGATAGAGATTTATGCTTGTTGGTAGTTTTGCTCATAAAAATGCATTTTTATTGCTTTGGCAGCGCTGCTTTTCGCTGCCGTCTACCTCGCTCTATCTCTATCTCACTCTCTGTCTCTCTTCGCTGCTCACGCTATGCTGTGGCTTTGAATATTGAGTTAGATTTTCGGTTCCTGCAGCTATGCGACGGTATTTTTATTTTTTTATTTTTTATTTTGGGCACATTTTGCCTTTGTCGCCATCGCCTCGTAAAAACTGTAATCAGAACAAGTACATGGGACTATAGAGCAATTGCCGGGTAAGAAGATACCCTGTAAATATTTTTGGTAGAGTGAAAAGTGAATCGTTGCTTTGTCGATTGTACTCATCAGTAATCAGTAGAAGTAGGGCGCTATTAAAATTGATAGACTTGCAGGTAAAAATTGATTTACTTTTAGGCTTTCATTTTATAATTTGATATGTAATAATTTACATATTTTTACATAGATGAACTTAAGGATTTTCATACTTTCTACATAGAGTCTAGCTATTCCCTCATAATAAGGCATAGGGTATCTTGGTCTTTTGTTTAAATTTAAATAGAATATCCACTTAAGCTATCTCTTTAATATTATGCACTTCACCGCCCCGCTCGTTGTTTACAGGGTATTCGAATAAATACCGCCATAAAATAAGTTTCTATCTTTTATTGCCAGCCACATAAAAATTAAGCATAAGAACGGAACAACAATTGCAAATAACTCTGTTAACTTTTACTTCAGACGCGCCAAACGGTGTCGCGTAATTTGCTGCCGCAGCACTTAAAGGCTTTTTAATACTCTTTCCTTTTTTTTATTTATTTCGTTTTGGAGCTGGGGCTTTGCTGTCATTGAATGGAATTTAATTTAATTCCTTGGCTTGCAATGACAATAAATTTTGCAGCGCTAAAAAATATAAAAAAATAAATCTCCTTTGCGACTGTAAACGAGTTAGCTGTAGGTGGCAATTAAGCCATAGATTATTATTATTCTTATTATTATTATTGTTGAGCTGCTTAGCTCTATAAATGTGCAGAGTTTAAAGCGTCTTTCTTGGCTAACCATATGCTAAGCGCATTTTGGCTTATGTGCTTATTACAAAACAAAATCTTGCTAAAGGCATGTATTAGGTGTGAAAAGGTTTTTTGTTAGGTGTTGATGGCATGTCTGTTGGCTTAAAGGGCAGCAAATTTGTATACATATATCTGTCGAGCAGAGCTCGTAAGTAACTGTTGACCGTTTCTCAATGTCTGCCAATAAGTGTCGTTCACTCACACTTTACGTAAAAACTCAGAGCGCAAGCGATTGCTTCGGCTCGCCAACGAGTTCGTTTGCAATCGGAGCGAAACTTCAGTTAATATAGTATTTATTTCACTCTTGTTTCTTTCCGACCGTCTTTTGTGAATGTATGAATGAAAATCGTTTGTATTCTCTTTGATTTATCTACACACCCACTGAGCCTCACTGCGCGAACGTTCATCTTAATGCTCGCTAAACGATGTTCGGGAATAGAGCATCACACGAATAGCCGAACGAAAAGCGCTCAATCAAAACGAAAAGAAACGAAGGTGCTTGCTGTGAGCGAGAGCGACTGGGAGTGAGTGAGAGCAAGTGATCTTCTTAACATAGTGTGCAGGTTCAAACGGCCAATAATTATTTGGGAGCTATAAATTATAGACATAAGTTTCTAGTTAGATTTCTCATAAGAGTTGATTTCAATATAACATAAAGGCTTTTTGCTGTGTATTAAGTATGAAAACTAATAATCCAATAGAATATTTATAATGAACATTAAAAATATACAAAAAATTGAATAAATATATTAAAAAAAATTGAAGAATAGTAATATATTTATATATACATATAAATATATTTTAGCTTTTATAAAACTAGAAAACTAAGCTTTAGTGGCGCAGCAGTAAATTCGTTAATAAAATATACAAATTTTCATAAAAAAATAGAAAACGATTCTAAAATTTTAGACCTATGCAACCTATTACATTTCCAGCTCCTGCTTAGCCTTAGCTTTAATTTCAAGCAGCTTTTGCTTGCTTTAAAATTGATGGCAATCTTTAAAGAGTTGTCCACAGCTTAAATTATCACGCAATTGTAATTAAGGCACATTAATAGCTTTTTAATACGTTTTTCTCTCTTTTTGTGTTGGTGTTGTTGTTATTCCTCGTTTGGTCTGTCATTGAATATGATTTAATTAATGTGCTCGCTTAACGCAATTCCATAATAAATTCCATTAAAGAATCGACACTCATAAACAATATAATTTATCATATACAATACATTTTGTAATTGATAATGCCATCGTCTAGGTCTTTTCTGCAATGTTGATTAATTACCGCAATGACGACCCCCAATAACAACAATAACAACAACAACATATAACAAAAAAAAAAATAAAACAGTCAAAAGTTATGGCTGCACAAAATTACTTATTTTTCAAAATTTTAACGCTCCCGTCATGATTTATGTTCTCTGTTCGCTTATAATATTATTTTTCGCAATCGCTAACGCGACAACAGAAATAGAGAGAGAGAGAGAGAGTGGGACAGCGAGAGAGTGAGAGATAGCGAGATGAAGCAGATAAATTAAGGGCTTTTGGCACAATTTGCTCTTTTGATACCTTCTCAATTGTTTGTTTGTTTAATTAAAAAAAAAAAGGCAAAACAAAACTTTTGCGGTTCGCAACACAAAATTAAATTATGTACAATTTAATTTTGATGTTCACAACTTCTTTAACCAACCAAAATTGTTAAGCGAATATTTGAAGGCATTTGCTGAAGCAGACAAGTAATTTGTGCTTCAAGTATTTAAAAACTATGCAAAGTTTTGAGTGGCTAAAAGATTCGATAATTAATTGTGATTATGATTAGATATGATAGCTTTGCTTAGGAAGGTCAAATTTAAGAGTCAAATCTAAATATAAATGCCTTAGAGCATTTAGTAAATCTGCAGCATGTTCAGGTCCCCAAGAGCTTGACTCTGCTCTTTAACTTGTGCCGGAAAAAAAAGTAAAACCAATCTTCATCTGCAACACTCACTCATTTCTTGAAGTATTTAAGAGCTTAAGCTAGCAAGCTGCTAACAGTGGCACATAATCCGATATAAATGTGTGATATATGCAAAATAAAGGGGAGCATATAGCATGATGAAAGCCAAAGATATGCCAAAAATACAGATGAGCCGGAATACGCTTAATAAGAGAGCTAAGCTTTTAATGCGCTCAATGAAACATAACGATAAAATTTGATAGGTATTCAAAATATAAGTAAACTTTGTATTAATCTGTTAACAAAGTATGAAGAAGTCACTGCTACCCGCTTGCGATAGCTTGAAATTGTTTTTACTTGTTTTTTTCTAGGCAGACATAATTAATCCGTTGCCAACAACAAAACCAGTCAGGCGCATTTGGCCAGATTAAATCTGCTTAACACATACACAGCTAGATAAAGAGAAAGAAAGAGGAAGATAGAAATACAGAGAGAGAGACAGCAAGTGATTCATTAAAAAAAACCAAGCAACCATAATCTCGCTCATATGTCAACGGTATTTAATCAGTTATTATTGCATATATATAACAATTATTTGTTGTTGTTGAGCCGAGCTGCGGCTGCGACTGTGGCTGCGACTGCGACTGTCATTGTTTTTTGTTGTTGCATTTTCTAGCTGTAATTGTATAAAAATGTTCCACATGCGAGCGCCAGCCAACAACTCGGTCTGATATCAAACAACATGCCTTTTGTTTTGCACTTGAACTTAATTGCAGCGCAGCTTGGCCCATTCCCAAAAGGGAATGGGAAAGAGGGGCGAAGAGAGCACGGAGTAGAAGAAAGGGCAGATCAAGGTTTAGTCGAGCAGACAGCAGGCAGGCAGAGCTGAAGCAGAGATAGTAGCGGGTGGGCTTAAAAGGGATGGTGCGCTGTAGAAGCAAATATAAATTGCATGTGAGTAGAGGGCAGCCATTACCTGATACTCACTCACACACACACACACACAAAGGAAATGGAGGGCACACACATGCACACATGCACACAAGCAGACACAAAAGTAAGCTCAATGTGTATGTGTGTGCGTGTGTCTGTGTCTGTGTTGTCTCTTGTGTGTAATTAAACAGTGCTGTTGGCATAAAATAAAATATAAGCACAGCAACAACAGCAGCACAAGCTTGTGGGGGCGTGGTCCGACTGGCTGATTGGGTTGAGGGCCAACGGAAACGTTCAAAGCATAGCATGAAATTTTCTTGTCTTGGCATCCTGTCGCCGGATATGTTGCCTCAATATGGCCGCAGGATGAATGATGCACATACCAACATACACACAACTAGAGACAAGCTACAACTAGAGCAACAACAACAACAACAACAATGGACAGTCGCAGCTGAGCCGACACACATTGTATACACAAACACACACAGACACACAGATCTATTTTATTGTATTGAATTGCTGAAATTCGATTTATATGGATTTTATATTGTTTAAAATTTTAGCTATAAAGTATTTCTTAGACCATTAGTTTGACACTTGAAAATTTAGTATGGCAGACAATTGCTTTTGCTGCTCTGTAGAAAAATGTAAAATAGCCAAAAGGGGTTGACTATGCGTGTGTAATGTGTATCGAGGTAGCTCAGTTCAATGTATATAGAGAGATAGAGATAGAGATAGAGATAGAGATAAAGATAGAGATAGAGATAGAGATAGAGATAGAGATAGAGATAGAGATAGAGATAGAGATAGAGATAGAGATAGAGATAGAGATAGAGATATAGATAGAGATAGAGATAGAGATAAAGAGAGAGAGAGAGAGAGAGAGAGAGAAATTGAAAGATTGAATAAATAAAAATATATCAGGAAATACATTCAAAATTAATTCCAAAAATTTATTTTATTCCTTTCTTTACATATAACAAAAAATTTCTATTATTATAGTTCTTCAGCATGAGCCTCATTATAGGGTATTTTCAGTGCCTCTACTGCTCGCCCTGCAGATGCTCTGCAGTAATATTTATTTGCTTTGCTGCTTGCCTATAAAATGCAATCTATACACATGATTTTGCGTGACCCAGGGCGTAATAAATATATACATATATAACTATATATATTGCCTATATACATTGCACAAAGGATAATATGTTATGCTGTGAAGTATTGTTTTCAGCACTTTAAAAGCCAATTCCTTTGACAAATGCAATTTTAATAAAATTTTAATTCAACAAAGCCACAAAAATGGAAACTAAAATTAAATTAAAAGAAAAACGTTGAGGTTGGAAAACTCTAAATTCACTTAGATAAAGCTTATTTATTTATTATGATTCAGCTCAGGTTTTGGCTTGGAATATGGAATTTATATAGAAATGAAATTGAAGACTTGTTTAACAGTTTTATTTACTCTACGATTTTTAGGTAAACATTTTATTCAATGTTTCTTTATAAATATACATTTATTTACTTTTTTTTTTTTTTTTTTTTTTTTTTTTTTTTTTGTATAAATACATTCATTTAGCTGGCGCTAAAGCAAACAAAAAAGCAATCAAATCGCTTTGTTGCTTACGTTTTATTTACGCTTATTTAGCTCTATCTATATGCGTGTGTGTGTGTGTGTGAGTGTGTGTGTGTTTGAGAATGTAATAAAATGCATTGCTGTAATATTTACGCGTCCAAATTCCAATACATTGTTGTAGTAGTTGTTGTTATTGCCGCTGGCAAACAGCATTCAAATAAAACTATTTCAATGGCCACAAAAATGTGTAGCACACTTTTTGGCGCCGATTGTTATGAATATTTTGTTGCCGTTGCTGTTGTCACTGCTATTTGGTTTTATTTGACAATTAAAACCGATTTCCGAAAATCACCCGACGGCTAACATCGCACCACTGCACCACCACCACCACCAACCACCGACCACCCATCAACAGCCGCCAAAACCAGCTGTCGTAAAAATCACGCACCATAAAACTGACAGCTGTTAAAATGTGTAGAGCAGGGGGGGGGGGTGAGGGGGGCTCTCTTTGATGTTATTGAGTGTGGCCAGCCAGCAGAGTGTTTGCTGTGGTCCTAGTCGTATTCTATAGTTTGATGACTTAATGGGCTCATTAAACTACATTTCACCTCTCCATTGAGCATTGCCAACTCAATGGCAAAGCTATCAAAGTGCAGTCCTTTTTCAAGTTGGTTATATAAACTTTACTAGTATGCGATGAATCGAAGAAATCTGTTATTTTTTAGCTGTTATTCAGTTGTAAGTGACATTGAAATAGGTTAAGCTGAATTGCTAGAGTGAATCAACAGAGGAAAGCTTTCTAAAGAACTGCAACTGTGCAACAATACTCTATTCTGTTAGCTATCATTGACACTTTTTGAATCTCACTCTCTTTTATATTACAACATATTAATTAATTAGAAATGTATTATATAAATTTACAATTCTACATAAATATACTCATGAGCATTCACATTAGTATATCACAATTTTATCTCTAAATTCCGCTAAAATACAATTCAATCTCATATCTCTCATACAACATTTTTACACTTATCTTGCAGCTCGCAGCTCTCGACTATGTCCGTTCCTAGCTCCGTTTTAGTTCAGTTTGACGTGACTTTAATCATTTTGCAAAACTGTAAATTCGCATAATATCCGCCACATTTTTGGCTATTTTGTTGGCAATGCTAAGCGGATGCAGCACCAAACATTTGCCGCATGTTGCACATTGAACGTTGCACGTTTCATGTTGATGTGGCAACATTTGATATCCATGGCATGGCATCGTTTTTAGCCGACGATTTCTGTTTTATAGCGGAAAACGCAGCTGTCGGCCAACATGGAAAATTGTAATGCAAATAGTTGTCAAAAGTTGCGGCTAGGCGCACTCGATAATTGTGAGGCGCACAACAGGGCGTATGATTGATATGCAGAGAGCCACAGACCAAAGCCAGTAATACACGAGCACACGCACACGAACACGAACACACACATACACATACATATAAAGAGCTATATATGTATGTATATATTGACAGCCTCTTTATGGGCAGAGTTTCGGCATTAAGTTTGGTGTTTATTTATTTAACACTTAAGCCAGAACTGCTAATTTATTGGTGCCACGTGTAATGCTGGCAATTATTGAAAGCGTGAGACAAATAAAAATATATAGCAATATCTCTAGAATGCTTAATACACTGTGAGAAACTGTAGGGCAGTGAAGCTATTTGGTATAAACTTTTGTGAATGCAAATGTGTAATAGAAATATAAAACTTATTTGCTTTAAAAAACTCTTAAGTATGAGACAATTAACGTGAGTCTAGATGTAAATCTTGATTATTTTATTAAGAAATAGATTGAAAATTATTATAATTATAGAATTTTAATAGAGACAGACATATATGAACGTATATGGAAAATAGATATATATGGAATGGAAGTTCTATTTGAGTTCTAGAATAATTCAAGCTCTACATCTATACCTTCAGTAAACATAAATAATCTATGTGAGGATAGAATATATCTAGCTTAATGCACCAATTAGAAACCGCCTTACAAATTATCTACAAAGATTCACAGATACAAAACATTTCTTCGTAACTTGACTTGAGCACATATTTAGCAACTTTTCTGCAAGTGTATGTATATACAGATGCATGTGTGTATGTGTGTGTTAGTACAAGGTATATGGCCTTACAACAAATTGCAGTTTGGCCGGCACGTTTTCGGCTAACAAATCACAAGCAATTATAGAAATTTAAGAAGCAGACGACCAAGAAATCGCCATGGCTAAAGCGAATACCAACAAAATAGCAGCTGATGTTGACACGAAACACGAACACAAAAAACAAATAAAGAATATAATGAGGCAGAGTGAGACAGAGAAGAGAAAGCAGCAGCAAGCTAAATCGAAAATACTTAGAGATAAATGATTAATACAATGTGACAAGATGCTCAAATTGTAATAGGTTTAATAGCACCGGTCAGCGATTCAGTGCTATAAAGTACTTTACGAGTATATAGTACATATATGTATATATAGATAGATATTGGATGAGTAAGTGCTACATGAGCGATTATTTGTGTGTGCGTTTTGCGTAGGTGTGTGTTCATTATAAGAGATTAGCGACTGAAATCGTTTTGTAATCCGACAATGCAACATACAATATTAGTGTGTGTGTGCGTATGTGTGTGAATGTGCGTGTGTGTGTGCACTATAAACTACATTCATTTGCATAATTGCACTCAAGCGTGCTTAATTTGTATTTATTGCATTATTACGCATATCACCGCACACTAAATACAACAACAACAACAACAACAACTGCAATAACCACAAACTGCGTGAATCAGTCGTGAATTGTCATGGCTGATGAGCTAACGCACACGGGATATATACGTAGGATATATATAGAGAATGTCAATAATGCTAATGATAATGACCATATAGATTCATAGTTTTGTTAATAGTGAAAGGGAGAAAGGAAGAAGAGGTAGCGAGAGGGAGAGATAGAGAGAGAGAGAGACATAAAGAGAGAACTCGAAATGTATGAAGAATGAACGCAAGAGAGGAAGATGAAGAGATAAAGAGAGAGGAATAGCGAGAGGTAAAGATAAAGAGAGAGCAATAGCGAGCAGATAAGATAAAGAGAGAGGAAGAGGTAGAGTCAGGGTATTCAAGAGGGAGAGAAAGAAAAAAAAGTGAGAATTTCATATTGAGAGTGTGATACAGCAATAGAGATATAAAATCAGAAGAGAGAAAGAGAGCAGAGATAAAAAGGGAAACCAAAATATAATAAAAATGCATGAAGAGCGAACAGAGGTAGAGAAGAATTGAAAGAATCAAGAGATAAACAGAGAGAGAGAGAGAGAGAAAGGGAGAGAGAGAGACAGAGAGCAAGAATCCTAAAGATAATTAAGATCGATGCTGCGCAAAAGCGAGAGAGGAAGAGACAGAAAATAGACAGAATCGAGAGTGAGACAGAGATAGAGAGAGACACAGTGAGAGAAAGTAAACAGAGAGATTTCAGACAATCGAGAGAAAGAAAGAGAGATAGAACGCGAAATGCAATGCCATTTATCTCACCCACTCGTCACTCGAATTTCTAGTTGGAAATTTTTGTATACAACAATTTATTGCGTTTTGCCCATTCTCAAGAAAATACTTTTACAAATATTATTGCTCTGAACTGGATGAAATTCTTTCGTTGGGTAATTCTTGAAAATGAACCAAAGCGAACACAGACCACAATACAGAACTAAGAATTTCTCAATGCTCGAACTTTATGCCGTAGCCAAACATTCTCCGAGACTAGACTCAAATTTCCATTCCAAGCACAAGAACATTCTTTGCTGACCGTATTTCGGAATTTATTTATTGCCAACAGGTGTTTGTTTTGCCAAGTGAACGACGATCCAAACGCAAATAAATTTCTTGTTAATTATTTAATTAAAAGTTATATAGCAAAACCTTTTACGGCCCCCCTCACAGCCCACAGCCCACACACACATGCCACGCCCCATTTGCCGGCATCCAAGTTTATATTTTGTTTCAAGTGCAAAGGCAACATACAAAGGCAAAACTTTGCGCCTGTTTTGAAATAGTTTTGTCCTCTTGCTTTTTTCTTTATTTTTAGCACTCGCATTTAGTATTTGAGTTACCATGCAAAAAGAAACGAAAAAAAAAAAAAAACTTGAAACTTGCATCGTGGATAAACTGAAAGTTTTTATTAAGTTGCAGCAATTGCAATGTTTGTTGTTGTTTTTCCATGTTTTTGTTTTTCTTCACTCCTTTTTTTTTTGTTTACTTGTATTTAGATTGCTTCGGCCCACATGAAACTCATTCAAATCAAATTACAAGAAACTCTCGCATACCTCAGCCGCTGCCAGTTGCTTAACTGCCCAAAACTTTATGCAGCCCGCACATAATTAACACGCTGAACGGGACTCGTGTCGAGGGTTAAGATTGATGTGTATGATTAATCTTTGCAGCACTTTAAAATACACTCAAGAGCTTCATTAATTCTTACCCCATACACGCACACATGCGTGCCAGCCTCATAAATGATATTTGTGCTGCACACACACACGCACACACCTACATACTTGAGTGTGCAATTAAAAGCTCATTAGCCCCCACTCTGACTCTGACTCTGACAATGTTCATGCGGAGAGCGGCAAAAACTGCAGGAATTTGTTCAGGCATCTTTCAACATCTTTGCTTTCATTGTTTATTAAATTCTTAAATATTAAGCATATGAATGAAAGATAACTGAAATTTTGAAGACAATAAGGATTTGTATGAATTCCATGAGTTCTATTATTTAAATAATGAATATATATTACGCAAAGTAGCTGAAACAGCTTTAAATAATATATAATTAATATAGCATATTAAGGAGCTTAAAATAGAGCAATAGAACAACAATAAATATAAATAAACATATCAATTTAAATAAAATACATATTAATATTAATTAAAATATCGCTCTGTTCATAAAGGCATTTGCTTATCTTCTCGCTATGAGCAAAAGCCTTCGGTTCAGCAATCAGGCAATCAGTTTGCTGAAATTTTGCTTAAAGTGTGAGTGGGAGACATTTATATGCAGAAACAGTCAACAGTATATGCGTAAAGCCTTTTGAAATTTAGTCCTCGTTACATTTTATATTTATAAATAAAAAATATAATAAAATACAACTTCTAAATTAAATAAGCAAATATTTATTATATTATTTATATATTAATTGAAGCTCTCTTTAAAAATATATCTCTTTATTTGTCTACATTTTAACTCATATTAAACAATTTTATTTAAAAGACTTTTTTTTGGAATGACGCAGCAAATTTCCTTCAGATTTCCTCAGAAATTAATTAAAGAAAACAAAAATTTGACGCTAGGAATTTTTAAGAGAATTTACTTTTATTTCATTCTACGTACTTTACTTGGAAAATATTCTGTATCTCAAAAGGAAAATTTTCTGTAGAATATATATATATATAAAATATAAAGGAATCAAATTTCGTTAAAGGAATTTTTATAGGAATTTGTAATGATTATATTTGTAATGCACATATTTATACAATTATTTAAAAGACATATGAAATGTTATATATTGAAAATTGATTACATTTCGGAATAAAGACGTAAATTAATTTAATATAAATATTTGAGGCTTACTAAATTCTTGCTTTTTTCCTCTACTCTCTTATGCATTTCTGCTCAGACTGAAACACTTCATGTTCTCATTTGAGTAAGTCAATTTAAGTCACTTGCAATTCTCACTACAAAATGCAATTGTCAGTAAAATCTCTTGAGATTTAACTCGTTTGGTTTTTTTTTTTTTTTTATATCAATTTTTCTAATATTTCGCCAGTTATGCGCGAGAGTCAGCTTTGGATGGTAAAAGTGCACATAAATATTTTTCACACCGCGTGTAACTTTCTCAACTTTTTATTAAATTTCTTTTTTCTGGCCGCCTGTAACAATCAATTACGAGTCTGGCATTTTATGCGCCCCGACATTTATGGTTATTGTTTGGCAGCAAAAAAAAAAAAATAAGAGGGGAGTAGAAGCAATGCCCCCTAGCATCTCGCAGTCTAAGAAAAATAAAGTTATTTTATTATGATTTTTGCGCAAAGTGCGCATTGCGTGTTTTGTGGGCTATGACCGCACAACGCACAGCCGACAAGGTAGGCCAGAGCCCGAAAAAAAAAACAAAAATACGAAAAATAAAATGATTGCAAGAGTTAAAATTAAAAGCAAATGTAAAATCATATTTCTATGTGTAAACTTTCGCCCGAAGGCCGTCGCCCCAAAGCACGGACGGGCACAGGACTCGATATCATCCGCCTCCAACTGCAGCCCAAGTGAAACAAAAGTTTTTTAATAAAATGTTTGCGTTTCACGGAGCAAAAGTTTGGCGCGGCATTGCAAATAAAAAACAAAAACCAGCAGCCAGCTAACAGAGCAACAGCAAAAAAAGAAAAAAAAAAAAAAAAGAAAATACAAAAGAAAAAAATCCGTATGCCTGCAGTAACTGAATCAGAATCGGCATCAAAAAGCAGCCGCAGCAGCACAGCTCTGCAGCTATAGGCCAGAAGCAGAAGGTAATCGAGTATGAAAATTGAAATCGAACTTCCACGCACACGCACACAACAACAGCAACAACAACAAAGAACAACAAACGATTGTAATCGAAACCAAAGACAATTGCAGGCTCTGGACAACACGGCGTATGCGTGTTGTGTTATTATTGCAGCTAACCTTTCGGTGCTCAGACCAGCCCCAAAACCTCCCCCTTTGCAATGTAAACTAAATAACGCCACAGGGTCGAAGCTGTAATAGAACTGAAGGTAAGTTGTGGCTGGCAGCCAGTCTCGTGAAGTTCTGGCAAAAGTCCATTCAATATTATCATCGATTTAGTAAATTTGATAAAAACTTATCACTGGAGGCGCCACGCGACGCCACTCGTCTATTATGAGGGCGTTGGGCGTGGCGGACGCAGATTGAAAATTTATTACATTTTTATTGCCTTAATGGGCGCTCGCGATAATCGAAAATTTATTTAAAAGTGCCAAGTTGTCAATGCTAAAAATGCCCCTAGGGGGCAACCTTGATGCTGCGGCAGCCCAACCGCTCAAACGCTCAACCACCCAAACACCACCCACCATTTGATTTGTGGCATAAAAACAAACTTGCAACGTTGTCTCTTTGCTAGACAAAAGTTGCCCAAAAATGAGACACCAAATCTTTAAGTTTTCAATTTCAACTCTGGCAGGAGAATAGCTAAAATGAGTGTAGCAAGGGAAATGAAATTATTGAATATTCAAATGAAGACGAAAATGTAGCAAGCATATTTTAAACTCTAATATATAAATTTAATGTGATAGGTAACTAAATAATAATATAATAATTTTCGATTCATTCTCGTTTCTCGATATCCTCAAAAAAGTGTTTCACTCACACTTGGTGAAGAAAAAACTCTCAGAGCAACTTATAGCATAGGTTCTTCAATGAGTTCCTTCGTAATTGGAGAGAAATTATTTTTCGGGCGTTTTCTTCGCTCTGAGTTTTATGAAGCAAAAAGTCTGTTGTGTATGTATTTTGATTGATATTCATTAAATACCTCAGCAGCTTACGTGAGTGTGAAATCGAGTATGCATGTATATGTGCAACTAAAGACCATTTGCATAGACTTTTATATTTATCTGCTCACTTAAAAAACCTCAATGTGCGAGCTTCACTCGCGTCGCTCCCTAAACGATGTTCGGCAAAAGAGCATCACACGAATAGTTCAACGAGCGCTAAGCTGAAGATCAAAACGAAAAGAAACGAAAGCATTTGACCAGAGAGAGTGAGAGTGAGAGAGAGAGCGAGAAAACGAATGTGTGTGATGGTGTATTTCGAGAGCAGAGCGTAAATATTAAAGCGATCAACTGTTATTTGTGAGCTATGACCATATTCTATAGCCATATCTCAGATATTTCAAGGCATGAAGCATACTGAAATTGAGCGCCCTGAACTTGAAATTAATGAGATTTATGCTTTGATAAGTTAGATTGAAATAGGATAGTTTATATATATAGATATATAATTCAACTATTTCATAGCCAAAAAACTAACCAAATGGCTATAAATTGAATATATGTATTTATTTCAGTTGTCTAGCTGAAAATCTAGATAAAGCTCCCAAGGGATTTGAAAGCTTTGTACATAAACATTTTTGGGAATGTACATGTAAAACTTGTGCTTTATATTTATGATTTGATACACATATATAAAACATATATATGTGAGCAAAACTGTATGTTTTCCCCAATGCAAACATTTGTGTTAAACTGCAGGTGGTAACCGACAAAATAAAAATATAGTCGAAAATATTTTCAGACAGTGTTTCGCTAACTCCAGATGTTATGTATGCATGTATGTATGTGCCTCTATCTCTCTCTATCACTCTATGTGGGTATGTGTGTTTGTGTTAGTGTTTGTTAACATTGTAAGCCGCTTATGTTGAGCCAAAAATTTTGTTTGCATTTGAAGTTTTAAGCCACCAACCAAATGGCACATGTGTATGTATGTATCTGTGTGTGTGTGTGTGTGAGCAGCAGCGGCCCTCATCAACGGCATGGCAGGGCTAGAGAACGTTTTGACCCGTACGAAATGAGAATTTCGCCTGGTAATTATTATAACAAATATATATTTAAAAAAAGAAAACACTGTTAATAGCAGTCATTAAATAAATATTATAATCCCGTACATTCAACTAAGATTACAACCAAATGCCAACCTCGCTTCTCGCTCTCGCCTCTCTATCCATTCCTCTCACACACCCGTGCAAATATTAAATATGCTGCGCAGCATTTTAAATTATTAATTCATATTTAAATAAAGCAGCACAAGTTAAATTAAGAGCATTTTCATTTAAATAAATATGCATAAATGAGCATTTTAATCAGACAAACGATGCCACTTGCTTTTGCTCATTTCAGCTGCAAAATTGCCAACGAGTTGCCAAGTTACAATTTCGCTTGAAATTCGCGATAAAAAATTATAGCAAGAAACGCTTCAACTTGAGAGTTACAATTTTCATCCTTAGCAGAGCTTATTAGGCAGAAAAAAAAAGAGAAAAAATAAATCAAGCGACGTCGAGCGGCTTATATGATGGGAGATTTCTCTAAGGCAATCAGTTTATGGCACACATGATTCGCTGATTATATTTCTATTCTCGATTTAAAATCATTTAATCATATTTCAAAGAAATTAAATGATGTATATATTATAATGCAAGCAGAGTTCTACTTTATATATCTAATAAAGATTTAAAAAAAATATATTTAATTATTAATTAAATCATAAACCATAAAAATAAAACAAAGCAAGATTATTAAAAAATATAAAAATATATAATTTAAAAGTTAATCCAAAATATATTTAAATGTAATTAATTATTAATAAATCATAAATCATAAAAATAAAATATATCAAGCTTTATACAAAATATTTTTAGTTATTAATAAATCAAATTTAATCATTAAAAAATTTTTAAAAATATATATTACATGCTTGCATTGTATTATGACTCTTAATCTAATTAAAAATAAATCAAAAATATATTTAATACTTAATATGATTAATATAATTGTAAAAAATTCAATATTCAAAAATCCAAAAAAAAAAATTCTTTTCACAATTCTCATCAGATATTATTTGACTGCTTTTGAGAACACCACAATTAATTTTAAAAAATTTGTGTGTGCAATGCACTTGTAACTATGATTACACTCATTATTTGTTTGACTTTTTCTTGTTGTTTTATTTATTTCATTATTATTTGTATTATTTGCAGCTGACGCTCTGTGGGGCAAATAAATGTAATATATATTTGCATGCAGCACATGTTCCGATATTGACAATTTAAATTTTGGCATCATTATTGTTTTTAGCACGTTAAGTATTAGCTGCAATTGCCGGCAAGGACAACAACTGTCAAATGGGCTGGGTCATCAGTTGATGTGACGACATCCTGTGCCATTGCAATTTGCTGCAATTTAAGTTTGACTCGAGTTGCAGTTTGCCTTGATTACATTTTAAAGTTCGCAAGATTCTTACAAATGCAAAAACTTTCTTAATACCAGCAGCTAAGTTCTTTATCCGAAGGCAAAGGCAAACGGGTATTAACATTTCTAATAAAATGAGAAGACGGCGAAGAAGAAGAAGAAGAAGTAGCACAAGGCACATGCTGCCTAGAAACACATTTGCTACAGTTCAACTGGCATATTACTGAATTTACGTTTTAAATTCATATCAAATTCAAATGATGATTAAATATTTCCCCTTTTATGTGGATTTCATAATTGCATTTAATATTTGCCTATTTAAAAAAACATTAAATTACACATTTAATTGAATGCGTTTCATGCCACATTTTATAGTTTTAATTTTTAAATACTCTACGATTTCGTGTTCGGGCAATTAAAAATCTTCTCTCCTTTTTTTTTTTTTTTTTTTTTTTGTTGCCTTCAAATTGCATAACTAATGATTTAATTTCTCTTGCTCTCTTGCACCTCTTTCATCGCATCCCAACCATCCAAACACCTCGCATTAGCAACATGAAACTGATTATTTGCATTGCAAATATTCATAACGCGCCACATTTGAAATGCAAGCTCTCTCTCTCTCTCTTTTCATCTTTTCATTATGATAAATGCTGCACTTATATATACGTTGAATTAGGTGTATAGCGCAAGTTTTGGCTCTGATTGAAATTAAAAAGAGAGCTAATCAGTTTAAGCGTAGAGATAATCTAGAGAAATCTTTTCAATGCCAACGTTTTCTTGTTTATTGTAGTTTTTGTTTGATGAACTCTAGAATCAATGTATTGAAGGGCATACAAAATATTTAGTTTCAAGCATGTGGCATGTAAATTGTGTATGCTTAAGAAAGAACATTCAATATATAGATATAGATATAGTTAGATCTAGATATCCATGCTGTATTAAGAAAACATTTACTGAGGCTTAATTATTTTCAAAAATTATTGTGCTTAGGCTGAATGTAAAGAATAGAATATAAAGAAAATATATAGTATTCAATGTCTATCTAAACTCTGCTTCACGCCTCCGAAAAACTTCGCTAATTGTGTGCAAACAAATCATAGCATATAGAAAATATCTTAAGTACTTCCCCCACATAGTAGTAGATGGCGCTCAAAATTTATGGAATGTGAACTTAACTGAATTGTTGTTGAGGTGCTAAGCCTAGACACACAGTTTGACAATGTTGTTCGGCCATAAAAAAGAACAAACGCAAACGAAACGAAGAAGTGGCATAAAACATCATGATGAGCGAACACCAGACGCTAGACGCAAGAACAACAATTGAAATACAGCTCCCAGAGCACATTTTAGGCATTTTTTTGCTCTAGCTCTCTCTCTCTCTCTCTCTCTCTACTCTGTGTGTGGCCGTGGGTGTGAGTGTCTGCTGACCAGGCCAAGTCCGGCGGGTGCTGTAGTGTAGCCAAGTTGTTGTTTGTTGTAGCAGCATTTTTCACAGCCTACTCAAGGCTACGGGCAGGGGGTACAGGACTCGACAGCGAAATGGCCATAATGTCATTTAATTAAACGCCTGAGAGCCGTTCGAAGCGGGGCAAGAGCCACAGCCGTCTACACTTTCCCTTGACTTCTTCTTCATGTTGTGTTTGTTGTTGTTGTTGTTGTTCCTTAGCCGCTATGTTTGGTGGTTAGCGCCGGCTAAACGGTTAACCAAGTCTAAGGTGCGGGGTGCGGAACTTTAATTTGGTAGGGAGCTGGCGTGAAGCAGTCCAGCAATTTACGTTCATTTGCATAGATATTAAAAATTGTTAGGAAGTCATTAGTAGGCATCAGTCAAATGACGCAACCTGCATATAAATGAAGCATAATTTTATTATATGCCTAGCAGAAGCAAAAGCAGAAGCAGCGGCAGAGGCAGCGCCTATAGAAATAGAAGAGGAAGAAGATCAACAGGAGCCAGCAGGTTGGTCATTGGGCTTGGCTTGACAAATGTGCCCTTCAGCTATAGCCGTATTAATTATTAGTTTTAATTGCGTTCTGGTTGGGAGTTCTACCAACAAAAAAAAAAAAAAAAAAAAAACAAAAAATTTGTCCAAAACCTCAAAACAGAATAGGGCGTGCGATTAGGTGTGTGTGTGTGTGTGTGCTGAAATCTTTGCTTAAATTTCTGTAACACATACAATCATACACTCACACACACACACACAGCCACACATAAACCCAAAAAGTTGTGTGTGTGTGTGTGTGTGTGTGTGCAATTAAATGCTTCGACCATAATGTATTTTTCACAAGTTGAGCTCAATGCTGACCATGCTGTGGGTTCAGTGCGGTCAGAGTGCTGGAGGTGCTCTTGCTCTTGCCATATAAATTACATGCAACAAAGCAAAACTGATGTCCAGCAGCTAGAAATAAACGGGCTTCTTTGGCCACAAGTCAAAAGCTCAACCACAAGCAATTTTATTAAATTTGCCCAAGCAAATTTTTTGACGGTCTTACGGCAGAGAACTATTTAGAAATGTATCTTGTAGCGTCGCCTCCTGTTGTGCCAATGTTCTGCTTCCTGCTGACCCAGCCAGCTCTTCGCTCTTCCTCTTTCTTTCACTTTGAGCTTATCAAAAATTTGTAATTAGATTTTTGTGCTTGGGCAGAAATGTGTCGGTCGCGCCTCATCTATTTATATGTTTGCGGTATTTTCACTCTGTTGGCTATTTGAACAAAGGTTTTTTTCTCTCTCTCTCCTTCTCTCTCTCATTTATTTGGCTCACGTTCGCTTCAATTTCATTCCCTTGCATTCGCTGCCTCTTTCAGTTCCAGTTCCTGTTCCCCTTTCCCATTCCACACACATCCACTTCCGTTTCCGCCGCGAACGTTTCGATATTAAATGGTGCGCGTAATTAGATTTTAAATTTATTGCGCTCTGTGTATTATTTTTGTTGTTGTTGTTTTATATTTCGCTTTACTTTCTATTTATTTTTGTCTGCTTTGGCGTGCATAACAATGCAAATGCAGCAATAAATAAATAAGCAAAGTGTGAATGCGAATTCAATGGCTGGGAATTGGGCCGCCGCGCTCCCAAAAGACAAACAAACAAGATTTGGCTTTGTGCAAAAAAATTCAATAAAATTTTAAGAACTGCGTTTTCTACTCTAGAAGCAGAGAGAGAGATAGAGATAGAGAGAGAGAGAGAGAGAGAGAGAGAGAGAGAGAGAGAGAGAGAGAGACAAAGCATATTTAATAAGTCATTTATTTGCAGAGCTAACAACAAAAAAAAAATATATATATATGAAGAGATAACTTAAATAAATAAAATTAAAATACAAAATAAAATGAAGACTTAAAGTTAAAATAAAAAAAAAAAAATAAATAAAAATAAAATAAATAAATGAAAAATAAAAGCATTTACTACAATTTATTTAGTTGCTAACAGATTTATTTTTAAATTCTTATAAGCCATGAATTTAATTTAATTATTTATTCATTAACAGTTTTCTTAAAATTTGTATAAGCCATTAATTTAATGGTTTTTAGCTTTTTCTTATGTCAAGTTATATCTAGTACTTTATAGCTAGAGTAATGGCCATGCTTTTAGCTGGGCAAAGAAATATATGCTAAATTAGATTGCGAACCAGTAGGAGAACTGGAGTGGGAAATATGCTATTAACAGCGCAGAATACTGTTAATAGCATAGCATGTCAATGTGAGGCAGAAGCAGTTCATGTTAATGAAATCTAGCATTAACACAAATAAGAGCTGCAAGAGCAGCTCTCTATAACATATTTGGAGATACTATTAAAAGCTGCTCAGCTCAACAATATTCAAGAGCGTTCACAAGTAACGCATGAATTTGAGTGTTATAATACAATGTATATATAGAAAATATATATCGATGGAATGGAACATTGCATGCTGCTGTTCTGCATTGAGATATTCATACGATCTGATTTGCTTTACTCAACATATTTGTATTTATTTTAATTATATTATAATATACCCACAAACATTTATTAACTATATTAATTTTAATATAATTGATAAATATTTTATTAACATGCAATTTTTGAAGAATTTTAAAAAGTATTTCGTGTAACTTTTCCTTTTTTTAATAATGTAAATCATTATCATTTCTCTTTGGTTACACAACTGATTTATTAATAGGGCGCCGCTGCTTATGCTCCTCCCACAGATAACTTCCACATTTGGCCACAACAATGCGGCTCTGGCATCATATTCATGCAGTGCAACTGTATGACCACAGAGACAGCACTGGATGGCCATACTTTGTGGGTTGGATTGGGTGGGTGGCTGGCTAACTGGGCACTTAAATTGTTATGCATATACATAGGTAGCATTAATACATATACATACATATGTATTTATATATGTAAGAGTGGGTGGCATGAGTAATGAGCGCTTAATAAGGCGCCACTGACATATTTTACAGCGTGTTATGTATGTGTGTATTAAAATTTACATATGTGAAAATATTTATGCACATTAAATATGCGCGAATGAGTGCAACAGTTTGGCATTATAACTTTTTTTTTAAAATATTTTTTGCTTTTTGAAAATTTCATAAATCATTGCTGTGTTAAAAACGATGAGTCGACGCCGCGTTTGCTGTCAGGTCCACAGCCTGCAGGCAGTCAGCTCATATATCCTGTCCATGAAGCGAGCATGACGTGGTCGCGGTTTGACGGGTCAGACAGGGAGAGAGCGGGTGAGTGAGAGTGAGAGTGAGGCACACGCCTCATCTTAACTTATTTACACATGTTTAAAACGCAAATGAGCCGTAAAGCGCTGATAATGCAACAAACAGACAATTGACGTTTACAACTGTTGGGCGACAGGCGTGGCCAAAATGCTAAAATTTAAAAAAAAATGAGAAGGAGTTTTTGAGACTAGGCCATACCCTGCTCTTAGAGTTTGTTCGATAAGTGCATGGTCTGCTCTTCGAAAGGTTTTCATTACGCTTGGGAACATTGTGCTCAAGCTTAAGAGTAAAGTTTGCTGGATTATATCATTAATTTATCAAATTTTATAGCAAAAATAATTATCTAATTTACAATATGTGATTTAGACTTTGACTAAGCTTCTTTTCAAATTTTAAACATGAATTCTTGAAAGGCCTTTATATACCTAAAGATTAATTAAATAGCCTGATAGCTATGGCTACTATATACAATGTAATCCGCTTATAACGACTATGAGTCCGCTCCATCCGGTTATTGCGACGAAAGTTCGATGTCTTGGTTGATCCCTATACAAACTTATATGAATGGGACTCCGTTGAGCCCTTAAGCATCGCTATGACCGTATTCTACTGTATCTGACAATATCATTTAATACAGAACATCTCAGCAATCTTCTACTTTCCCCACACACCTAAACCAATTACCCTCAAACCTTGTCTTAGTCTTCAATTGGTCACTACTTCCTGTTACAACTGTATCTTTAAATACAAGTAACGTACGTTTGTTTCACACATAGTATGAAACATTTACTTTATTTTCTTAATGGCATCAGCTTTTCAGATTGCAAATTGCTCTGTGCGCTCTCGTGCTTGCCACAGCCAAAGAAACCGCGAAAGTATTTCATATCACGCGAGCTCTGCGCGCAGATAGAGTCATTTCTTTTGTTTCTTCGCCTACTTTTTTTTTTCGTGTCCTGTCCATTTGTACAAGCCTCAGTCTGGCTGTCTCTTGGTATGTTGGTCGGGCAGTTTGTCTGTATCTGTGTCTTATGCCTGCAGCAAAAGGCTGGGAGGCAAGTCAAATGATGCGTTCGCATCCCGCATCCTGTCGATGAGTGGCAGGAATCGTAAACCTTCTGTGCATTGTACATATCTCTCTTGCATATCGCTGGCAACGCAGTGGACAGGCAGTGAACCCACCCAATTGCCCAAACAATGGCATAAAATGTGTTACGGAAACCACAGCTGAGTGAGCCACCAGAGAGATAGAGACAGATGCACTGCACTGAGTTTTAAATCGTAGCCAATTCCAATTCCAATGCCCACCAGGCTCAATAAACGCAGGCAATAAAATTTTAACGTAAATGCCGCGCATTAAAAAAAAAAAAAGCAACTGAAATTGAGGTTTGCAGTTTTTTTGTTGCTGTTTTTGCTTAACTTAATGAACAGACATACGAAATTTGATCGAACTGCACGTCACAGGAAGTCCGCCGATTGGATAGATTCTTCACTGTGAACAAAAGGCTTAAGTGATTGTGAAATTCGCATGGTCACCCTCAGAATATGTGATGTAAAATTTAAGAAAAATAAAGAGTAAATACAGATTGTGCCTTTGAGAATGTCTTCTAAAGAGGTTTATCATATGCAAAACTTTGAAAAATGTTGTAAACTGAATAATTTTCTTATACATAGCACGGTATATAGCAAAGTAGAGTACAGAATCAACATCTACACAACATATCCATTAACCCCTCTCTACACATTTCTAGGGTAGAATGCTCTGCGTTACAGCAGTTCAATGTGTGACTGCATAAATTTGCTCGTCTGGGGACATGAAGTTAGCAAAGTGTTTTTGCCATTTTTCTGTGCCATAAAATTAACGCTTTATATATGAATATGAAAGGCATAAGGCGAAGGCGATCTTATCGCAATGTAAATGAAAATAAAAAAAAAACATGGCAAAACAAGTGGCGACAGGAGCCAAGGCGAAATTGCCACTCATATGGGAATAAAATGTTTAGTGTTGAATTACAGCGATGAGTGCTTAAAGATGTTGAATGGCCGACTTATTATGAAAAGGCACATAAGGCGTATATACTATGTCAAATATACACTTAGAGAAAATACATGAGGACAAGTCAAAGTTAGTAAGCTAATAAAAATAAAACGTTGTACTTAAAGATCATTTCGATTCAGGTTACAAAACTCGCTCAGTGTACTTTTGTTCAGCTCAAGTGAGCTGTGCGCCTGCTGTCAGTATAGAGTATAATAGTGTTAGTAGTATATTAGTGAACGCAGGCAGTTTTCATATAGTGTGTCATAAAAAAGTAAATAAGACGCGAGCTGAAATTTGAAAAGAAAAAAATAACGTCCATTTCGCAAAAAAAAAGAGCACAGAAGACGCGTTAAAAATTTTAAATACGTAGCAGATTTTATCAATAACTAAATATATATATATATATACATATAACTTCATCACTATATATATATATATATCGGTTTACGTATGTATATGCACAAAAATAAATTTGCCTGGTTAATGCAATCAGCTCATCAGTTTTCAAGATAATGCTTCTGGCCAAACAGAACAGTTTCAATATGCTGGACAGCGATACTGAATTGCAGACCGATGCGCTATCCAGTTCCAGCCAGGACCTCAAATCCTACTCAGATGGTGAATTAAATAAGGCAAACAACCAGCAACCACTGCAGCAGCAACAACAGCAGCTGCAGCAACATCTACAGCAGCAACAGCAGCAGCTGGTCCATTTGCCTTATAAGCATCCACTTGAGCATACCTGGACATTGTGGTATTTGGAGAATGATCGCAGCAAGAGCTGGGAGGACATGCAAAATGAAATAACTAGCTTCGATATGGTTGAAGATTTCTGGAGTCTATACAATCATATAAAGCCACCGTCCGAGCTCAAGATTGGCAGTGATTATTCATTGTTTAAAAAGGGAATACAGTAAGTGCAGAAAGAATTATATCTTTAAGCCTACATATATATCTACATTTATCGAAAATCTATATTGAATTTGAACTAATAGTGGCAAATGCGGAACTTATATAAGAATAAGCCTTGATATCTCCATAACTGTTGGATAATTATTTTTTATTATTTTTTAGGTCTTTTAATTTTTCATAATGATATTTTAGTGTATAAAGTGTTTGCTTAAATCAATGTAGAGAACTGCTGTAGAGCCTCGGGTAACGAACACAATTTGTTCCAGCATCTTGTTCGTTAATCGAAATGTTCGATATCCGGGGCGTTCGTTAATCGAGGGTCCACTGCATATTCTAATAATTGTATGCCTAGTCAATATCTAAGCTAAAGCTTCTGTCTATCCATAGTTCTATACATTTAAGAGATAAGATATATGAAAATGTTTTCACTTTTTAGACACCTCGCACACTAGCTATAAATCTTCATTCAGAGTATTTTCCAGTCGTTCATTGACTGACATAATTTCTCTCACTTAATGTCTGAAATCTATAATTAATGTATTAAGAGTTCATGCTTGAACAGTAAGTACGTACAGTAAAATCTTCATTAAGAGACAATCCAATTAAGCGTAAATCCGCTTGCGTCTGGCAGATTTCAATTAAATATGTAGAACGCAAGTGCTATAAGTGCATTAATTGTAGCTCCAGTAAATATGTAAAGTACTCTTATCGAAGACATTCTTATTTCGTAGCAGTTATGCAAAGTCTATAATGTGATAGATTTGACAATAATTTTGCATTTTGAACTTTGACAGACCCATGTGGGAGGATGAGACGAACAATGATGGCGGCCGTTGGGTCATCAGCATTGGACGCTGCAGTAAATTAGAGCTGGACAAGCTATGGCTGGACGTGGTAAGTTGCCCATAGGCTGCGCTCTGACCGGCTTTAATCGATGGAACTTGTTGCAGCTGTTAATACTGATTGGTGAGGCTGTTCAGCATACCGAGGAAATCTGTGGTGCTGTCATCAACTTGCGCAGCAAGAGCAACAAAATCTGTAAGTAGACAGTATGTTGGGCCCAGAGCTTTTTCAGTTTTGTCAGGCATCAGGTTTATGGTCGACCTCAAACCTTTCTCTTTCACGCAGCAATTTGGACCGCCAACGGGCACAACGAAGCAGCCGTCATGGAGATTGGCTACAAACTGCGTAAACTGCTCGGCCTGCCGCCCCACAATCTCCAATACCAGATGCACAAGGATTCGATGAGCAAACAGGGATCGCTGGTGAAAGCCGCTTACATACTCTGAACCCATGTATGTTATTAAGTTTTGCTTTGACAGTCTGTTCTCGCAAACCCATTTCCATTAGCCACTTTAAAACGGATCCACTTTCAAAACCACTTCCTCCTCTTTTCCTATATGTCTCCCCTTGTCCTATATATCTATATTAATGTATATATAAAGCAGTTGACTGCGCGTGTATTCCAAAAATGTAAAAAAAAGAAAACCAAAAAAAATAAAAAAAAAATAAAATAATAGAAAAATTATTTCATTTTTCAAACTTTCAGCAAATGATGACAAATGATGATTTGTGACAAATATATATAAATATATATTTGCAGTCGAATCAAGTATATAGACATAAGCCAACTGTGAGCTGACTATATATGCCATCTAGTCTATGGCGCTGATATCAAATTTACCTCATCTTATCAATGATTTCTCATTTTTTAATTTTCTATAGATTCATTTTTGCTTCTTCTTCTTCTTTTTTTCTAAATCTGTTATATTTTTAATAATTTTATTTGTTTATAAACATATTTTAACTATTATGATTTTTTTTTTTTACAATTTTTCTTAAATTATTCTCCAATAGTAACAAATATCCAATTATATCACTGATTATAGCTAGTCCAACATCAATATATATTTTTCAGTATTTTTGCAGGCTTATGATAATATCTCTGTTTTATCTATAACCTTTTTCGCTCGTTGACAAGCATCACGTCACGTAAAACAAATATTGTATATATGCAAACATCAAAGCATATCGTTTACAGTCATTAGTTTAAAATTTTTTTATATTTTATATTTTTATTGATATTTATTTTTCTTTTCTTTTAGATATATAAATAACAAACGCTTATTTAACTAATGAGCGTAAACGATATGCCTTTGAAATATTGCAGAGCTTTTCAGTTTTTGTTAAACTCACGGAATCAAAGCACAAACAACGCGCTTGTTATATATAAAACAAAATTTAATTAATAATAAAAAATAAATTATAACAATTTCTAAACTCCCATATATTAAAAAAAAAACTATTTAGCCACTAATGAACGTAAATGATACGGCTTAGACTCTCTCTTTGAAATTCCAAAATGGAAATGCGCACATTTTTTTATTCAATTAAATTTCCAATGCATTCACATTGAGCACATAAATAAATAACAAGAAATACTGTCAAAAAATACTGCACACTCTATGGAATTTTATGCAAACATATGCAGCGCACTCGACGAGCTGTGCAAATAAAAAAAGTACAAAAGAATTATTTAAAAAAAAATGGGAAAACTAAAAGAAATGGCGAAAATAATAAACGTTGCATAGTTATTTTGGTAGAAGTGGCGCCACAAACACAGGGGACACAGTGACTGCAAAAGATATATGCCCACTTGGGTTGGCTGGCCAAGCGCGCAAAGCTCAAGACAAAAAGGGTCAACAATGGATGATGTGGCCACTGATGCTGCTGCTGCTGCTGCTGCTTGCTGTTGCAAGTGGCATCGAGTGCTGCAAAACGTAAATTGAAACAATTGCATTTTGATGAAATATGCAGCATGTGTGGCATGCAACATTCAATTGAAAATGCGCCACTTAGGCCAACTAGAAGAGGCTGAGCGAGCGACTGAGCGAGGGCGGCGCAAATAGAATATACTATATTCTTTATGCTAGGTTATGTGTGGCACGTGCCATAGACGGCAGCTACTTGAGGCAACTTCATTATGAGGCAACTTAAGTTGACAAAACTATCATCAAACTTGCACCTGTACCGCTGGCTGTCGCGTTTTGATGGAGCTTAGTCGCTGTTGCTGCTGGCAATGACTACTGTACTGCTATGAATGTGGCATCAAAACCGCGCACGTGCCACATGTCAGCCAGCTACCGTTGTCTCCTCATGCCTTCAACTTTGACATATTGCGCACACAAACACACACACACACAGATAATCGTTGCCCCCTGCTTGCCCTTTACCCTACCTGCGTACATAGCCCGAGCAAAATTTACAAATTAGTTGCTCGAAACGTGACTTGAAAATTGTTGCAGTTAGTTTTTCGGTATTTGCAAATGCTGCACAACTTTTGCAACATGCAACTTAATTACTAAATAAATAAATTATATTGCAATTAGTTAAGTTCTTCTCTGAGTGTGTGTGTGTGAGTGTGTGTGTGTGTGTAATAAATGTGAATTGTTATTTTCAGCTTTGTTCATATCGATTTGACTTTGCGTGCGCATCGATTAATTTTGCATGTTTGTTGTGGCTTGAATGCGACTTTGTTTCACATGTTCAATACATGTTTCAGCGCACAGGGTGACACATGTTTTGGCCAACGACTAAACACGTTGTGCTGATTGAAGTTAATTGATTGGCTGTCAACATGTGGCTAACACTTCACATAGCTCAATCAATGACAGAGCTTTGAGTCTCGTATATTGTTAGCAATAGAGGAATATTGAAATGATAGGGAAAATGTTGTGCTGATATTGCTTTTAAGAGCAAGTTGACGTAATCGTAGGTTTTCTACAAAAATTCTTGAAATTATTACAATTGTGTATGAGCATGTCACTGAGATGGAGAAATAGATATAGAGACGGAGAGATAGAGCTGAGGATTCTGAAGAAATTTCTATTTGAATTTATATTGAATTGCTAGAGAAGGGGATAAAAGGATAGATTCTGTAGAGTATAGATTAGAGAGTAGAGAGCGCAGTTTAGAGAGTAGGCAGCATGTAATATAGAGTGTAGAGCATAGAGTTGATAGCATTGAGAATAGTCTACAGTACAATGTATAGATCACATAGAGCAGAGATCACAAACTAGAGAGCAGAAACCCGAGGGCATTGAGCATGCAGCATAGAGCATGCAGTATACAGTATAGAGCTTAGAGTCTGGTCTATAGCATACAGCAGAAATAACAAACCAGAGAGCATAGAGCATAGAGCATAAAGCATAGAGCATAGAGCATAGAGCATAGGGCATCCAGCACAGATTATTGATCATAGAGTATATAGAAGCGATCACAGGGCATCGAACATAGAGCATAGATCATAGACATTAGTGTAACGAGCCGAGATCATAGATCATAGAGCATACTGCAGAGAGTCAGCAAGAAGTTAAGGCAGCCAATACGAAGAGTTTAAAGTTTTTTCTACATCTTTACTCTAAGCATACGATGCATTTGAGAGTTCGGCTACACATGATGACTCTCTTCGGTTGAGCCGAGCAAATACGAAGTCAAAATGCTTCCAATCAACTTAGATGAGCTAAAGAGATTGTTGTTGTCTATGTAATTCTTTGTTCTACAACCAAGCAGAGCTCACTCGAAGAATGCATTACTGAGATCATTTGCAAGCCGTAAGACTTGTCTGGCTTTCTCATGTTCACATCAACATTAGCTTAAATTCAAACAGTTCACTAGCAAAGTTCAATTTCAATTTCATAATTAATTTAATACATTAAAATATCTCTATGTAATCTTAAGAATTTTCAGCAATTGCCATTGCAAATTAGAACAATTCGAGCTCAACACATAGTATTGCAGCTGAGAGCAATCGAGAGAGTCATAAATATAGTTGAAACTGATTTGCAGTAGCACGCAATTACTGGTAAATTGCTAGATAATCATGTACAATTAGAATGTGTCTACCCCAAAACGAAATTGTTAAGTTTTGTTTTTGGTTTTACTTGCGATTATTTTGCTGCTGCTGTTGTTGTTGTTGTTGTTGTTTCTGTTGTTCTTATTCGAGTCCGTCTGGCTCATCTCTCACATATATCAACACATTTCATGCAGTGCGCAGAGACTCGAGATTCAGTTGGATTTTTATTGCCACAGCTGCTGACCGAAGCACCACAAACTAACAGCAAAGGCAACACCAGCACCACCCACAACTAACCTTCGCTTATGCCATTGTGTTGTTGTTGATGCGACTCTGGCTGTTGCCTGGATTTCTGGATATATTCTACTGTTTCTATGCTCTCTCTCTTTCTCTCTCTTTTTTTTTTGGCAAAGCAACGCAACACAACATAAAAATAAATTGCACTTCTGACACTTAAATACAGTTGAAAAGCGGTTGGTTAGGTGGCTGGGATGGCTGGGATGGCTGGCTGAGGTTGGGTGGTTCCACAGCCAGTCGTCGACGGCGGACACATGATTAAGTGGAGTTTGTGGTTTGCTCTTTTGCGCTTGGGAATACGCATGTAAATCTATTTCAGTATACATTATCGTCGTCCAGTTGAAGCTTAACTTTTATCATATAATAAAATGTAATTTTCCAACTCGTAATTTTCTGGTAATTAGAATTTATAGCAATCTTAATCGTTTTTGGCAGCCCGGAAATACACAGACAACAACAGGCAATAGCCAAAAGCTAACTATGAGTGTGGCCACTCTTGTTATATTTTTGTTAGGCCTGCGGCCTCCTGCTGCAGGTCTCAGCTCGGCCTGGCCTGGCCTGCCTTGGTTTGGTTTTGCCCATCTATCTCATTCATAGAATTTCATTAGCTTTGGTAGACTGAGAAAGCGAAAAAATGTTACGACTTATTTGTTATTAAAATACTCGCTGCACACCTGGAAATCACCTTTTGTGTGTGCGTGTGTATGTGTGTGTGTGTGTGTTAACCGCATCAATGCAAAGCATTTGCAAATTAAATATTAATCAAATAAATTCCATGCATATATAACTGAAGAGAATTTTTACTTTTTACAAAATTTTCCATTTCGAATTAATAGGAATTTATGACGCCCGCACAAAAAACAAGATGCCAGTGACTGGGCTTACCTTCAAATATATATATATATAGAGAGAGAGACAGAGAGAGAGAGGGAGGGAGAGGGAAGCGCACGCCTTGCTGCAAATATTTTGGGGCTAAAAATATTATTGCTATTCGAAAATTGTAGTAGCTACGGCTGTTAGCTCCTTACCCAAAAGCGAAAAATTCTTGTGTGCTCTATATGCAGACAGCGCTGGAATGTCTGCCCCAGTGAGCACTAAAGAAAAATATAAGAAAATGGTCCAGCCATGCGAGCGTAGTGGAAGCTGGAGATACTCTAGAAATTGGTGTATAAGAATTTATGTTTATGTTTAATTTAAAATATGTAAGAGAAATATAAATACGCATATTAAATGTATTCAAGCTTATATGAATTATTATTATATTCAATATTAACTCTTAAATTTTATATTAGTTATTATTATATTATATTCTTTTTATTATGTTTTTATTCTCTCTCTCTTTTTCTGTCTCAATATCTCTCTCACTCTCTCTCTTCACATCTTATTGCAGCATACCCAACACTTTTTACAAAAAATGAAACAGGGTATCATAACACGCTTAGAATGCAAGCCTCCTTGCCTATTTAATATATACACAACATATTTATATAGTATACGTTAATGCTATATCTGCCCTCATAAATACATAAATATGCTAAGAGAAACAACAATGGGGAGCAAAAAGAAAAACTCAATCGGCAGCCATCCTTTTTATAAGCAAATTGAAGACGACGTTTGAAGCTGAAATGAAAGAAACTATAAAAAGCGCCACAAAACCGCATCAAACGCACAACGGGATATTAAGCACAAAAGTTGAGCGAAAAGATTTTTAGTGGCAGATCAGGGCAACGAAGCTGAACTTAATGAAATAAAGCACTTGCTGGGCAGCACACACACACACACACGTTTTGGGATGACCTGAAACCTAAAGCTAAAGCTAAATGCAAACCTTAGCATAAGAAGTCAGTCATGAAAATCGTACGTGAGCAATGAAAAAGTCGCAAACACTTTATTATACATATATAGAAAAAAGAGTGTGAGTGTGGGTGGGAGAAAGAGTGAGAGGGAGACAAAGTGTGAGTGGTATAAAGGGCAGGCGTGTCTGCCACTGAATGCTACGCGTTGCGTATACGTAATATTTGCTATGTAGCTAAAGGCCAGCCAACTGATGGTGAAACAATGAAAACGCGCAAATGCTGGCATGAGAGAGAGAGAGAGAGGAGCAGACAGACAGCTGCACAGAGAGAGGGAGAGAGGGACAGAAAGAGCGAGAGAGAGAGAGAGAGAGAGACGTAGAGCATGGCGTAGCTGAAGCACGGCGATTTACACTCATTACTCATACGCCGCGTCATTGTCCCAGATAAAGAGCCAAAGACAAAGGAGCCCAAAAACCGCACGCAGGACAGCAGAAACAGCAACAGCAATAGCAACAACGACAACAACGACGACGAGCTGCGTAAGGACATTGCCAATGCATATAATGACAGAAGGGCGGATACACAGCAGAGAGGGGCAATAGCAGGAGCAGCAGCAGGAGGAGCAGAAGCAGGAGCGGCATGAGCTGAAGCAGTTTAGCTGCTGTCGGTATTTTTGTTGGTATTTTGGTATTTTGAGCATGTTCACGAACAGCTAATGCATAGTTTATGGCGCCTATTGCCCGAAAGTGTTTTAGCCGCAAAACGTTTTAAGCGCCGTCAGCGATATTAAAGCATACTCAACAACTTAGGGTCAAGCTAAAGGATATTCGATTTTTAAAGCTGTTCAAAAGCATTTCAGTTTACATATTGTCACCTTCGAAATGGACAGTAATTTATTAATTCAACGAAGCAAATTATTAAGTAAATAAAATACAAATCAGAATGACTGTGGGAGAAGCAGATAGCTTAATACTCTGCAGAGAGATATTGTGATACAACAGTTAGAATATATGTGAATTTGTTAGGGGAAATATAAGATACAATATAGAAGAGGTTGCTATGGGAATGCGGGCATGATTTTTAGTTCATTGTTTTGGAGGATTAAAATATAATAATAAGAGTATATGCTCCGAAGTTTTGGTATAATTAAAAAAAATAATAATAATAATAACAATAATAGCAGCCTAGTTAGCCTAGAAGATTGAGCAGGTAAAAATTATTTTTAAAAAACCTTACACAAGGTTTCATTAAGTTCCAGAGTCAATTAAGCCCTCATCTCTTGCTAATGATCAACAATTAAGCAAACCAAAAATCTGCATTAACGAAATTCTTATTGCGGCTTTAGAATACTTTACACCAATCTACCTTGAACATGCTAAACACAGTTCATGACCAATCTATAATACCCTTACCAAGTGTATAACAACAAAATCCTCAATCTCTGTGGCCAGAAACGTGATCAAACTGGCTAAAGATAAGGTTAAGCATTAAGGCTTAAGGACATTGGCCTGTTCTCTTCCCATGGCTCGTTTTTTTTGTTGCCAGGAAGTGAAATCGAAACTACAAAGTGCACTAATTTGAGGTGTTGAAAAGGGTTGGATTGTAGGTCGCATATAAACCGCACGAGCGCTAAGGCTTTGATGTGCGCTCAAGGGTTCCTCCAGGTGGTAGATAATCTAATCAAAAGGACCTACAAACAGGACCTGAAAAAGGTTGCTGTTTTATTTGTTTATTTGTTTATTCGTTTGTTTGCCTAACCACACACACACACACACACTAGCACATTAAACATGCCAGTCACACACACACACAATGAGGCACAACAAAATGTCCCTTATATATACGTATACTCTATATCTATCTATATATATGTGTGTAGCAAAGACTTATTTAAATATATAATTTCTAGCGCCAAACTCAACGGCTGCTCATCTTTTTAATAAGTATGCAAATGTCAAGTCCAAGTCTTAGTCTTAGTTGAGAAAAAATAGAGAGTGAGGGGGAGAGAGAGAGAGAGAAAGAGAGAGAGAGTTTGGTTTTGTTTTTAAATTTTCACGAAATTCATGTTTTTTGCCACACTGCGTCTAGACTTTTGAAAAGGGCGCATAACAAATTTATAAGCGCTTGTTGACTAACCAAACGTTGGTGGGAGTAGGGTCAACACCTGAATGAAATGAGCAACAGGAACAGTGAGAGTGAGAGTGAGAGAGAGAGAGAGAGAAGAGAGCGGACTGGCAAGAGATAGTGAGCGATACTAAATGAGAACGAAGTTGAAGTACAATTGAAGAGAGAAAGAGTGAGAGGCAGATAGAGATAGACCGAGAGACAGAGACAGAGAGGGAGAGGGAGAGGGAGAGTGAGAGAGAGATAGATAGAGAGAGACAGAGAGGGATGCCAAGTAAATGCAGCATTTAACGAGTTTCATTTAAGCAATTACTGCATTTATGCCAGAAATTACACAAGAAAATATATGAGAAAACAACAACTAGGAAACAACAAGAAATGAGCGAATATAAAATACCCTAAAAATATTTATAGTAGATTAAATAAAGTTCGTTTGAGCGAAGCCTGAGAAGCTTATGTTATGGAAGTATACCAAAGAGAGCAGAATGAAAAAGAAGAAATAACTAAGAAGTAGAATCGAATGACTAAAAATAGAAGAGGATCAAAGGTAAGACAAGAGAGAGGCATAAAAATGTGGAAGAATGTGAAGAAGAGTAAAAAATAAGAGAAGAAAGAAAAATGGAATTTATAAGAGATAAGCTAAAGATGAAGTGAAGTGAGGTAAGAGTAAAAAGAAAAATGGAATTTATAAGAGATAAGCTAAAGAAGTGAAGTGAGGTCCAGGAAAGGCAGAGAAGAGAAGAGAATACAAGAGGAAGATACAGATGAAGTAATAAAACGATCCAATAAGAAGATATAGATAAAGGGGGACAAGAACTGAAAAAGAAAATATTGATAAAGGGGAAATGAACTGAAGAAGAAGAGATAAGTGAAGTGAGAGAAGAATAGTTGAGAATATTAGGAACATCAACATAGATAACGAGAAGAGTCAGTCTTAAATTGGGGGTTAACCAAAGTTTCACACACTAATATACCTGCTTTGGCAGGGTATTTAAAGAATGCGTCTGCATTATGATAACTTAATTACAGCGCATGCCAGGCTCATAATTTGCAACCTATGCATGCCTTTCGCCTATTGTGCACAACAGATATAAAACATATATACATAAGTTTATATATAAATATAAAGAGAGAGTGTGAGAGAGATAGCGAGAGAGCGAGCTGAGCATATAGCCAAAGTCTGGGGCTGTGGCTGGACGCTTACTTAAGCTAAAAGCTTTTGTGTATACATTTTAATTAATGTGCAACATTTAAATGCACAGCAAATGGCGTAAACATCGTTGTTGTTGTGGTCAGTGCGGCACAGGTTGATGCAGCCCAAGCGAAGAAAAGACAAAAAGAGCGAGTGAGAGAGACAGAGAGAGAGATAGAGAGAGTATGTGTGTGTGGCAAAAGGCGTGGTAGAGTGAGCCAGTGCGTGAAGGGCAAAGGCATTCAAGTATTATTCGTCCAGCTAGAGCTGAGCCCAACTTCTGCCATGCGTATGTGTGCGCGCGTTTATAGTTAAAGCAGACGACGACAGATAAACCAGTGTTAAGCACAAATTAATGGCCTTAATTTATGCACAGCAAAAGGCCACACCTACACAAGCGCGCGCACACACACACACACACACACACACACACACACACACACACACACACAGAGAGACACGTTTCGCGCTGCGGTTTTAATAACTTAACAAAAATGTATTGCCGTCGCGACTTGCATTGCCGGCTAATTAGTATTTAGTAATTGAAAACGCGCGCATAGCCCACTTGAACGAGCATCGACATCGATAAGGGTAATAGCCAGAGCGTGCTAGAGTGCATGACTTGTAGATACCCTATATATGTAGTGAAAATATCAGTAATGCAATGCATATTCAAAATGAAAGTGCACAATACAATAAAAATGGGAAAGAGAGAGAGAGGGAGACAGGAAGAGAAAGAGAGAGAGAGGAGAGAAAGAGAGAGACGATTATACATATAAATATGCAAAAATATGCATTACCTCAAACTCCTCTACCTTACTCTACATTCATCGTTCTCTCTATCTACATTCACCGATCTTTTATTAATACAGTCTCGAGTATGATGTCTAAGCCAACCATAGTTTTTGCCAGTGTAGCTGACATGAAATTGATTGAGTTCTTTCTTTCGATCAAATACAATTGTAGTTTGGTATAAATTGACGTTGCCTGCATTTGAAGAGATACAGGGAATGAAAGAGAGAGAAGAAGCAGGAGAAAGAGATTGAAAATGGTTGCCTATAGCCTCCAATTCTCTCTGATTCTCTTAATAAGTATATAGTAATTGAAATTTCTAAATATGAATGAAAAAACTGCCAAATGACACTTTAAATAAATTATCTTTTAGATAAAGTCATCTTTTCTTAACAAAAAATAATCGAACGACTTCAAGATAAAGCCATCTTTCTTTTAAAAATAATGAACAAAGGAATATAGCTTTTGCTTCCCTTCAATAATTCATATCAATTTGTTCCTTAATAGGGAGCATTTGAGAAAGACTAAAAGAAAAGTGCCCCGACTGCGTGCTCTCTCTCTCTCCCCCCGTTTATTATTATGAACTTTTAATACCTTTATCGCCCAAGCAGCATGCAGTATTAATAGCATCCGCTTCCTGCTCTGATCCAATATAAATATATATACTCCAAACTTATACCGCTGCCCACAGCACTTGTAAATATAAATATTTGCAAAGCCTTAATATACCCTCAATTTTTGTTGGACACATTTTCAGTGGGTACACTTTATAACAAGCGACAGGCAGCAACATCAACAGCAACAGCAACGACAATGGCGAAACATCATCGGAACCGTGGGCAATGTAATCAGCACTACTTAAAGCCAATTAGCCGCAAATATGGCCGGTAAGCCGTTGCACACCTCACACAGCGAGCCCTCGTTTCACGTTTCGCGTTTCGCGTTCCTCTCCCTCGCACACACAGTTCTTTCTCTTTTCAATGGGGCATGAAGCGCGTCCGTTCGCATTTGGTACGTGCCACGCCTTTTTGGGCACGTTTGCGGTTCACGCTGCTGCTGCTGCTCCTGCTGCTATTGCTGCGGGTGTGGGTGGTGCGGCTGGTGTTGGTGGTGCTGGCGATTTTGTGATATGCCGCGCGGTTCGTTGCCAGCGACATTGTGTAAATGCCAAGCTGCACTTTCTATGTATTTATATAGATGTGTGTGTGTGTGTGTTGGTGTGTGTAAATAATTGGCAACATTTGTGCCTGGCACAAAATACACTTTCACACCCACACACACAGAGAGAAAAAGATTGAGCGGGGAATAGTCCGAGGGGTGCACACACACACACACACAATGGCCACGCCCCACGTCACGCCCCGTTGGCCAACATAGCGAAATGAAATTTGCAAAACCCTCAAAAGGTGTTGACAATTATTTGCATAACAAAGCCTGCACTGCAGTTGCCAACTCGAAAATTGTTCATAAAATCAACATTCGGCGTTCGCTTTAAATTTAAATCTAAACCAAAAATTAATTGTTGCCAGCTTTTGAAATGGCTGTTGGCGCCGTTTGAATGGATGAAATTGCACAAATTATAGAAAAAAGCAATCAGCTTTCAAATTGGTTAATTGCTTTTGCTTTTTTAAAGAGCAATTAAAGAGTTATTTAATATAGAATTTATAGTTTCTTATATACATATGTTGATATATTAAATATAGTGTCTAGATGAGGATAAGATGGTCAAGGCTTAGGATTTAGCTTATGAGCAATGCTCATGATTTAGAGCATCTGAGTTGGAAGGAGACTTGTCAAAGGAGAGCTAGAATAAGGCTGACGCGAAGCTTGAATTCATTAATACAATAAAATAAAATAAAAATTAAATAAATAAATAAATTATTAAAAATAATTTTTAACCTGATTTTCATAAAAGAATATTCATACTATGAATAGCAGCCAGGCTTAAATATTTTTACACACCAGTATGAAAGATGTTTCACATTTTTTTTAAAGAATTATATGCATACATATTTCTATACAAGTACACATCATGCACGCTCTCACTATCTCAGCTTGTTTGCGGCTAAAAAGTGAAAGATGTAGAATAGAGGCTGTCATGCGTGTTGTTTTCTTTGAATAGGTGCTGTCAGCTGTTATTGCATAATAAACTCGTAACTCTGGTCAATGCCACAACAGTCACATACACTAATATACACAGTTTCTTCACTTGGCTTGGCTTCGCTTCTCTTATTTTACTTTTGCCAACTTCTGAGATTTCAAGCCAAACGTTGACGACAATAATTTGTGCGGCAGCAAAAACTATATGGCAACGCCTTGCGGGTTGGCAACACTCGCAACACTGCCACGCCCACTACTACTATTGTTGGGGCACGTTCCATAGGCGCAACGGCAAATTTTTGAGTAACAACTTTGCGGCGTGACACGAATGTCGAACGGAGCTGCACGAGAGCAGAGAGAGAGAGAGAGAGAGAGAGAGAGAGAGAGGAGAACTTTGAACAGTTTTCAAGCTAACAACACGTCGCAGGCTGAGCGAGTGTGTGTGTGCTACTAATAACAATGATGATGATGATGATGATGATGATGATGATGATGATGATGATGATGATGATGATGATGATGTTGGCTTAACTTACGCGCACCCTTGGCATAAAATTGCGACACATAAACAAAGGGTTAAAGTAAGTTTAAATAATTTAAGAAGGCTTCACTAGCAAAATGTGATTGAATTTAAATTTGAAAAGTTTTTTTTTTTTTTTTTTTTTTTTAATATAAATAAAAATATTGTACAGTATGATTTAGTTAACTTGCATGTCTTATACAACATATACATTAAAAAATTTTTATTTATCTTCTTTGCCTATCTCTTCTATATAACATCTATACAGGCAAAACATAGTTCGAGAGTCCTGGAAATAATTTTTTTAAATATATTTTTAAGCTCATATTTGTTTCATTTTTTATATTATTTGATAATACATTTTATATAGTATATTTTTTATTATTTTATTTTTTTGTTTAAATATATTTTACTACACATATATAACCTAAACTCAAACAAAGAACAAATAGTAATTGAAACACATTCATATGTTCAGTCAGTCAATCGATCAATTGGTATACAAACTATTAGAATTGTCTCTGAATTTGAAGACGGTTTTCCGCTTCATACAACACAAATCTACGTAGAGCATTTCACTTCGATCAGTCAATCAATTATCAAGTCAATCTGTCATCAGCTACACACAATTTCATATCTATATCTATATATGGTTAGATTTTAATTTTTTAAACATTTATTTGTCTTGGAATTCGAAGTGGGTTTTGCGGTTCAAGTATTTCATCTTCATTTATCAAACACTAGCAAAAAAAAAAAAAAAAGGAGAGTAGGTAAATGGTAAAAACCATCAGCGTAGCCTTAACTCCGTCTTAACTGTTCGGGCAAAACTGATGTTGACAAATTTCCAACAATTTCGTATATATTTACCTTTATAAATAAACAAAACCATTCGCAATCCCCACGCTAGCCCCTGCAAATTTCTATTTCCTATGCATAGCTGCAACGTTTGCTGTTTGTTAACTCATCATCAACCATCATCGTGACAAAGGGCTCAAATCTGTCACATTCGAAACACGTGAGCGAGCATCATTTATTTTGTTAAAGGGGGACGCCGCCACGACGACCATGAATCCAGCTAAATGTTTAAACGCGCTTTGATTGAAAGAGAAGTATATTGGTTTTCGTGTGTGTTTTGTTTGATTTAAAAACATATTTGATTGGAATTGAAGCAAATGTATAGAATTTTGGCATGGATTGCCCTTTATATAACTTTCAGATAGATAAAGTCAATGTTGCATATTCAAGTATTACGATGAAGTAGCATACTCTTAACCGATGCTAAGTGTAACTAGAGTTAGGGTCTAAACATAGAATCAAAGAACTTAATAGGTTAAGCAACAGTCGTCTTCATTTCCTCTAAAATTTCATTTAAGTTTTAACATTTTTATTTAATCCACATCAAAGTCTTGAACGAGTATAATACAGTCAGTTTCATCCAAACTAAAACATTCTTACATGTTTTTTTATTGGCCCAGGTAGGCCGCCACGTGTGTGTGTGTGTGTGTGTAGGTGTGTAGGTGTGTGCCATGTCAAACGCAATTGGAATATATAAACATTCCAATTTCAAATGCAATTTAAAATGTTTTTTCTACACATTTTTTTCCTTTTGTTTATCTACTTTTTTTTCGTGTGTGTTTCAAAATTGACTTTGATCAAACAATTTAAAATATAATGAAGAGATGTCAATTGGTTAGTTTTATTTCAGAGCAAGTTGAAATTGTTTAATATTTAATGTGGCCTCAATTTAGGTAAATATTGTTGACTAAATTATGTAGGTTTTAAATTTGTTTGAGGCAAAAATAATAATATATATATAGAAGCTTATATGAAAGAGTTTTTAATAAAATATATATTTATTATTAAAAAAAAATACAAAAATAAATAAATAAAAATTAGTTTAAAAAATACAAAATTTAGCGCATTTTTCGGAGAATTATTTTTAGAATAAATAAAAATATATTTTACAAAAAGCTAATTTTAAAGCATTTTTTAAGAGAATTATTTAATTGTGAGAAATAAAAATGCTATTTTATATATATATTGAATAAATATCGAAATAAATAATATCTATGCATATTATATTAAAGAAATATTGTATTTAAATTTAAAATATTTAGTAAATAATATTTTTCTTTATATTTGTAACATAATACATTGTAATTAACTATAAAATATTTATTAAATATTATTTCGTAATATTAATAATATAATAAAAATGGCTCTCGATTACGAACAAGCTAATATTCATCTATTATTTATGTTACACTATATTTATAATTTATCATTTTTGCTCTTGTTAACTGAACCATGAAAAAAGTTGTTAGATATAAACCTGGCACAGTTACGAAAACAAGCAAAGATCAAGCTCTAGCCTGACCCAAATCAATGCCCGCATTTAGGCTCATATTCATTAACAATAGATTGCTAATAGACACACACACACATACACACAGAGAGAGAGAGAGAGCAGAGGTCGAGTTAGCATGAACAGTTATCGCCTGACTGGCATCAGTTCCGGCTATATGAGTCGTTAAATTTTGTTACCATTGTGTGCATTATTTTTAATAAGAGTCACAGGAGTTGCTGGCAAAAGTGCTTACTTACGATATTGCCCCACTCTAAGCCACTTAACATGAGTCAGTAAAGCCAATCTCATTAACAGGCTTTAATTTTGAAAACATACTTAAGTGCTTTGGCTGCCCCGAACTGCAAGACAGAGCAGGCCAACGAATGAGATAGAACGAGAGAGAGAGAGAGAGAGAGAGAAATGGCTAGAGTGGGAGGATGGAATGAGAGAACAAGTCAGCTTCATCAAGAGCTACACAGGAATCGTCATTTAGTAGTCTACTTAACTTGTCTGAGGAGCCGCCTGCCAGCAACAGAAGCAGCCGGAGCAGCAGCAGCAGCAGCAGCAGCAGCAACAGCTTGAGCAGCCCTTTGAGTTGACAGAACGAAAGACTAAGGACGTCGACGTGGACGTGGACGTGGATGATGATGACGACGACGACGAGGACGAGGACGACTGGTGACAGCATTTGTTGCTCAGTTGCTTCGGTTGTCTGTAGTCACGCCCCCGCCCAGCCTTTAGCAGTCACGTCGTGCTCAGTTAATGAAGCAAAGTTCACACAGGTAGCAGACAGACCTGACGCACGCTGACGCTCTGTTGCTACTGGCCACATTTTCTTTTGGCCATGGCTAATACCGCAGCCGCCACCGCCACCGCCACCGCTGCCGCTGACAGCAACAACAACAACAAGTGTAACAGCCAACAAAATTGAACAGAAACAACAGAAATTAATTGGTTTAAGTGGCTGACAGTAAATGGCATAAAGATTCTTCCCTTTTACAATTTACCCTTCGAGTTTTCCTTTCTTATTTCATTTTAGTTTTTCTTCTCTCTCCGTTGCTTTTCTATCTGAGCAATTGCTGTAAGCTTTCCTTTCGCAGCTGCTGCGAGCAGGGAAATATATATTAAAAGAAATATGCATTAAGCAAATACAAAGAGAATGATGAAGTGCATTTTCTTTTGCAACAAGACAGACTTAAAATGCTCTGTGTGAGCCTCTCTGACAGTTTGTAGCAATATGCATTATTATAGTTTTCTTCTTACTGCAGAAATTAATTAGAAATTGTAATCTGTAATCACGCTGATGAAGTATTCAATAGATATAGCTAAAAGAGAGCAGAAATTGAGAATGGAATAGTTGGAATCATGTTCATACTGAAGAGTGTGTGCTCGACTAGGATATACCTCGCAGAAATTGAGAATAGAATAGTTGGAATAATTTGCAGAATCTAAAACAAGTAAGAGGTGTCTTTTCGGGTATATCCGACTACGATATACTTCATATTCTATTTTAAAAAGAAGAAGCGGAAGATATATACAAACAAAGAATTCTTAATTCTATTTAAATATTCAGAGAGCTCTAGTTAAATTCTTTTTAAACAAAAATTAAAGGCCTTCAAAGCTTTACATAGCCTTTTATATATTTGAATCGAAAAGTCCTCCAACCATCAATGAATATATTATTTCATATATCTCTTTTTCTATTATATTATATATATTTATATTTATATATATTTATATTTTCTGTAATTGCCTCAAGGGCTGCGAGCACTTAATCAAATCATTGTCACGTAAGCGCCGCGAGCGATATTTTCATATAACAGGAAATTAAGCCTAAGCATATGAAGAGATGAGAAATGCATTGAACGTCGCAATCGGAGTTGGAGTTCATATATTTTTGTAGGCTGCCTTTTTGTTTTTTTGTTGTTTTTTCTGCACTGAAAATTTTCAATTTATTTTAGCCTGCGGCTGCAACCAAAACATGTTCACGACTATCTTTTGAGGGTTTGTTGCGTCTTTAATTTCCGGGTATAAATAATGCATGGCCATTTGCTTAGTCAAATATACTATGTGAGTGTAAGTCCCTCTCGCGTGTGTGAGTAAAAATTGTGTTTATTAATTTCGTAGGCAAAGCAATTTGAAGGATTTAGCAACAGCGAAGGTCGAGCATAAGGGCAAGCTCGAGCGAGCATGAGGCTGGCTCAGCATGTTGACCCTGTTGACCCGCAGAGCGCAAATTCAGCTAAGCAAGAAGGTCAAGCAGCATTTGCGATTTCTTTTTGCTCTTTTGTTCTTAGCCTTAGCTGGGCTACAAAAACAGTTTTCTGCTTTTTCGCTTCTCTTTTTTTAATATTTTTATTTCGCCGAAAAGAAACTGAACTGAAATGGCTAGACTTTCGCATTTGAGAGCTTTAATGTTTTCGCAACGCATTCACTTAGACTTTGGCTTTGATGTTCGCTGATCAAAAACGATTCCCTTGACTAACTTAAATGCTCAACGTAATTGGGTGCTGGAATGCTTTACAAGGCCAAGTATGCTTAGCCAAGGCAAACAAAATGAACAGCATACAGATTTGTGATGCAAATTTTATTCAATGTCTATATATATTCGAAAGCCATTTAATATTCTTTAATAATTAAAGTTCATCAAAAAACTGAATAATAAATTATCATAGAATGGAAAATGATTGTTAAATATTAAATTACATTTTTTTGTACATTTTCTATTTTATATTTTATGCTTTTTATTATATGTATCAAATTTCATAGTCCATCATGCCTTTTGTAAGTCACAAAAGTAAATACGTCTTCATCCCCATCATACCTTAAACTTCTTCTTAATCTGTGCATTCAACCCTTAGCTATCCCTCGCCTCTAATCCTTAAGCACACAACATTTTCAAGTATCAAAGTTTAAACAGCTCATTTACTTGTGTCAATCAATTGAATTTGATACGCCATGGTTATCTATATAATGATATTAGCATTATAATTGAATAACTGTTGTTGGCATTAAAGTCAACTACCCCCTGAATACACACGCAGTACAAATTTAAATGCATGGAAATTGTAGTGTCAATCAGTATATATTGAAGCCTTCAATACGCCGTTAAGGCGACAGACAGTCTCAAAAGGCTTTTAACCATCAATTTTCATTGATTTTGTCAATTGCCCAAGTAATTTGGCCAATTTCAAAAGTGAATCAACCTCCTGATGAGCAGCAGCAGTCAGGCAGCCAGGCAGCAAAAGCAGCTCTTTTGTGTCCTTGAAATTAATAATGTATGTATATACGAAAGGTTGCTTATCATGCTCGACTGTTAACGAGCAGCGCTGCTCACTCACTGTTATGTTAACTCAACCCCTGTTTGTGTATCGTATTTGGTGCCTTAACAGTAAACTGTTCCCAGTTACCAGCGGGGCGACAGCATGCAGGCGTCTGTTAAAGCCTAACAACGTCTCCTTGCTGTTAGCTTATATGGGGTAGTTAACAGTTTTATGGCAGCGGAGCAGCAATGTAATGTTAAGCTCTACTGCTGTTAAGCGTGTGTCGACTGAACGACGTTAGTTTAACATTTTCATGTTAAGCTAACAGATTTTGAGCGTAATTCATTTAAAGGCAAACTGCGAGGCGAAATGTAAGTTGATTATGAAATTGATGACACAGCATATACTAAATATATCAAAATTTAAGTTTAATCTCAAGGAGTCCACGTCGTTGTCGTCTGGCGCCCATTCAGGTGCTATATAAAATGTCTGCGTCTGGTCAATTTGCAGAAATGTAGTTCAAGCAATGACAACAACAGCAGCAAAAAATATATGGGATGAGCGGGCTCAGCAGAGAATCGCGTGGTTGCCATTTCGATAATTAAATGTATGTAAATTGAGGGGTGCATACACACACACACACACACGTACAATCGGATATATGCACATACATACATATATATGGTCATGTGTGCGCCATTAGTGGTAAAATGTTGTACATTTTTATAGTGTGCTGGAATTATGCAAATTGAACCGCAAAAGCGCTTTTAAAATGTTTTAAGTGCATTTGCATGAATATTTTTGGGGTAAAAGGCACGCACACATTGCTATACATACAAAGATATGGGTGCATGTATTTAAGTGTGACTCTGTATGTGTGTGTGTGTGTGCGTGTGTATGCAATGTGTGTCAACCAATTTTAGCGAAATTGAAATTGTAAGCGACGACCTTCTCGACCCAGGACCTAGACTCAGGTCAAATGGCATGCAAAAAATAAGGGCCATACGCATACCCTATGGAATTGATAAATCGGAATATGCTGAAAGTGAAAGCATATTTGTGTATAGAAAATTACTCTGCCGTTTATTGGCTATTATATGGCATGAGAAGCAAGTACAGTGAAAACATTTTTAAAGGGTTTGCTATGGTTCTCCTTGGCTTGTCTCTTAAATGCTCAAGATGCTTGGTTCATGCTTTGCTTGAATTTGTTTTTTCTATTCAGTCAGTTTTCCTAATCTGCTTTAAGTCAGTCAATTATATATGCATATTTACAGGGTATTTTATACATTCTGTCTGCTTAGCTTTGACTCTTTCAGTTTATACAGACAGTCTGTCAACAAGAGCTTGTATAAATCAATTTACAGAGTATTTGCAAGTTGATCAGTACACACAAATAATGTTTGTTGCTATTACAAAACATTAGTTGAGCAGCGTTAAAACCAATAAAAAATTAACAAAACATTTCTAATATCAGTTTGATCTAACCTCCCCCATTTACAGGGTATCTGTGAACCTTTGACCTGGCTTTAATGCTTGCCCTCACTTTTTTTAGTTAATATCTCATTTACTCGATGAACTTACACACTGTTTGCCACGTCACATTTGCGAAGCCCTAACAAAAACGCCGATTCGACAAGTCAGCAGACAAATATATATAAATATATATTCACGATATATATATAATGTTTTTCCGCAATGTTGTCGTCACTGTTGTTGTTCGAGATTTTTGTGTTGTTGACTATAACCAACTAATTGAAGTGCAGCGAAGCAGAATCGTTTGCCAATCTCTGTGATAAACCATGCAGAATCTCACTGCGAGGCGTAAATTAAAAATATAAGAAGCGAGTCAAAGAATGGAAAAAGAAAATATTATTCAAAGAATGAGGCAGAGAGAGAGAGAGTATAAGAAAGCTGGAGGAGCTTGTGTTGATTAAATTCAGTATCAATCAAAAGTTTATGGCCTCAAAAGTCAGGGGGTAGGATTTGATGGATTTTCGAGGCAAAGTTGTGCCCGAAGCCCTGAGGCAAAGGCCTCAACACCAACTTCGATTGCGATTGCGATTGCGACTGCGATTGGTATTGGGAATCCAAAGGAAATCATTGCCAACGCTGCTTGATTGCTTGCCACGTTGATATCTTATATATATAAATGAAAGCCTTGGTATTTGTGCAGCTTCTGCTGGACACACACAGACACAGAGAGAGTGAGAGAGAGCGACGAAACTGCAGGCGGAAACGGAAGCAAGTCTGCAACAGCAATAGCAAATGGCGGCAGCGGCCGCTCAATTTGGTAATGAAGTCTTCGCATTCGTTGTCCTGCAGTCTTTATTTCGTTGTCCTCAGTGTTCCGGCTCCGGGTTCCAGCTCCTGCTCCTGTTACTGCTACTGCTGCTGCTTCTGCTCGCCTTACTGCTTCATTATGTTTTCTTTTGGCGCTGACATTACAGGAAAATCATTAGGCCACGCCGATTTGGCGCTCTGATTGCACTCCACTTGAACCAACAGCAATTTCTACAGCCAAAGTTACTGCGCCAGCTACTCCACCAACAACTAACTATTCATTGCAAGTGATGTGCATTGAAGCTGATGCAACTGCAGTTGCTGTTGCTATTGACACTGCAGCAGCAGCAGCAGCTGCTGCATTTACTGCCGCAGCTGCAATTAATTAAATTTTTCTTCAATCGTCTCTGTGTGGCAGACGCTTTGGCTGCTCCTCTGCGGTCGATTTAAATAAATTAAATGTATGTAAAAATCATTTTAAGTGGAAAATTAACCAATAAAATTTGCTCAAGCAATGTGAGCCAACGACTAGCTAGATGCCCTGTAGTCATGTTCAAAAGTGGATTTATGTGGAAAAGTAATTTAAGCTATATTTCAGATTGTTACTGCTAAATCTATCAAATTATTATAACATATTTGGAAAATTAACAAATAATATTTAGATGCAGCATCTCTTTAAAAGACAAAACAATTTGGTTGCTGACATCAGCCTTGGCAAAGTTGAAGCAGCTCACGATGCTTATGCTCTATATCATATGAATCTTATGCTCTCTCTCTATCATAAGAGTCGACGACGACGACTCCAGTCATTCAAATGATCCTACCGCTTACTGCCTTTGCTTATATCTATACAAGTTTGACTCTTGAATGTTCAACTTACGACTCTTTATTATTTCAATGTCGTTCTCAGCAGTTAGTTCTCATTTCTATCTCTGGGATTCTACAATTTATTATTTATTATAGTTCAGTTGAATCTTAAAAAGTATTTATTGTATTTGTAAAGGAAGACAAGCTAGAGCAAATCTTTGTAAATGAAGGGAAAACCCTAAGAAGACGAAAATACTTGGCTTGAAAATTCTGCAATGCTTAAGCACAGCAAATGGAACTTAGGCAGACTTGATCAGTTTTCAATGCAAATATATTTGAAACAGCTGAAAAACTTTAAATATTGAAATATAATGAAAAACCGAATAGTCTGCAGAAGTCTTTGTAAAGCACAATTACAATATTTAATGCCAAAACCAAACACAATAGCTTTATTTACAGGGTAACTGCTAGTGAAGCAATTTCATCTAAAATTTTGTTGTTATTTTTTTGCTTGCCTGCAGGCAAATAAATCACGTGCACTTATTTATTTAATTAGACTAACTTCTTACAAACGAATAATAGACACATACACACAAATTGACTGTCTGACATGCCACGAGATTGATTAGCTACGTTCTCTCGGTGCTTGCTCGATAGAGATGAAGAGAGAACAAACGAGTGTGTGTGTGCGTGTGCGTGTGTGTTTTGATTGTTTTTGTTGCTGTCTTGTGGATTGGTGTAAATTGTGCATGGAAATGTAACTTCTGCCGCTGGCTGGCTGCTGACATTATAAATCACCAAGTGAAGTGCGACGCAGGCGGCAACAGCCGCCAATTCCGCATGGCAAAAACAAGTTGAACTCATTAATGTAAGTGATTTTTCTTGCGGGCGTTTGCTCGACTGTGGCATGGACTGGGTGGTGGGTGGGTGGGTGTTGGGTGCTGGAGTGAAGCAGTAGGATTAGATGTATGTATGTAAGTGGAAATCATCTTTTAATTTCAATTGATTTTGCTTGTTGCCCTTGCCCATACCACACCAACTAGATTGATTACATCAAATTTCTTATCAAAACTCTGTCTAGCATTTGGGCATTTGGCCCTTAAGTAATTGCCATTGCAGCAGCCGAGTATTGCCATAGCCAACTACCTGCCCACTAGTTGGCCTAGTTATTCACTTGTGCGTTTAATTTACATTAATTTAAGTTTATTGAAACGTTCAAATGCAGCAGCAGCAGCAGCTGATTTCGAAGATGCTGAACAGCTCGAGAGAGAACTTTGATGAGCTGAATATTCTTTATATATATTATATAAGTTATATCTACTGCTGCCTAAAAACTTTTCTTTAATATTCAATTTCTATATACATTTTCTTTAATATATATTAAGTTCTAATTTATAAATGCTCAAGTTCCTTCTTATATATTTTAAACAGCAATTGCCGTCACTCGCACGTCGTCACCTTGAATATCTAATCTCATATCTACTTAAAATTTAATAAAAAGCTACAAAAATCCATTCGCATGCACGCGACCTGTAACTATGCAGCTGTCACCAGCTTCAGAGCGCTGCTTCAGCGCAGTAAAAACTAAAAGCCGACGTTTAAGAAAGACATTTTACCGAAAATGAACAAAAAAACGAAATCATTGCCTTTCACCTGACACAAAAAAAAAGGCAGGGAGCACCGGCGACAGCCACTTGCCACGCCCAGCTGACAGTTGGCGTTCATATGCAGCGCTTTTCTTTTTTTTGCTTGACAATGGCGCCGTTTGCTGCTAATTGAATCTGCAGAGTGCGACGCGATGCCGGAAACGGAAATGTCAATGACAGCTTAAAAATGTGTGTGTGCGTGTGCGTGTGTATGATTGCGTGTGCGTGTGCGTGTGAGCGTGTTAGACACATAATTGAATATTGAACAAGGCTTTTAGTGTTGAGTTAATTAGCGGCGCCGCGAGGCTTCGCCCAAAGTGTCGCTTGAAAGCTCAATTATGCAATAACAAAAAAAATGGGCGTGTATTGTGTTTAGACAAAAAAAGAAAAAAAAAAAGAAGAAAAAAAAGAAAGAATATTAAAAAAATTAAAAAAGAGAATTTGACAAATTTTACTATAAATACACAATATATTTAATGAAAAAATTTTATGTATATTAAAAGAGAAAATTAATAAAAAAAATTGAATATAAATATAATATATAAAAATTATTTCATAAAAAAAATTTTGTTTCTGTATTAAAAACGAAAATCTAAATATAAATATACAAATTATTTAATTTGGAAAATTAAAAAAAAAATGTATATTTAAAAAAATGTAAATAAAAAATATACAAAATAAATTTTAAAAAAATTTTAATTTAAATACAAAAAATATTTGATTTAAAACAAATTAAAAAAAAATGTATTAATTAAAGAAAAATAAAATACTCTTGTGAAAATTATATTCAATTGAACTGTTAGAACTTTTAGAATGTATCAAAATAAGTTTAAATTATTTAATATATTTAATTTTTTTTTAATATTAACTTATATTTATATTTACTCTATACAGTTTTTAATTATAATATATGTAAATACACTTTACACTTTCTTTAGAAATTATTTAGTTAGATATAGAAGGAGTCTACCTTTGAAATATAGTATCTATATATATATGAAATATAATACACGGAGTGTATTGCTTATGTCTCTATATTCAATATAATTAGGGAAGCAATTCAATTTGCGTATTTTGCGTTGAAAAACTCGTTTTTTTTTTCGTTTTCGACGTCTTGTTTATTTTTCCTAATTAGCCTAACTTTTAAATTTATATTAAGTTAGTTTTTTTTCTTTTTAATCTTAAGCTCTTACACTTTATATTCTCTGTTAATGTTATGCCTAAAAAACTGGTAAAAAAAAACTTAAAAAGCCTTTTGACAGCAACAAATGCTATTTGAAATCTATCAATGATATCTGCCGCCAGTTCATATTCAATTTTTGCATTAATTGAACATTCTTTTTGATATTAATAACATATTTCAACTGCCTGCAGGGCCATCAAAAATAAGTGAAAAAAATTATAAAATCAAGGTATCGGCTAAAAACGTTTGAAGAGCTATAATTAAATTAATTATGACACAGCGAGCCGCAATCAAATGCGAACGCGAATGCATTTTGAATGGTGCATCAGTCAATAAATAGCTGGACAAAATGCACAAAGGCCACATTTTAATTGCATTTACATGTCCTGCGGCACAAATAAAGTTTGTTCCACTGGCCGTAGTTGTTGTTGCTGATGCTGCTGCTCGTGTTGTTGCTGTTATTGTTTATGTTGTTTTTCTAGCTTTTTTTTGTTGCTGTTGCTGTTGCTGTCGCTGTTTATGCACTATATTGAGTCCATTGTGTTTGGCCTCTCGCAGTTTATTAGACTAATTGCAGTCTCTATGTATAAATGTAGGCATCTATATGTATGTGTGTGTGTTTGTGTTTGTGTAATTTTGTGTTCTTTGTGCGACCCGAGGGTAAATGACATGTCCGGAATGCCAACATCCAATGCAAAAGCAATGTAATTATGAGACATTTTAATGCTCTTAAAGTCAATGAGCAAACGACAACAAAAACAATCGCAAAAAAAAAAAAACAATAAAAACACAAGTGAACAACGTTCAAAGGTCAACACAACTAGCAGTTACCCTGGAGACTAGTGCAAATATAACTTGATTTTCTAAAATTAAATTTGCTGATAATGAATTGAGTTTTGATGCTGAAAGTGTTTATAAATATTTAAAAATAGTGAATCAAATTATTAGAGCTATAAGTTGACTTTCTTTCGCTCTCTTCCTTTCTCTAACACAGCATCTATGTGACTACCTCTCTTTTCACAAATATATCTATCTCTATCTCTATCTCTATCTGTACCTGTACCTGTATCTGTATCTGTATCTGTATCTGTATCTGTATCTGTATCTCTCCTTTTCATTTCCTCTCTCACACTATTCTTCCCATGCAATCAATCTCTTTCACTAAGCTTCCCTATTTCATTTCAATAGTTACAGGGTATCAAAAGCATCTGGCTATGTTTAAGGCCTCCAGTTCCGCCATATTCCGTGTTTCCCAACTTTCAACCATTGTCCACTCACTCTCGTTCACCGTCTTTCCCATCGCCGACCCCATAAGGTCTAGTGCACTTGTCGTTTAAATAAGAAGCAAGCCGTGTATTAACTTTAATTGACATGTGGCCAGCCTGGGCCACTTTATGGGTTTGTCAGTCAGCTTTCGAAATAATGATGAAAAACTCGCAATATGTGAAGGCGCCGTTTTTCGCAGCTTCTCGCTGCGGCATCTTCTTTTATTTTTGTGTGCGTGCTCCTTAAGGATGGGAGGGGAGGACTGCAGGACTGCCTGTACAGCCTGCCGAAAGATTAAAGTCAGACCTTGTCGTTCCATCGAAGGTCAAATAAAATCGATGTTGTGCGTGTCTCAAAGAGCGGGTGTATGTTTGTGTGTGAGTGTGTGTGTGTATAGCTGTTGTTGTGTCACTTCGGGGAAAAGAATTAACCTTAAAATTAATGGCGCGAAAAGATTGCCTTAGTGGACTTTTCACTGCTCGGCAAGGGTCTGCCGGAAGCGAGCCTAATGTGTCTTTAACTTGAATGGCATTCGAAATGGCTGCACAGGCGTCAGATATTGATATATAATATATAACATTAAACAAGCTAATTATGCACAGATACAAGCCAGTTTAAACTGAGATACACAAGCCTGATTTTGTAGCAGCAAATGGCGATGACTAAAAGGAAATATGAAATTGTAAAAGTCTTTGAATTTTCGCAAAGATTGTGTTCGCATTCAAAATTTCATTTGAATATGATTTGCAAAGATTGTCGACATACATTTGCTGATATTTATCTACAAGACTATTTTAATTAACAATAACTCGACATATTTCTAATCATACATATACTCATTGTTATTAACAAGCCTAAAATATCACAAATTCCAATTAACCAAAATAATTTCAATAATTTCAAGTATTTGCTATAGAATTTAGTTTTGTTTTTATGCTTAGCCAAGTCGGCTGTAAACAAATTGCTTGGCTTTAAAAAGCAAGCAGGAAATTTACAAGGCAGTTGCTGCAGCATGCCGCCTCTTTCACTCTCTCTCTCTCTCCCTCTCTCTCTTTTACTGCCAGCTAAAGGCTTACGTTTCACATATCATCATTAAATGTTGCGCCGTAATGAGCATTTATCTAGGATATTACAGCATATCAGTGCTCAAAATGAAGCTATGCATTACCTACTACCACAACTGCGCTGACTCCTCTACATAAATAGAGGAATTTTGCATGTAAGTAGTAATATGCCGGACCAACAGGGCAACAATATGCATTACTGGCTAGCGCCCAAAGTTTAATCCAGCTGCAGCATGCGCTGGGCTTTTGGCTTAAATATCTGTGAGCTTAGCATGTTTAATATACGTGATGCTTCAGCAGCCACCATCCCACACTGCTCCCTATCATCCACCTACTGCTCGTGCTCGTTAAATGCCCGTTTGGCCCAATTCTCGGCTCATAACTTTGCACAAAATTAGTTGCATTCATTTTGGTTAAGAGTAACTTAACCAAAAGTATGCACATGCACATGCTCTCAGCTGAATCAAAATGTCCGTTGTTCGTATTCAGCCGAAAAAAAAAAAACTGTTGAAATTTTTCGCAATAGGTAGATCAAGTGTGAGCTATAGTAAAATGAAAAACCAATTAACGATCATGAGATTTTTAAGAAGCTTTTCATTAACTGTATTTGATTTGAAATATACTTTTTATGATATAACAGCTTATATTAAAATGCAGTCAAACTAGTTAAGAGTTGCATGATTGAAGTTATCAGATTTCTAATTTAATCTAGCACATGATATGAAAATCATTTATATGCCTTTTCATAGTCTATATATCTCATATATAACCTCTTACGAATCATTTTTCAATGCTTCGCAAAGCTCATGCTTAAGTAGCTAAAGGAACTAAACCTTTCAATATCGAGAGTCCGCTTCATACATAGTCCGCATACATAGTTAAAGAGCTTTTTGTTTGTTATATTATATATATTTATTGAATATTTTTTTAAATTTTATTTTTACCAAGTACTTATAGTAAGCTAAGTTATTCAACTGAGACAATAAATCAGCTTTTCTTTTCTAACTGAATAACTGAATTTTGGTTCAAATGTTACTTGGATTTCTCTAGCACTCAGCTGCTGCTTTAATTATACATAGATATATAAATTTATACATATCACATAAATAAATATGCAAATCTTAAATTCAACTCTTTTAACTCTAAAATCAATCACAAAAATAATCATATACATAAATTTAATTTTAATTTTATCACAAGTCAAATCTCATCTTCACAAATCTGAAGTCATTCAAGCATTTCAATTTTACTTTCTTCCCCCCATCTGTCTGTCGCAAATGTTATGCAAAATATAAAATTGTTTATTTAAATAACTTTGACAGTTTAGATTAATTCGCAATAATCAAGCATTCAAAATTCAGTTTGTATCAGCCCATTCGGCAGCATGAAATTGTCATGGTTAGAGGCGTTTTCAATGGGGTTTAATGAAACATGCGAATTTTCTCAAGCAGAGCGAGCTCGCTTCGTCTCTCTCTCTCGCTGTTGTCACGTGGTATGGATTAGAAAAACATGTGTCAATAAATAAAATCATTTACTTGCTGATATCGTCAATATTCGCACTGGCAGAGGCATAAAACAACAAATGATGCGAAAAACTGGTAAAAGCCTTTTAAAATGTACTTAAAATTCAACAATGACAATCACAATATATAGACAGAAGGACGTACGAACGAACGGACGGACGGACGGGCGGGTGGTTGGGTGGGTGTCGTTTGGTTTATACAAAGAGCAAATGGATTTCGGCACATTTTATGAATCAATTTTCGTGCTAGCATTTTGGGTTTTCTGCGAAATCTCATGTTAATGTGGCATTTGGTTTAGTGCCGCTAAAGCGGTTAAATAGCGTAAAAGTTTGCGATAAAATGCGCTCTTCAAGTTTAGTTTGCGCTTTTGCTCATATACCCTGCAGCAATTGAGCATGCCTAAACTGGGTATAATGTTGTACCTAAAATCTATGAAGGAGGAGGCATGCATTTTATATATATATATATATATATATATATTTGCTCATTATTGATTGTCGTTAGGAATAACTGGCAGTAGGTAAGATTCTTCTATACAGAGCTGAAATACATCCCTAAACTCATTAGATGAATTCTGTCACACATCTACATGCATAAACCTATTTGAATGACATGAATAACACATTGATGTTCCACAAAAAAAATCATTATTATCTCATATGCAGGACAACTCCTAGTCGACCACAGCCCACACTTGATGCCTCACCCAGCGACTTGGCTAGTTTGCTATGCGGCATGTGGCATGGCTTAGTTAAACGTCGGTCACGTGTGCCAACCAAATGGCCCAATCAATGGCAGCCATCATAAAAGTAGTGCGAGCAGTGCCCATTAGCATTTACTTATGTATATAGTATTTCTCTGCAGCGCTCTTAAATCCATTTTAGTTGCTGTTTATTGTAGGCTGCTGCTGCTGTAGCTGCTGCTGCTCCTGCTCAGGTCAATCGATTTATGGCAAACACAAACAAGTTTTAACGACTTAATAGCCAAATTCAATACAATTTTCCAGCTGCCCGAATGTCGCGCGCGCGATTCTCTGTTTGCATTTCACAATTCGAGTGACCCTATAAAACTTTTGCAATTCAATAAAAATGCAAATGTTTTTCTGCAGTTGCAATATTATTCGTTTTCCTACTCTCGTTTCACAATTTTTCTTATTTTTTTGTTGTTTTTTGTTCTCTTTTTTTTTGCCAGTTTTCATTTTTTCTGTATACCCTGTAAGCATATAAAGTCGGTAATGAGGTTTGAGAGCATTGGCCAAAGACTTGGAGTAGGGAAAATGGAGAGACCTGGAGTTTGAAATTATGTGATGCTGGTTAGGCTCAGATATCAACTGAAGAGATCTTGATATTCACTGTGCAGGCTAACAGTGCTGTTAACCAAAGTCTGTTATATATGTTGCCTTCACTTTAGCCAACTGTTTTCTTACATAGATTAAAGAACAGTTTTGTATTTTAACATTGCTAATGAATTCTAGCATATGTTATTCGATTTATGTTAAATGATATTCATGTTAGATTAACTATCTTATCTCCAGCCTGCAGTTAACAGTTTCTCTTAAATATCACTTTTCTTTTTTTACTTTTCCATAGACATACTTTAACATATTTTGAAATGTACATTAAAAGCTGTTATCCCATAACTGTTATACTGATTTGGCAATACTTTGCAGCTTCTGTACAGGGTATTTTGCTTTGTTCTTTCAACTGGATTTCTTTAGCTGTTGTGTAATTGAATTTGGAGCAGTTATGCAAAAGTCCAAGCGAATATAAATAAAAATTCAAATCCGCACGCATACCGTGACACTGACACTTTAACACACACACACACGCATAAACGAAAATACACACACACATGCACAGACTATTTTCAATGGCGACCGAACGTCTAACGGTCGCTCACCTAACGCCCGTGACCTCTTGACCCAACTCCAATCCCAACCCCATCATTGCTGCAGTATTTTTTTTTGGGCGAATGCTTGTTAAAAATTGACTTTTTGCCGCATTGAAATGTAAATCAAATTTGGCTTTAAAATGCCGTAGCACAGATTTTCGTTAAACAAGCGAAATTTTTGCTGGCAGTACAGGCTTGAAGCGGCTTTGCACGCCTACCCAAACACCACGCCCACTTCCTGCGCTCTAAACCTTTTACTAATTTTCGTGCCATCTAATGCCCACAAAGGGGCGCACAAGGTGGCAGGATAGCGAGCCAGAGTGTGAGAGAGCGAGAGAGAGAGAGAGGGGGGATGAATAAAGTGTCAGAGTGCTCGCTGAGCATCATGAATTTTCATGTAGTTGGCTGACAACGCTGCTGGATGTGCAATTTTTTACGTGTTCTCATAACAAAATGTCAGGGTTTTTGGCCGCCGTGTCTCATGTATGAAAATTGAGCATCCACAATTTATAATGCAAATGTCAGCGACGCGCTGGCAAATAGACCTAAGTAAGGTAAGGCACAAAAAAAAAAAAGAAGAAAATAAAATAAAATCAAATCAAATACAAACAACAACAAAAATAAAGAAAAGTGGCAAGAGTTTCTCTGCTGAGTGCTTGGCTCTGGGGCGTGACATAAATTGAATTAAATTTTGCTTAAAAACTTTCTTCACCTGCACAAGTTCAAAGTTTAATTAATTTTCTTTTGTTTTTTGGCGTTAATTAAATGATTGAGTTTCGTATTTAGCTACGCTTGCCTGCATCGCTCTTTGTCTATCCTTCTCACTCTCTCTGTCTGTCTCCCTTGCACGCAAGATCATAAATCATTAGCACCCTTTCGAGGCTGCAAGTCGCGCCCATTCAGGTGATTGATGAGCCAGTCCCGTGTTTGCTGCAACCTGTGGGCTTACACGTGCCAAATGTAAATAAATTTCAAGGCTTTCATTCCCATTCCCTACCCCAAACATTTTATTGTTGCCGCGAACAGCTTTAAATCAATTAATTGTTGCGTTGGCCTGATAAGTCGCATTTACATATAAATACTTATAGGCATGTTAAAATATACGTATATATATATAAATTTAATTTGTAAACTACTTATTGATACTGCATCTATATAAATGAGCTTTATAGGTATTTATTGGTTTTACTTTTTGCATTTATTTTGTAATTGTGGCATTAAGGTTTATTTTCCCAGGATTCTTAAGTGCAAAAGTTAATGATGTTATCGGTTGTATGTAAATATATATATTTTACAGTCTGCATATGTATTTAAATATGCATTTATGTATGTGTGTCATTATCTGACAATCCATTTATCTGTCTATGTATTCGTCTATCTGACTATTCATCTACCTAAGCAAGTTTGTTTATATTGTATATATCATCTATATATCTATTGGACTAGTATATCTGATATGCATATATATTTATCTACGTATTTCTAAACATCCCACTCATCTCTTCTTCTTCATATGTTTCACATTAAACTTCAAGCTTTAATATTACATCCTTCTTACTTAACTTTCTGATAAACATTTATAAATCTATAAATCTCTTTCATCTTATCTAAATATTTAAGCATTTTTTCGTTACATCATAAATTTACTTTGCAAATTTACATTTAATATTTAATATTTAACTTCAATAATATTGCATAAAAACTCAGTTTTTTTCCAGACACGCCTAAAGGCTTTTATATACTTTTTTTCGCTTTACAATTGAATTGCTGTAATTTAAATTTCAATATAATTAAATTCAAAAATTTTAAACGAAATTGCAATATATTTGATATATATGTACTGAATCTAATTCAATCAATATCATCAATTAAATTATGAAACCTAAAAGTCATGTGGAAACCGCGAAATTTGTTTCTATCAAATTCCGTTTAACTAGCGCCGCGGGAGAGGTGCGCACATTAAATAATATCAGCGTAATAATACCGCGAGTGTATGTGTATATATATGTGTGTGTGTGTGACTGCACATCTGTTGTATATTTAGTGGCTGTGTGCGTATAACTGTATATATATATAGTTGAAAACGCTGACCAAAAACAATTGTTTAGCGGCCGGCAACTAAAATACCGCTGGGCCAAATTCCATAGTTAAAATATTAGCCAAGATTATGTTTGTTTGTGTGCAGGTGTGTATGTCTATGTGTGTGTGTAACTCATTTGAAATTAATTAATATTATTAAAATGCAATGCACATTTGCGGCGCCTTTGTTAAAGCAACCCAACTAACATTGAATGTTGCGTTTGTCATAATAATTACAAAAAGTCAGAAACACAAACCAAAACTCATTCCCTAACTCCCTTCAACACGAACAGTGTCCGAATTCTTTTGTCCGCATAATTCAATGTGTTTAACACTGTTTGTGTAAACATTAGTTGAACCCTAATAAATGCATATAACGAGTCATTAGCACCATAATTCAATTGTATACAGAATGGTTAAATAAACAAGGTCCAAAGTGTGCAATATCACAGGGTTGTAGAGCAAAGGCATTGATCGTTTTTCTATATAATTAAAAAAATAAATATGGCGATGTCATTGACACCAGTAAACATTTGTAGTTTTTGGGCTTCTATAAGGTTAGTAAAAATTTAGAAATTTTCTTCTATACAATTTAAATATTTAATAAATGAAATGCAGCATTTTAAATATTTTATATATTTTAAATATATTTTATGTAATTCAAATTAAATATTTAATAAATTAAAAATAGCTATTCACATATTTTATATATTTAAAATATATTTTTTATTATTCAAATTAAATTCAAATAAAATATTTAATAAATTAAAAAAAAAACTATTCACATATTTTATATGTTATAAATATATTTTATGTAATTCAAATTAAATATTTAATAAATTAAAAATAGCTATTCACATATTTTATATATTTAAAATATATTTTGTATTATTCAAATTAAATTCAAACAAAATATTTAATAAATTAAAAAGAACTATCCACATATTTTATATATATAAAAGATATCTTACATGATTAAAATATATTTTATATACATAAAATATTCTTTATATATTTAAATTATTTTTAAAAAGTTTTAAATATTTTTTTATGTAAGTCTAAAACGATTTGATGTTCCTAAAGCAAAAGTTTTCAAGAAGCTCATTAATATTTATAAATAAGAAAATAATTTTTCAATTTATTTTTAACATTAACTTTGCTCTTCAGCAGGTAATTTAGTTGCATTAACAAGAAACTTCACATATATGTGTATTTATATATAACATGTATAAGCAGCAAAGTTCTCCAACTAAATTTCTTATAACTAATAAAATTTCTCATACACATCCATATATCTGGCATGTAAGTGCTGCTGAGCAACTGCGCTGCTGATTTAGCCCTTGGCAACAATTAAATACAATTCTTTTTCAGACTTCCACTTAAGCAGAGCTCAACCTAAGGCTAAACTCATATACGTTGTTTCATTTTTATTTCATATATATTTTCTTCTCTCTCTCTTTTTTTTTTTTTTTTTGGGTTTATTTCTCTGTGGAGGTCATAAATTTGCTGCTGTTTGCTGTTAAACGTAAACGAAACATTTGGTGCGGACATTTTTCGCCAAGAAGTTTTCAGGCTTTAGTTTCGCTCAGATGATTTATGTGTGGGGGTAAAAAAAATCAGCGTAACACTCGCTGTGTTTTCAAAATTGTGGCATGTGGCTTGGAGAGTTGCTAACAAGAGCAGGTTGAACCGGCGACAACTGTTGATGCAGTTAAGAGTGTTTGAAAAGAAACACCGCAAGTGCGAGTGGCTAAAAGGTCTGTGATGGACCTAAGAGATGACTTGAAACATTGTAAGAGATGAGTTTTAACTTTAGCCACACAAACTAGAAGTGAACGTAAGACTGAAGCGAAGAACAGTCTTGTAGTTTTATAAGAGATGAATGTCACACTTTTCCATATACTACGAGATATCTAAAGATATATAAAAATCATATGCCAAAGTAACTATCCCTCTTATAATGTATATGTAGAATGTTTCTCCTATAGTCTAATCTAGAGTCTTAGAGCTCTATATTACGTTCAACCAAACTTAATTGGTAATTACTGTAAAATTTGGTTAAAACGACGCTCAATGGGACCGTCGTTGTACCCGAAAGACGCTATAGCCATATAATTTTTCTCACAAAAGTTTGTATGGGCTACGGAACTTTCGTCGCAATAACCGAACGAACGCTATAAGCGGAGTCGTTATAGCCGGATTCCTTAAAACCTGCTCGATTCTCCTCATATGCTCTTCAGTTGCTTAAGCAAAACTTTAAACAAAACTTCCATGAATCTCATAAACACATTAAAGTTATTTAATTTAAAATTTCACTACAATTCAATGAATATGCATATTCATTTACATAATATTATTTCCATAGCTCCATGATATATTTCCTCCCACACACACACACACACATTTATATATGTATATGTAGCTTAATAGGCCCGCTCGTTCGCAATTTTCAATTTCCATACAATGACAATTAATCAGGTGTGCGCCTTAAGTCAATTTTAACAGATTGATTCAAATTTGTTGTGCGGCCACGCCCACGCACTGCTCAACGCAAACCACGCCGCTCAACCAGGTGGCAAGGCTGATATTTTAGTTTTGGCAACACGCAAAAGTCAACGGCACGTACAAAAGCCACTCAAAGAGCGAGAGAGAGAGAGAGAGCGAGCGAGAGTGAGATAGACATATTGAGATATGAAGCTCCAGGGTACAGGCGTGGGAGTTGCGCAAACAGGCAAACGTATCGTAAGAATTTATTGCATCAATTAAGTTGGACATGTTAATTGCGTCAAGCTGAACATCACGCACATGCGAAACGACTATATGTATGTGTGAGTGTGTGTGTGTGAGTGTGTATCTTTCAATAAGTCAAGTGCGTGAGTTTGTGTGAGGGTGTGAGTATGCATTGGTGTGTGTGTGTGTTACCTGACAATGTGGCCAAAACTGGTGTCAAAAGTAACTTGGCTCTTTCATTGTGATTTGCCAGCAGGCGTGGCGACGGCGACGGCGACGGCGACGGCATACATGTGTACGTGTTAGTGAGTGTAAATGTTATTTCAATTAAAACTACAAATTATAAGTGGATGCTGTAGCTAGAAATGATCGACTAAGAGATACCCTAAATGCCTAAAACTCGAAATTCAACAATAATTTGTATACTTTAATTAAAAAGCTTTAAAATTTATATTTGTCTGCTTCAGAATATTGCGTATTACAATTACTGTCTTCTAGGGTATTATCTAGTTTTAATTTTTGCATATGCCAATTTCCACAGTTCTCTGCTCGCGGCTATGCAAAATTGATTATTTAACAAAGTTGTTAATTGCACATGAATCAAATGAAATTATCAACGTTTGCTGTTAAGCTATTTAAATTATTATTTTTAATTGAAATAGTTTCAATAGTTTTAATGATTGAATCTAGATAAATGATGATTTTTTTATTTGAGATTATTCGACAAATAATATGACAAAAAGCGAATTGAATTTAGCTAAAAGAGAATCAATGCATTGCAATATGCTTAATGTTCAATAATAGAAGTATAAATTATAGTTTTATATGATATTAAAAAGTATTCAAGGTCTATATATAATACTTATTCATATACATTTTATAGCATTCTCTCCTTACTAACTAACATTAACTTACTGAAGATATCTTCATTGGCTTCTACTTACATCGTCTGCTGCTCGAAGTGCTGCTTCGTCTCTTGAAAACTAAAAAATAATTCAACTAACCAAAAACAATTTGAACTCCAATTAGAGTCTACTCTATCTATGCTTTAGCTTTAGTCAATAAAAGCTAGTAGGGCGTATATTTTACATTCACACATAAATTACATTCAGCAAGAAATATACAATAATTATTGCAATAAATGCTGCATTGCTTGCGTTACGAAATCTAGCCCACATTTACATGTAAACCAAATCGTATATTCACTTCAAATATATGATTTATAACACAAGGCCAAGCACAGTTTTTGGTCAACCAGCATATGCAAAAAGAATAATAATCAAAATAAAACGAAAATTTTGTGTGTTAGCCAAGCTACCACAATGATGGTTGGCTTATACGAGTTCAGACTCTGGTTAACATTGTCTTTCTGAGTGCTGGCAATATTATTATTGTGGCCACAAGCTTACCGCTCAATTTGGTTCATGATAATAATGAAATGCCACCGGGCCACTTGACACGCCCAGCAGAGCACTTGTGGGCGTTGTTGTTGTTGTTGTTCTTATTGTTGTCCTGTCACTGTGATGCAGTGTCGCTGGACGTGACTGTAACACTAAAAATGCAGGCAGAACTGCCTGAGCAGAATCACAACACCAACTACTGCCCAAGCAGTAGCAGCAGCATCCAAAGTACATGACATCGAAAATAGTTTTTTGTGGATATCGCCTTTTGGTCATTTTCTAATATCTATCGTTTTTGCTGTTGTTGTCAACTCATGTTGGCAATTTTCACCTGTTCATAGCCACAGCTACAGCATCAGCAGCATCAGCTTACATACAACGTGTCTAACAAATGTGGACACACACAGTGGGGCTTCGCATTGGTTTGAGGGAGCGTTGAGCATTAGCTCTGGACATGGCTTTCATATGTATGTGTGTATGTGGAATGCCAAATGCGTTTATGATTTGTATCATGTCCTTTTGGCCAAATAAATCAAATGCAATCAACAGACTCAGTCAGGGCTCACAGGGCTTATTAAGCATGTGGCCAGTGGCTGAAGCTGCCGGCGTTCTCAGCTTAGCTCTGCGCTGCTGCTGCTACTACTTCTTCTTCTTCTACTACTACTTATATTCACTGAACGAAGCAAGCATATCCCCACCTGCTCCTATTGCTGCTGCTGCTGCTGCTTTATGTGGAACCAATGAAAATTCAATTTCCACAGCATGAGAACGCAATCCGAATAATTGCAGTACACACAGCTCTAGTTAGCTACGCTTACGATTGAAATCAGTTTGAGTGTATTGAAACTGGTCTTATTTGAAGGGGTTTACATAGGGATCTTTGGTATTTTGCAGCTCTTTGAAAATTAGGTCTTATGTGGCCATACTCAATGTCTGCAAATAAGAGACATTCACACACACATTGAGTAAAGAAATAACTCAGAGAGCAACTCGGTTTTTGAGTTCGTTAGCGATCGGAGAGCAACTTTAATAGTTTTTCTTTTTGGTTTGCTCCCGAAGTGCTTTGTGTATGTATTGGTTTCCATGCAGGGGTTATCTTAGCTAAGGCTCTCTCTGATTTATCTACTCACATACTAAATCTCATTGAGCCGAGCGTCAATCGCTCTCCAAGCGATGTTCGGAAAAAATGCCATCACACACATAGTTCAAGGCAAAACGAAAAGAAACGTTTGATTTTACATAGAGCGAGAGCAAGAAATATGATTTCTTCGGGTGATCTTAAGAACAGAGGGAGAAGGTATTATAATTTGTATGAAACAAAGCTTAATAATAATTTTTCTTGTTTAAATTCAGTTGATGTTTAACAAGCATTTAATCAAAATGCTTGTAACTTTATCATAACATGATGATGATGCTTCTGTCTTATATTAAATGTTCCTTATAGATTTCTGTGTGCAATTTAGATCATTGAGAACTTCATTGACCACATTTACATAGCTATTTTAGCTCTATGCTTTAGTCTAACTAATATCTAACTTTCTACTCATTTAAGTACTAAATAACTCTGTTGAAATTGAAATTAAACAAACTGAAAGCGATAGTCGATGCCAATGAATGGCTCACTTGACAACTAATACCACAAAAAAAGGACAAAATAAAAATAAAATAAATAAAGGTAAAACCTGTGCCAAATCACAGCAATCTCTGACCAGCTGAATGCGAACGCTCAAAGCCGAAAGTCTTGATTGTGTCACCTCGTTTGGCAGCTGAAATCACACAGCCATATAATATTACTAAAAGAGCAGTCCACGATTTGGTTTGGCTTTGATTTGTTTTCGTTTTATTTCGTTTTGTTTTAGAATCTAGTTTTTTGTACGCTTTGGCTTTGTGCACGTTGTTTCGGTTTGAGTTACAAATGTACAAACGCACACGTATAGACGTATATATATATATATATATATATATATATATATGTATACCAAATCGGTTTTATAATCTTTTAAAAAATACAAAGCATATAGTATATATGATGTTACATAAGTGAGAATGCGAATCCGAATGCGTTCAGTGGCACGGCACGAGTATGGGAAAAATGTGTCCCAAAAGCGCAGCGAGCATTGCTTTGTTTTTCCTCCCCTGACAGCATTGACAGATTCGACAAAAAACTATGGCCAAGCCAAAAGAAAAATGTTGCGATAAAAAATATGAGAAATTCTAGCTGCCATCTCTTTCTCACACCCAGTCCCCTCCCACTCTGTCTCCTTTGCTCCGTGTTGCCGGCTCTTGTATTTTATTGAAATTGATTTTCTTGGATGCGAATGCATTTGCGCCAGAATATTACTTTTATTATATGGTATGTTGTATATACATATATCTCTAGCCCAGAGTCCCCATTGCTTTCTCAATTCTTTGGCAACTTTTTCTTCTCATGCTTCTCCATTTTCTTTTCGTTTCATTTCTTTTCTTTTCTTTTCTATTTTTTTTTTTTTTGCGTCTTGTAATGGCAAAATAAATATTGAAAATGGCAAATGGGAATTGCAGACAATGGATAGCTGGGTCGTCGTCGTCGTCTAACAGCAACTGAGCTGTGCACTCAGCAATCGGCACTGAGCACTTGTTGCCAAGCCGAATCTTAATTTTTATTCACAATCCGTTGATTATTTGGAGCACTCCACTATATGTGTATATTCATATGTATCAATCTGTCAAATGCGTTCAATTTAGAGACTATAGAATTTAATAAATATATTTTTATTTATGCAATTTTAAAATATTTTCTTTGAACATGATTTGTTTATGTTTAACTTTAATTGCCTATGCTTGAAAGTACTGAAATTCAGCTTGCATAAAATTCATAAGTTATTTAGAAATATATTTAGTATATAAGAAGTTAGAGACAGCTGATAGCCATAAGGCTAAATCATTTGCGCTAAAAAGTAGGCAATGTTTTATACAGCTTTGCTAGTAATATTTTCCACTCTGTTCAATCGCGGCTCAAAACTGCTTAGATACCTCAAGCTGCCTACTGTCGAAGAACAGATTAATAGACACACAAACCGATACTCAGAAAGATTGCTACGACATCGAAGCCTACTCATACAGTTAAGTATTTAAATTTTTCAGACTAGGCACAAAACTTTAAAATTGAGTTTACATATGTGCTTCCAAAATTCAATTTCAAAATTTTTCCTTTCATGCCTTGCCCAGTCCACTTACTTCACTAGCTTCAGTAGAAGAAATACCATGTAGAAATTTTACAAAGCAAATTTTGTACTTCGACTTGTTCTGGCACCACTTTTATAGCTATGCAGGAGAAATTTAAAGCCAGCTGAACGGAACACTTGTTTAATAGAGTGCACACAGTTTGATTATAATGCCGAGAGCTGCTTTTCAATGGCCAAAACAATTTTATTTTTATGCAAATGTTAAAATTAAGCTAAGGCCCCAACCATGGCAAATATGCCAACAGACAGATCAGGGCAGCAGCAGAACCGACCAACCCGGCCGCCAGAGCGTAGGGAGTAGTGGAGTGTAGGTGAGAGCAATGCACAATGTGCTTTATTTTTAGCCCCCGTTTATTGTGCAGCGCTCAAAGCAGCCAGGGGGAAACGAGTTGGGCCGGCTGGAGGCGCAGGTAATAGAGACAGCATTTCAGGTGGGTCGGCAGCAAAATAATTAGAGCCTGCACAGCCTGCAACGCACGATGCCTAGCTATTGTTTACATAGGCATTCAGTCTGCCACCCCACTGGCCCCCTCTCTATACCAAACACGTTGCCATAGCAGTTGATGCTACTGCTGCTGCTACTGCTGCTGCTGCAGTGACAGTTTCAATGTGCAAATCTGCATAAGTGCGCATTTTAATTTTGTTGCACATTTTGCCGGTTGCACAAGCGGCGTCTAATTGAAATGCATGCCACTGCAGGAGCGGAGCAAAAAAAGGGTCTGCCAGTGCTTGACTTTTGCTTTAAGCATATATTGTCACTCCTCTCTCCCTCTCTCTCTCTCTCTGTCTGTCTTTATACATTTATATATGTATTGCATGTCGATGATGGCTTTAATATGCGTTTTACTTTTAAGTTGCGCTCGCATGCCGGCACGTCACAGCCATCAACGTATTTTTATGGCTGACAGGGCGTCTTATAGACAGAAAGAGAACGAGTGAAAGAGAGAGAGGGGTAGATAGGGAGAGCCACCATTAGCAAACCCTTTTGCGTTTATTTACCTTTATTTTTTATTTATATATTTGCGTTTTATTATTGAACGGCTACATGACATGAATTTCAATGAATGTCAACAGCAAATGCTATGGGCCCCCTCAACAACAACAACAACAACAACAAACAGCAGCCACCCACATCTCTGCACCCCTTTCTTGGTGGGGTGCTCATATCATGGTCATAAAACGAGCGTGTCATCAGAAATCGCAACAAATTTAGCAAATTGCCGGAAATAAAATTTAAATTAGCAGCCAACACCAGCACAGCACAGCAAGCGAGCAGTCAAATAGATCATCTATTAGATGAGCAGCTCGTTCAGTATGCGAGAGAACATTGTCTTCAAAGTCGTAAATCTATTCAAGCGTATAGATTTCAAAATTGGCTAACTCTTAGGCTATTTCATGCAGCTCTGGCTTTGAGCGGCAGAAAATGTTTATATTGCTTTGTTTATGTCAAGACAACGAAAAGAGAACTGGAAATGAAGATATATATATACATATATAATTTTTTAAATTTTTATTTTGTTTAAAAATTATTTTGTTTTAAATTTTAAATTGCTTAAAAATTAATTAAGATTTTATTGAAGGTAAATATAAATATAAATATAAATATAAATATAAATATAAATATAAATATAAATATAAATATAAATATAAATATAAATATAAATATAAATATAAATATAAATATAAATATAAATATAAATATAAATATAAATATAAATATAAATATAAATATAAATATAAATATAAATATAAATATAAATATAAATATAAATATAAATATAAATAAATTCCATAGTTGCTTAAAATTGTATTATAAAAGTATTTTCTAAGATTTACATCGCGCTGCCACAACAATTTCAGACAAACATCAATTTATAGTTTAACTTGAACGAATAATATTTATGGGCATTGTCAATGAAATCAATGTCTTCATATTCGTATATGTATTTCACATATTGTTTCATTTTTTATGCACTCGTTTCAGTGTCTGTATATAATTCATCAAGTTGATAAACTTGAGCCAAGCGCTTTCAAATCAAGACAACTCAAAAAGTGTCAAAAATAATTTTATTTTTATGACCAGCTATCTGGCACACACACAGAGTGAATGCGAGCGAGAGAGAGAGAGTGTGAGAGAGAAGCAGAGAGTGAGTGAGAGAGAACAAGAAGCACTGCGGGTTGGTCTCATTATGTAAATTGCGAGCATTCATATAAGCAGCTCACCCAAAACTAATTTGTCACTGTCTTTTGCTTGTTAGTCAAACGAACGGACAGCAGCAAGAAACTGTGTCATATGTGCCACCAGCCTGTGCGTGTGTCTCTGTATGTGTATGTGTGTGTGTGTGTGTGTGCCACGCTTTTGTGGCTTACATTTTTATCACTCTGCGCTGTTGGCCCAACAAAGTTCTGGTGTTTGCTGATAAACTCATGCTAGACAGTGCAAATATTCCAACAATTTCATAAGCTTGACAACAACAGAAAAACATAAACACATACAGAAACAGACACACACACACATTCACACAGAGCTCTCTAATCTAATGCAATCAAAGTACTTACTTAGCGTTCAAATGCCACCCATAATCAGTTAAAACTGTTCATTTTGATTGTGATTATGTGAGTTTTGTGTTTTATATGCAAGGTGTTTTTATCTAATTTAGTGTAGAGCCGTTACGGCTCGACCCTTTCGGGTGCAACATAATTAAACATTGCATACTTTCGAGCGCCGTTTTCAATTTATGTAATTACCATCGTGCCGTCGCACCCAAAGCGCATTTTTGCACTAATTAGTGAAATTATGGCCAGCATGCGGCACAATTGTGCGTGTGTGTGTGTGTTGGTATGTGTGTGTGTGTGTTGGCGTATGCCCACATGGCCCCAAACCCACATCATACCGCAAACATAACCTACGATTTCCCACACTCTCGAAGCTTTCCGCACTGCGCTCGTTTGAATGCATTAAGTGGTCACAGGTCACAGGGTTGTCATATTTTAGTAAATATATACAATATATATACTTATGTGTATATATATTTCTATGAAAACCCTTTACTGTGTCTTGTCAAGCTTAAAATTTAATTAAATTCGAGTCTAGATGAGAACTTCTAACCTCACAATCAGTTTGAGCTTTCAGCTGATGGAGCAGTCAATCAAGCAATCAGCTAGGAATAAAAGCCTTGAATATTGAAATTCAGAACTAATTAGCTCTTTAGAGAGCATGTTGCATATAGGCAATGATATAATAAAATTCCATTGTCAGCTGCATATTTAGGTTATTTCGAAATATTAACTATATATCCATCTTTTGTACTTAATATTTTCAACAACTTGTATGATTAATCATCAATTAGTGCATCAGAAATAGCTTTGGCTTAAACGTCAATCAATTGGCCATTTATCATCCACTTGCTAACTGTCTATAAAGTGCAACTAAACTTTTATTTCTTATTAGCTCTTATCTAACATTCAAGCTCTGTTGAAGTAGCTAACTTTACCTTTTTAGAAGTCTACAAGTCTGTGAGCAAAAAGTTAATTAAGATTGCTGCTATATGTACATCTAACATGTATCATTTCTATAACCTATTCCCAAATCGCTTGGCCTTTGATTTAAGCAACAATTAATCAAACAGCTCGACATTCTTTCCAACAAACGCAATAGTTTGCGTGGTCAATCAGTCAACTAAATCAAATAGAGAACTCAATTCAAGTACAATGCTCTACAATTAAACTTGATTTAAATTCCCGCAAATGAAACAGTTAACGCTCAAAATTAAAGCTGATATTTTGATGGCATTTTCACCAGCCCCGAAGCATCAATTTCTTTCTTTATTTTACGTTTTCTTATTTGTTTTTCTTGTTGTGTGTGTTTTCTTTTCTTTTCTTTTTTTTCTTTTATTGTTGTTCTTTTGGCAAAGTTTTTTGTTGCGCCCTGTCAGTCGCTAAAATGCTTGTCGCAACAGCCCCCTGCATAAGCTTGTCAAATTTAACTGTCAAACGCACCTGTCAAGCGTAACAATTAGCACGCCAAAATGGCAACTGGCAGCCACAAACGGTAGCTACACATGGCAACCCATCAGCGGCCATCAGCCCGTTAGCAGTTCCCGAGTCCAGATTGTTTACGCAGCCGAGTGCGCCAGGGTGGGACAGTTGTGTAGTACATATGTATATATATACATACATACATATGGACCGACCGTACGTTATTTCCGACTGCCGTCGTCTATAACTCTGAGCATTGATTAACGAGCATTTGTCGAATTTGACAAATTTTTGTTGCTTGTTTGCTACTGTCGAAAAAACCATACGAAAATCAGTAAAAGAAATGGGTAAAACTTAAAGTAGCGGTAAAAGTTAGTTAGTAAATATTATTTTAAGCACATATAAATATGTGAGAAATTTTATGAGCAAGAGAGCTTATTTTGTTGACATGTATTTCGATGTATTAATACTTTTGTTATATTATTTTTAAAACCTTTATAAAAAAAAAATAAAATAAAATAAATAAAACAAATAATTATGCAAAAAAAAAAAAAAAAAAAAAAAATAAATAAATAAATAAAAAAAATTTTTTTTAAATTAATTAAATAAAATAAAGCCTTATAGTAAAAAAAAAAATTAATAAAAAATATAAACTAAAAATATAAAAAAATTAAATAAATGTAATAAAGATTCAAGCCTTATAAATAATAATTAATTAATAATTTAAAAAATAAATAAATTGCAAATCATATAAAAAAACGCTTGTCTTTTTTCCCCACTCTTACTGAGCTTACTTTTGTGCCTCAATTTGTTTAAATTCACCTCTTATTTGCATAAAAAAGCTATCTCAAATTTCAAATTTAATAATAAATATCTTAGTTTTATATGACTAACTTATTTATATATATGACTATCTTAGTTATATATACCAAACGTAGTTATAAATAACAACCAAGAAAGTAAACTAGATTTATTTAACATTCCTTCATGCTGTGCCTCATTTTCGCCTTAAGCCTGCTCTATTAAAAGTTTTACTCCAGCTTTCTATAGAAATTTATGTGGCCTTTGGCATTCGGCATAAATTGCTTGAAGCTGATTATGGAAGCTGTTAAATTAGTTGGTGTCTGACTATTGTCTAGGCAATTGGCCAAGGTGCACAAGCGGCAAACAATTTCGTTGGCAGCTCATTGTGTTGATCGACGATGTGGTCTTTTATAAATGGCGGCAATTGCGACGGAAATGTGGCTGGCGCATTGCGTTTTTGCACGGAAATGACATTGTTGGCCAGGCCAAAAAAAGATTTGCATAATAATAAAAGGCAGGCAAACACAGGCCAGTCAGGCCAGATATACAGACTAAAGTCATTTCTCTGTATAGAACATCATTTGCATTATTTTCGTTTTAATTTTTTATTTTATTTCCTTTTTTTTCGTTTTGGCCAATTAGCTGAACAACACGCTAACAAGTGAAATCAATCAAAAAATAATTGCGCTGCTTTTGTTTGCCCCAAATTGTTTATTAAAAAATAAAAACTGAAGCAAGAGCAGCAACAGCTAAACAAAAGATAATAACTAAGTTTTCTTTTCAACAGTTTTTTTTTTTTTTTTTTTTTTTTTTTTTTTTTATGTTGCGTGACTTTGCTTTGACTTTAGGCGAAAATTATATCAAGCTAAAATATTTATATATTCTCAGTTGCAGTTGATGTCTGTAGCTGCGGGCAGCTGTTGTTGGCATTTAGTAGAAAGTTTATATTCTTCAATACACTTTATGCTTGAAGTTGCGCAGAGCATATTTGCTAATTGAAAGAGCATTTGAATATGATAAATTGTGTTCAATTTGTGCCAAATTGTTGATCAATTACAGCTAAAACGACATAGATTTGTCTTTGAATGTCCACAGCTTAAAATATAGATGGCTGCACTAGTTACGCTTGCTGTTTTCAGTTTAGCTTTTAGTTTGTTAGCAAAAGAGTATTATGTAGTCGTTATGGCACAACTAAAATAAATGTTTTTGTTGAGTTTAATATTATGTGAAATACATTAAAAACAAAACAAAATGTTATGTATGTATATATTTACTTACTTTTTTTTGTTGAGCTCAGCTTAGAATGTATGAAAAATGTTAACGTTTTTTTTTTTGTTTGGAATACAAACCGGAGTAAAAATCACATGAAAATGCGTCACGCATTTTACAAAAAACAAAAAAAATACAAAACTTTGGAGTTTAGGTACAGGTGTGCGTATGTGTGTGTGTATATGTGAGTTATGACAGCATACACATAAAAAGCGTAGCAGAGCAAGGCAGTGTATGTGTCTGTGTGTGTGTGTGTGTGTGTGTGTGTGTGTGTGTGTGTGTGTGTGTGTGTGTGTGTGTGTGTGTGTGTCTGTGCTTGCGTGCGTCGAGCAGAACTCAAGATTTATGTGCAAGAGTTTTACAATTTGATCGCCTGCTGTTGACATTCGTTGCTGCTAGTTGCACGAAAAATTGTTGTAAAAATGTTTCATTGCCACACATAAATTCCAATTTCAAGCTCACACAACTTGCAGCAGTTGTCTGCCGTTGAGCTTTAAGTGCATTTCGTCTGCCATACGGCTTATGTGACATACACACACACACACGCATAGAGATAGAGAGAGCTACACAATTAGTTGCAGCTGCAATTGCTGTTGCTGTTGTTAAATTGAAATCACAATTTCAAATATTTTTCATCAATCACTGTCGTTGCAATTGCAAAATAATAAAAATGAAAATTCTATTTATATTTTTATAAAATAAACGAGCCAGCCAGTGTCCTTGGCCCTGGGCAGACGCAGAAGCAATCAGACCCACACACACACACACGCACACCCTTGTTGCAAATCAAATCTATTTTTGACACACTTTATATCATTTTGATAAAAGTATAAGCTGTATATGCTCTCATTGAATTTCAATTTTAGCTCTTGTTCCATGCACTCACAATCATCAAAATATATTTTTTAATGTTATATATGAAAGTAAAATAAAATGCTATAAGAGTTTAGCTAAAGTTAAAAGGCTTTTTATAGATATTGTATTTATAGAAAGGCTTTCTACAAATCTAATGTATAAACGTTGTCAAAGTTTCTTAGAGAATATTGAAGTAGAGTAAAGAGAGTATAGTAAAGGGAGTCTCTAAGATATTGCAATAATAGATTGATGTGATTCTCATATAAAAAAACTGACTATATAGAGAGCCTAACGAATCTCTTCAGTCGAAGAAATATTCTGAACCCTGAACTAATAATATAGCAATCATATTGCTGAGAAATATACATATATAAATTTCATTTATATTATTTATATACACACTCAATTACAGCTTACATTTTATGACTCAATCATAAGTCCATGCTCAATTGTATAAAGACTTTAAGAGGCTGACATTCAACGTTTATTATATTATTGTCTTCACTTCATTCATTTAGTCTTTCAGTTTCAGCTGCTTGCTCTTTCTGCAACATTTCTGTATTTTCCTTTCTTCGCTTTCACTCTTAACAATAATATTTTTGTTGCGGGCTTTAATAAACTTTTACGGCGAGCACTCATCAAACTTACTGAGTAACTTGTACAAAAACTTTTCCTTTTCTTTTTTTCCAAAGAAATTTATGTAAAAAGCTGCGAAAAGCTGAACTTCGATTGGGACCAAGAAATGACGAGCAGAGAGCAGATTAAGAAGATATGACGAGAGAGAGGGAGAGGCTAAGAGAGAGAGCGAGCGGAAACACATTGAAAGTGTAACGGTGGGTAAGTAGTATAATGTAGTTTGTGCTTTGCTCATTTCTATAGATTAATTCAAGCAGAGCAAACAAGTTGAAATTTGCGTTGTAAACAAACAACTGCGAAATTTTTTTTGGCAGAATATCGAGCAAGCAAAGCACTTAAAGTGCATAAATTATATTTACATTTTTATAATACACTGCAAAAAGAAACTGTGTGCTAGAAGATTGGATTGCCATCGGACTGAGAAGAGTTTGTTAAGTGAGGTCAAGCAGTTGAAACTTTGTGCAAGTTCTATCAGTCAAAGGAAAGTTAGGAATGTTTGCTGCTTAAGCAGCAGCTCATTGAAAAGAGAGCAAAGACAGCTTAGCTTAAATCTTGTTTTGATATAAGAGCTGAGCGTATCTCTAACAAAGTAACAAATCATCATTTGTATTGCAAGTACTCTGCACTGCAATGGCATTTTGTGTTTTTGTTTGTTACTTCTACGACTACCAAATGCAATCGCGACCATTGACAGATGTCTATTGATTAAGTGGTCTTTAAATCTATAAAAATTGATAAAAGCTCAGAGCACAGAACAGCTCAGATCTATTGTATCTAATGTATTAACACATTGGGTGCTTCACACCTGCCAGCGATTTCTAATAGCTGCTTCCAAGAAAACGCGAGGGGGTCGATGCTGAAAACTCAACCGAAAACACATCACATTACTCATGTTTGTGGTGGAAGAGGAGCACAACGCAGCTGCTGCTGGTGATGCTGCTGTCGCTTGAGTACACGTAAAATAAAAAGATGTTGAAGATGGAGAACAGCAGCGGCAGCAACAAAAAGATGTAACGGGAACAACTTTGAACCTAATGCCAAGACGAGACTTGGTCTGGGGTGTTGAAGTAAAAAATATGTGAAATTTAATTTTCCTAAGTGATTTTTCATGTAATTCGGCACCTGCGATTATTTTGCTTTTCGCAATTTTTGCTCATCTACCACATAATACTTTTTCGCCTAGCATCGTCTTGATCAATTGTTAATGCTAACACACACACACAGACACATACATATACATGTATATTTATCTATGTATGTGTGCGTGTATCTGGTACGCATCAGCGCCTTGTGAACTTGTTTGGAGGCCAACCATACATCAAACGAAAAACTTTATCTACGTTATTTTTGCTTTTATATATTTTTGAAGAAATATATATACGAAATTTTCCATTTTCTAAGTATGCGTTGTCTCTGGTTTTTGGAGCATGAACACTTTGTATTAGTTGTTGCATTTGATGATTAATTAATGCGAATAAAAAATCAAGTTAATGCTTGCAGTTTGAATTTAGAATTTTTAAATTTTAAAGAAAATTGTTTAACACGCTCACGCATCTTACAAGGCTTCTCTTAAATAGAAATATTCTATTAATATTCCAGCGCGCTGAAAAGTAGGCTATAGAAATTGTCATTGCATTGAAGCCCAGAAAACAGCGAATATTCAAATATTCCAGGAAACGGCGAGTATAATCTTGAACTCATCTTCAAATAATATATATATATATATATATAAATATTTTACTAATATAATAATTTTTATTTAAACAATAAGGGATGGGCAAAATTTTTTTTATAAATGGAAATTTAAAAATCTTTTAGGGGAATTCTCATTAATTTCCTTAAAAAGTAAAAATTAAAAATTGTTTAAGTGTAAACAACGCAATGAATTCCATAGTATGAAGACAGCTGTTTAATTCAGTATCTTTAGTATTTTAAAAAATATACTGTATATAATACACTATAAACATTTTTGGGCAAAGCAGGAAAACGTTTCGGTATTTTTCTATATAATTTTAAGAGCAAAGAAATTGTAGGAATTGTAATTGTAAATTGTAATTTTTTTTATAAAATATTGCCTCAATGAATAATTATTCTTAAAAAAAAAAAATAAAAATAATTAAATAAAAATTAAAAATATTTAAAAAAAAACATAAATAATAAATAAATCAAATGAAATAAAAATAAAAATAAAATCAAACAAATAAAAAATAATTCTTCAATGAATAATTATTCTTTAAAAAATAAAAATAAATAAATAAATAAAAATTAAAAAAATAATAAAAAATATTGCTTCATTGAATAATTATTTAAAAAAAATACATAAATAATAAATAAAAATTAATAAATAAATAAAATGATTAAAATGAGTATAAATACAATTCAATATATTTTGTTATCAGCACAATTTTGTATTAAAAACTTTTTCATGTTTGCTGTAATCAATTGATTTTCAGCATTGCTCAAGCACTTCGGCTTCTTCTTCTTCAGAGTTACTATCATTAATTAAGAGCCAAGGCGTAGGCTTTAAATCGACATCGATGCCAAATTAAGCTCGTGGCTGTGCTTAAACGCTGCAGTTGTGGTTGTTGTTGTTGTTGTTGATATTTGTTGGCATTTGCTTTGGACCCATAAATTTGTGCCGCTAATGCCATAATGCCATTTTATGAAGATGAAAGTCGTGCGTTTATTTCATTACACAAATAATAACAGCCAAAAATAAACCGCAGTAGCAATTCGCCGACCCCTACCAACACATATATGTATGTATATACTGTGCACACAGTTCCAGCCCCTTCTCATCCATAGCTAGGTTAATGAGCTGCTGTTGCGGCTGGCACATGCCTCATTGAAGGTCGAAAGGCTTACCAAAAAGATGGGCGTTGCTTTGGGACTGGCCAGAATTGAATTAATGACAGCACATGTACGCATAACACAGGCAGTGTGTGTGTGTGTGTGTGTGTGTGTGAGAGAGATGGGGAGAGAAAGTAAATCCAAGAGAGTGTTGGCTGTTGCTTTGGCATGAGCATAAATATTTCTTATAGCATTAACGCAAATTTGTTAACAAATTTGTTTGTGCTAACAAATGAATTAGCTAAACTCAGCCGGAGAATCCAGCGAGAGAGCGAAGGAGAGGGAGAAAGACAGAGTTTGGCATCAATTAAGTGCTCGTTGATTTTTTTCCACAACAATACGAACTTTACCAACTGCGACTGGGATAAAGGGGGCCTCGGGTGCCTATAGTACATAAATCAACCTCAATAAAATGTGAAAATTTAAGTTAGATGCCAGAGCTCGAGAGCTCATATTTCAAGCTGCTTGTTAAGTGCATGTTTTATGATTATTATCGTAATAAAAAAAAAAAAAAAAGAAAAAACCCCACACAAAAATGGAAAAAAAAATAATAGAGAAAGAGTGAGAATTTTCTTGGTTGGCCCATTCGCCTATGCATTTGCAACCAAACGAGCAAATGAGACGACGTTGAGTCATATAACCGTAACACAGAACCTGAGCTCCAAGCATTGCCTTTTACAGCCACAGCTACAGCTACAACAGCAGCTTCTGCTGTGCTCACCTGGCTGCCACTGGCTGGTAGCTGACTCTGGCAACATTATAAAGGCAATAAGATTTTCAAAATACGACAATTTATGCAATAAACTTGAAATTTATGCCCAGCCAAGAGAATCGTCCTTACAAGAGTCACATCCACTTGCCTGCGACTCGTCTAGTCGCTGCTCGCACTTTCCTTTTACTTTTCTTATATTTTTCTCTTGTGCTTCTCTTTTTTGGGTGCATACTCGTATATTTCTTTTTATTGTCTGACATTTTAGAGTCAATCCTTGCGCTAATCCTTGGCAACCAGTAACTGGGCTGACTTTTGACGTGCTCGACGGGCTTCTGCAAGCAAAGAGTTCGCAAAAAGGTCAGCAAGTTTTTGCTTTGGGGTTTCAGATTTCTCAGATACCCTACGCACATAAATTATTGCTAGCCATAGTACAGGCAGCTGTTGGCCATGCTCCATGCGTTAAAGTTGTGAAATGCGTGTGCCTAGATGCCATTGAGAGGTAGCTGGATGAAGGTTGAAGTAGATACAAAAAAAATGCGTTTTGAATTATACAAATATTGACAGGAGGATACTAAAGATTATTCTACAATCTATATTCCAAGAATTTTATTTATTAATCTATAATATTTTTTTTTATGTTTTCCATCTTCCACCCTTCCTATTCCATCTTGAATCTTTCATTTTCAATCTTTCATCTTTCATCTTTAATTTTTCATCTTTAATTTTTCATCTTCCATCTTTCATCTCTCATCTTCCATCTCTCATCTTTCATCTCTCATCTCTCATCTCTCATCTCTCATCTCTCATCTTTCATCTCTCATCTCTCATCTCTCATCTCTCATCTCTCGTCTCCCATCTCTCATCTCTTATCTCTCATCTTCCATCTTCCATCTTTCATCTCTCATCTTCCGTATTTCATATTTTATTCTTCTAATTTCTTATCTTCCAACTTATTATTAGACAAAGCTTGGGATCTGACAGTTGGGTTATTGCACATATTATAACTATATAAATCCCCATCTTTCTCTACTTTCTTTCTCAGAAAATTGAATAGAAAATGTTACAATATAACTTCTTGAATACATTATAAAGAGAATAAGTAAAAATTGCTCAATAAATATCTTCACGACTTGCACTTACACCTGCTACTCATAGTAATACCCAGCTAAGTCTTCATAATACATAAACACCGATTAAAATGATAACGAACTTTTCTACATAGTTTCAGGCAATATCATATTACTCCGCACATAATCTCAACTGTGAATTTCTAATTGGTTCTGTTCGGACATCATATCAATTGACAGTGGCAGCAGCTCTAGTCAGTTTTTTTTTGTTGGTTTTTTTTTTTGCTAGCACCCTCCCCAAGGATAGCTTAACTTAATTTAGGTGTAAAACAGCGACAGCCGCTGTCTGTCAGGTGAGAGAAAAAAGAAGCAACAACAACAACTGGCAGGTGGACAAAAAAAAAAAAAAAAAAAAGAAGCGCAACAAAGACCCAAGCCCAGGAACCAGGCCCAGACACATCATTAGCAAGGCAAGCATAAAAATGCTGATTAACGAGTCCCTCGGGGCTTAAAAGACGCCTGTGCAGCGATTTTGCTGCGGTTGCTTGTGCTTTTGTTGTTGTTTCTACTTCTGCTGCTCTATGGGCTTAATTTAGAAACATAAATTTAAATTATATTAAATAATGTGAACTGCGATAAACTTTGTTCGCTCAAGGACGCAGCGAATGACATTTATTGTGAGCGTTCAATTTATAGCGTCCGATTTATTGACGTCATAATATTGATGGCCAAATAATTGTGATTATTTCCGGGTGTATAGTGTTTGGGGGGCAACACACTTATACCTCTCGCTCTATATATATATATAATATGTGTACACATAAATGCGTTTTACTGCTCGGAAAAGCTCATTTGAGCGTTTATGTCTCACATTAAAGGCCGAAGTAATAAGCAGCAGCACCAAAAGGTTGAACGTTTGGGGCGTGGTCACTCAATAAAATGCCAATGGAAATGAAATCGAAATAAAAATCAGCAAAAGGTGCGACTATATTGTCATAGACATCGTTAGGGCCAGGCCAGGCCAGGCCAGGCAACCGGAGCACAGCAATTCAAATAGCCATACAAAAGGGCACCAAATAAAAGCTAACTCTGTATGGTTGTGTGTGTGTGTGTTCGGGTCTCACGTTTCGACTCGTGAGTAAGACAAAAACGCACCTTCAAAATTCTTGAAATGGTCTCACACAAAAACGTAGCTATGTATTCATCACTGGGCCGTCTTTAGGGGTTGCTGGCGAGCGAGCAGAGTGCCAAAAAGATTGCCTCGTCACAATGTTTATGGCTATATAAACACCTACAGGCCCTTACACCCATATACTATTATATACATATACCTTGAGAGAGCTATGCGCTCGCCATAAACCTTTAATTAGGCCAGATGAAAGTCTGGTCAAAGAAAAATGAGCGAAAAAAAAAACGAAAAAAATTAAAATAAATAAAATGAAAGCAGCTGCGCCAATAAATTTCAATTGATTTAAATTTTAAAGCTGTGAAAACAAAAATTGATTTCCATACGATTCACTCACAATTTCACATATTTAAGTAGATGAAAAGAATCAATTATATTAAATGAGAAGTGAATTTTTGTTTTTTTGTGTGCTGGCAAGCCGGAAGTAGCTTACGCCAAGGCTGCCAAGTCACAGCTTCAATTCACACTTAAAGAGTTTTAATTTCATGTATTTGATTTATATTTTTTTTATGGTCATTTGGGATTTAATGTTTCTTATTGAAATGCAGACAAATAGAAGGCAGGGCATAAAGTAAAAAGTATACAGACTTGATGGACATTATAGAATGAGGAGTTTGCTATAGGCATATTCTAGCAAGGCAAAGGACTTGTAGTATATATTATAATATACTTATAAACTCCATAGTTTAACTTGATTCTCAATTATCTATATTCTATATTTTCTTGCACATTCAAGTATATTCAAAGTAAAGAGCACAATCTTACGTTTCTAGTCAGAGCATTTTCTAGTCGTTCCCACTCAAGCTGTCTTTACTTTTTTCCCCCTTTTTTATGTACAATTTCCAATTTCTATAAATTTTTAATGTGCATTTTCCGTTTTATTTTGCTGCAGCTTCAAAAGCTACCATTGAACGTCTAGCGACAATCTTTAGCTAAATTCTAAAATGTTTTAAATTGACAAAAAAAAAAATCTTTTTATTTTTTTCTATGCTGAGCTTCTTTTTTTTTTTTATTTATTAAATTCGACGAAATGCTTGTTTGCAATAGGTTTGTTTCGACGCAATTCTGACACAGTTTCGAATTGTACAAAAATGTTGTGCGCACACACAGAGTGAGTGCGAGAGAGAGAGAGAGAGAGAGAGAGAGAGAGAGAGAGACAAAGAGGGCAACTGTTTGCTGCTGCTGCTACTATTAGTTACGTTGGGTGCTTCTTTGGCTGCGGCACACATATGCAAACACGCACAGACACACACACACACACACACACACACACGCGCACACACACACACACGCGCACATGCACCTAGGAAAGTCAGTAACTCGATTGCTGTTGCATGTTTGAATTCTGAATTGAATTGCTGTTGAGTGCTGCACACACTCTCACACACACACACGCACACACACACACACACATGCGGCTGGCGTCTGGTGCATGCTGCAACGCTTATTTGACAGTTGATGTGACTACATATCCAGAGAGTGATTGACATTTGGCACATGCCACAGCAAAACCAGTCAACAGAAATAGCAAGAGCAAGAGACAGATAGTGTATGACAGAGCGAGAGAGAGAGAGAGAGATGCAGCATACTTTTGTCTATCGGACCTAATGCAAATCTATGACAATTGTAATTGACCATATAAGCACAGTGCCGAGAGCACATCTGCACACATATTCGATCACTTACTTTGCGTGCTGCTGCATGCTTGCCAACGCATTACAAGCTAAGCTTTTTAAGCTTAACGACCTATGGAATAAGTTGCTATTGAAACCCGATGCTCGCTCGTTTGCATGGATAACAAAAACAAAAAAAAAGTAGAAAACTTGTTTCGGCAAAATCAATTCATTAAACTTATTTTTTGTTTGCAAATTGAAATTATATTTATGATGAGTTTGTTGCTGTGCACGCAAAGTTGAATTGTGCATGGATTATAGTGAGATGCATTCTAAATTGTTTTCATACTATTTGATTTTATCGTTTAACTATAGAGCAAGTTGTTGATTTCATAGTTGGGCACATAGATTGAAATGATAGCGCAGTGTGAAACTTAAACTGCAATTCGATTCGATTCCTATGAAGTTTTAAAGCTTTGTTTGGAGAGCTCTACTGCTTAGTTTTCTTCTTGTATATAAACATAGACCAAGCATAAATGAATCTTTTGAATGATTCGTTGCTTAGAAAGCTTAGAATTTAATGGAATATTTTTTCTAAATTTTATCAAATTTTAAAACATTTTTTGAGACAATTTTTATTGAATATTTTTCATTATAACTTTATATTATTCATTAAAAAATTTTTTTTATGTGAATTAAGAATTTTTAGCATTTCTATAACGTTCTAAAGCTGAACATCTTACTTTGTACGCTATATAAAAGCTCGTAAACTAACTTACTCAATTTGTCATTAGAAAATCTTAGAAGTAAGCAAAATTATAGCCAAAAATCATTTAGCTTACTCATTTTTTTTTTGCATGTTATATCAAGACAAACTTTTACCACAAAACGTTAAAATGAATGCCACTAAATGGCCCATACATACGTTAAAAGTTGTCTTATAGTAAAACACATACATATATACGTGTTGTACACATATGTGTAGTGCGTTTATCACTGCTGAGCGAGCGCCTTTGCCCAGCTGTGTTCGATTAAGCTATTTGTTTATTGGCAAGAAGCATTGGCAAAAAAAAAAACAAGAAAAAAATAGAAAAGAAAACCCATATTATTTTAATAGTCCAAACTTGTTTTGAAATACTTTTTCGAAAGCTTCAAATAATGGCTGGGCAAACGCAAGCGAGCAGCTGAATGCCCCTGACTGGGCTGGGCTGGCTGGCTGTTGAGTACCGAGAAACAAATGATGCAATCGAATTTTACGAGCCACATTTAATGTGGCTAATAGATTTTAACAATGTGGCAATAGAAAAGATACAGACAGCCGCAAAGCCAGTCAGCTAACTCTCTATAAAGATATCCAAGTGTGCCACTGTGCGTATGTGTGTGTCTGACAACAATTTATTTTTATATTTGTTTGGCAAGTTGCGTTAAAATGGCCCAAAATGTCTACGTACTTTGCCTTCAAAATATAACTCAAATCTATCTAGCTCTAGCATGCTTTGTGGTTAAGCATACAGACACACATATCTATACACACTTGTAAACTTGCTGGATCATCTGTGTACTCTCTGCGATTAACGTATCATATTTGATGTGTCTCTAGTATAACATTTCATTTGTGTTAAAAAAAAACAAAAAAAAAAAAAAAAAAAATTGTTTTTAATTGATGAAATATTGAAGCTGATATTAGAAAATGATACGATGATATATGGAGATGAAGTGGAATTAGTATGAAGATGTTATGTTAAAAGAGTCTATCTATGTTTCTAACAGAGGTAGAGGGAGAGAAAAAGACAGAGAGAGAGAGAGAGAGAGACAGAGAAAGGAAGAAAGAGCAAGAGAACAGTAGTAAGATAGTAGGTCGGTCAGTTATCAAGGACTCTAAAAACTCATTGAGAAGAAAGGGAGAAGAAAAGAGAGAGAGAGAGAGACTCACCTTTTCACAGTGAATCCAATCACATCTATATGCATATATCTCTAAATTCTTGCAATTGTTTTACTCTGTCAACTAAAAGAAATATTTACATTTAAGTGAAACAGAACTTATAATTTCCAAAGCTTAAAATCCTCAAGCAAATGAGACAAACTGCAGCAATCTAATCGTCTAAACTTCTTACATACACATACACATACATACACATACACATACACATACACATAAATACACACACACACACACACACTCAGTGTCAAAAATTCATTTAACTCGACGACACTTCTGGGTGTGATTAAGAAATTTAGCGCCGAGATTTGCGACTTTAGCTAGTTGGAAAATGCAAATTTGTTCGACCAACAGGGCCGCAGTGGCAAATCATAAAAATGTAAGAAATAAAGCAAAACGCAAAAAATTTCGAAAACACCACGCATCTTAAATGAAGCTATCAAAAAGTTGATCAAGAAATTTAATAACCTAGCAAACTGCCAATGAAGTGGCAGCTGTCCAAACAAACAAAAACCGTAGATGAATGCCAAAGCCTCTCCACCCCCACACCCTAACAAAAATATGAGCGGGATGCCAAATACTCAGCTAAACCTTTTTCCGATGCCCCCTGCCAAAAAAAAAAAAAGTAACCTGAGCGTGGCCAATTTGTAGCCTCAGGGCTAAAAGCGGGAAATATAAAATTCAAGAGAAAAAAAAGAAATGAAGAAATATATAAAATAAAATTGAAAGAAAAGGCAAAAATCGACGCCTGCTGCCTGAATAAACGACCCATGTCAATTATGCGCTGAAAGCAAATATATTACAATATCATAAAAACGAAAATGAAAATGTAAACGCAAACAGGCAAAAGTCGAGCGGGCACAATGAGCGCCAGCTAACCAATCAGCTCTCCCTCTCTCTCTCTCTCTCTCTCTAAATGCTGCTTAAACAGTTCCCCAAACCGAATAACGAATACAAACATTGAAAATAAGAAAACTCTTTGTAAACGTTATCAATAGAGACTCTCTCTCTCTCTCTCTCGCTCTCTCTAATGCCTAGACTTAGCGTACATACACAATTTTCATTAAATAATTATAAAGTTTGCAACATTTTTATAATTTTTGGATTTGTGTTGCCAAATCAACGCGAAATCTTAGTATATATTGAAGAAATGAGGCAGTAGCTGAGCCTGACATATGATCATATACATAATCGATAATTTCGATCATTCGATAATTTGTAGTCCTTAAGCTCATTTTTTTAAAACAAGTTTTATTTTTCTCAAAAAAAAAAATAAAATAAAATAAAATAAAATAAATAAATAAATAAATAAAGAAAATAAATAAAAAATAATAATAATAATAAATAAATAAATAAAAAAAATAAAAATAAATAAAATAACGTTTGCTTTATATAAGCAACAAGTCTGCTTTCTTCTGCCTTTATCAAGCCAAACTTTTGTGTCTAGTCAAAAATAACTGTCTAAATAACACTCATTAAAGGTTATTTCGATTAAAACGGTTATAAAGCCAATTTATTGAATTTTATAGTTTGTTATCTTGAATATGGAAAGTATAGCTGATTAATAATGAAAAATTATATATATATACTACATACATATATATACATATATATAAACACGCATACTGTTGCGATTAAACGGAAATAAAAACTTTGTTGTTTTAGCAAACTTTCTCTTTTGCTCACCTTTTGAAACTTTGCGCTTGGGAATTGCAACAAATATGAATATATATATAAAAAAAACTTTTCTATGACGAGGGTAAAAGGCAGAAAAAAAAGGGGGTTAAACAATTGCAAATTTTTAATATTTACTTTATTCAACAAGCGCATTTAATTATTGTCGCTTGTTAGTGTTAGCTATTAAACGAAATTTTGCTCATGGCAAAAGCTTGAAATTGGCTCATTTGGAAGCCATTTGCACAGTGGCTATAAGTTGGCTTTGTCAACGGCAACACAGCGTTGCACACGCATGCAAATTGTTTGCACTTTTACGCAGCTGAGAAAAGCAAGACAAAGACAAGCATAAGAGAGAGCGAGCGAGCGAGAGAGAGAGAGAGAGATAGAGCTTGCTATCAAAGGGTGTTGAGTGCAATTTTGGTCGTGCCTCGACATTGCCCCATTTGATGGCATAAACAAGTTTTTGGCCGTTTTCAAAGCCAGCTACATGGCTCACTCCATAATTAAGACTATCATTAAGCCAGGCCAGAAAACTGATGATGCTAACTCTTAGTTGAAAGCTACCTGCCATTAGGCGTGCATGCATTATACAATACTGCAAAATCTTAAAGCTCTTTGCCAGCCACTTGCAGCAGCAGCTTAAAAGAAAACATGCTCTGGTGTTTGCTTATAAAATATGCAATAGCCACACTCATTGGCTGCATATTTATGCGATTAGAGATGCAGCAAGAAGTGACCGGGCTAACTGACAGGATACTACACACAGCAAATCAAATGGCTGTGCAAACCGAAAGGGGAAACTGCTGACAGTTGATTTTTTGGACATAAGATGCTGCTACCTCTGCACAAAGGAATAGAAAAAAGGACGACAGTGCGTGTGTGTGTGTGTGTGTGTGTCTGTTGGAGTAGCATAATAAAAGGACAACAAGCCACACTGACAGTTGCTTTTTCGGGCGGGACTTTTCTTATTCCTTTTTTTTTTTTTTTTTGTTATGCTTTCGATTTGTAGGCAAAAAGGTGACAATGGGTTTGACAAAACGAAACGAATGAACAGCAAATGTGCAGTGGACGATGAAGAGAAAGGGCAAACGGATATACAAGCAGCCAAACGACAACACTCATATGTGTCTGTGTGAAACATATGTGAATTTGTGAAGGACGACGTGTGTGTGTGTGCAGAAGTGTGCGGTTATGCGTTAGCAGAACATCTTGTGAGCTGTGTGCCTTTGGGCCAGCTATATATATATGTATATGTATATGGTATATGGTTAAGGACAACCGGTGCTTGGGACTTAAATGTGAAAATGACTTGGGCATGAAACAAAGTAGAATGAGAAAAAAAAAAACAAAAACAAAAACAAAAATGTATAAATAAAATCGTTTTCTGACCAGCCACGTTAATGTTAGAAGAGGCCATAACACAAAAGGGTCAATCACAAACAAATGAAAAAATTCTTCATTTCCCAAATAAAAAGGGGGAAAAACTAAAGGAAAAAAGCCTTTACATCAACACTTTTGTAATGTGATAAAAATTTCTAATTTATTCGATTTGCATAGCAAGCAAATGACAGATTTTTTATAGTCTATAGATATTCATATATGGCTTACATCATGATGTATATAGTTGCATGATATTTACATATAAAATAATATGAAAACGAAAGAAAGAGATGAATAGATATAAGTATGTAGAAAATTTCAAGTAGAGTTAAGTTTATGAAATAGCTTTAACTTTTTGTATGTTAAATGATTAGGACTAGATCTACGTTGTATTTGATCTTTAGATCATTATGAATCGATTGATCAACGTTCTCAAAATCCTAATCCTAATCTTATTGAAGAATGCTTCATTGCATTTGATCTTTAGATCATTATGAATCGATAAGGTCAACGTCATCATACATAATTTTCTCTATATCTAAACCTCTCTTTTACTTCCCTATAACTCACAACGAACACAGTTTATCTGAATGCTGATAAAATCTGACTAGAGCATATACCACAATCGTTACAAACGATTTGAGTGTATTACCATAAGCTGAATTTCATGAAATTGTCTGAAATTTTGGCAATTCGGTAAAACGCAATTAAAATGCAAAACTGAAAATGGAGCAAAATGTAAGCGCATGATTAGTGCGGATAATAAGTAAGCCAAAAAAAACAAGCATATTTCGCTCAATATGTATGTATGTATGTATATCAATAGACATATGAAATATGCATAATTCACAACAATAACCATAGCAGCGCGTCAATTCCTCTCCACCCAATGAGTAGTCCGTCTACACATACTAAATAAATAACTAAAAGCCATAACGTGTACAAATGACGTTGCTGTTGTTGTTTTTGCTGGCCACCAAACTTCAACAGAGCAATCAATAAACGCTGAATATTTCATATGCTTCATCGATTTGTGCTGCACACGCAAATGAGCAGCGCAACCAGAAACTAACAAATAATGAGCTTTGGTGTGCGAGAGAGAAAGAGACAGAGAGAGAGAGTGTGTGCGTGTGTGTGCATGACTTTAGCTAATAAGCTCATTTCAAAGATGATGTTCACAGTGCGCATAAATGCACTATTTGCCCACACAAGCTGACTTTCTCTATAAGAGCAAATGCCAATGCTCACATTGGCGCAAATTGCAACTGATTGCGCAGCGCCCACAATAGCAGCAGCTGCTCGTCGAGTGGCTTGTTTGCAAATGAGCTGCCATCATTTTTCGCCAAACCAACTGGACTGTCTCCATCAGCATCAGCAACAGCATCAGCATCTGCATCTGCATCAGCATCTGTATGTCTTCATCTTTATCTTCACTGTGCAGCGCTAAAAGTGAAATTGATGAGCAGCGAGCGTGAAGCGGACAAGCGCAGGAGCTGCTTGTCGCTGCCATGGCCAGCACTGCCTATCGCTGACAGCAACAATAAAAACTTGTGAAAAATGTTGCCAACAATTTGGAACAGCCAAAATAAAATGGCCAACGAGTCACTCGATCAAATTGTCGTACAGTGGACCATAAATTTTGGTTTTATGCTAGCAAAATTTTAAGTTAATAAAACAGATTTGAAAGCGTCAGCTTAAAGCTCAAGGAAAATAGTGAGCGCAAAAATGCAGCTAAGTTGATTCAAGTTATATAAATATATATAAATATTCCTTTATACTTGTATGTAATTATATATATTATAACATGTTGAACAAAGTCATACAACAAAATGTTTTTTCACTCCTTTCTTGCCCCACACAGTTCCACAGTGCATTGGAATTTGCGTGCTATTGACATGTATCTCATCTAGCTATGCTGTAGATTGGCTTTCCAGCTCTTTAAACAGTGCGACGGGCGCAAGTTTAATTAAATTTTTGCACAAATTGCTGTCGCTGCAATAATAACAAACAAACAGCAATAGTTACAATTTGTTGCCAACTGTAAATTGTAGCCGTTATGGAGCTCGCCGTCTTGGGCTAAAAACTTCTTCTTGGCCAACTGGCTAATTTGTTTGACAAACAGCACTGTAACAGGAGCTGGCTGCGGGTTGCGGGTTGACTGAAGTGCTGCTTGGTAAGCCACAGTAGGCTCTATAAAAACTTGCCATGCAGGCAAACGAACGAACGAACGAAGACTTTGGCTGTTGCTGTTGCTTTGCTTAAATTGAATTGTTGTTGGCTTTTGCGTTACGCATACGCCGCGTGGACCGCGAAAGTGAACTTTGACGTTAAGCGAGAAAATAACTGAAGAAAATGGGTTGACTTCTGTGGTTGTTGTTAGACTTTTCTTGCCTGCAGGTTTCTGCTCTTTAAGTGAACTTTTGATTAACTTGAAGTTGTTGTATTTAATGTTTATTTATATATTTATTTATAATATTTTTTCTATTGTAGGTTTCAGCTCTTTAAGTGAACTTTTGATTAACTTGAAGTTGTTGTATTTAATGTTTATTTATATTTTTATTCATAATATTTTTTCAAGCTCTCATCATTTTTTTGTTTCTCTACCTTTATCTGTATCATTGTTCAATATGTTATTTAAAAAATCCAAAATTATGAATCTCTTTTTTTTTTTAGATTTTTATCATTTATGTCAAACTGTTCTTTTTTTTTTTTTTGGCACACTTGGCAAAGGATCAACCAATTTTAATTATTAATCTTGCTGATGGCCTCTGCTGACATATATGCTCTTTAAAATAAGCAACAGCGGGTTATTATAAACTCTTTGTAGAAATTGTCAGCGATTTGAAAATATTGTAATTAATGCTTTAAATCAAATATATTTTAAATATTTCATTAAACTTAATTATTAATGCATAAATGAAGCACGCAAAATATTATCAGAATTTGTATAAAAATATTTGATAATTTACAATTGTTATTTTACTTCGAAAGAAAAATATTTATTTATATATTATTATATAAAAATATTTATCTCAATATTAATATAAATTTTTTCCGCAATTTCAACGAAAAATCTCACTCAATTCTGATTTCCACTATGCAAGCGGAAAAAAAAAACGTGCTCTCAGTCAAAAAGTCGACAGCTTTATTATCCTGCTTAACGTCGCATTCTGATTGTCATATTCAACTTATTTGGTCACTGAAAAAAAATCCAACAAATTTTTTTTTTTTTACATTTTTTCGCGAAATTTCTTTATATGATAAAATGGACAATTCGTTGCATTTGTGGCTTTCGTTGATCGTTCATTCAGCTCTGTTGAAATGACAAAACTTGCAGCACCTGCAGCTGCAACTCATTTGATAGCTAAATGTAGCGCTGGCTGTAGTATCTTTGGTGCTTTCGGGCATTGCGCAAAAGTTTTTAATTAGTCTTTGATAGGAAACCAACTGAGTTCGCAACTTTAAACGTTTTTGTAATGTCGATACAGTGAACTCTTTGAACAGCTTGCCACTGCATGGTTTACTCTATTTTGTCAGTTTGTTTCAAGTTTCTTTGTTTTTTTATTTTTTTTATTTGGCGTACTGGAGGTTAATCAAAGTTTAGATAACCTGCGGCTGCTTGGCAAGGTACTCTACTACACCCTTTGACTTGTGCAGCGCAAATTGCAAGCCGCGGGCTGTATGCCACAGCTAAAATTACGCATACGCCATGTGCGCCATGTCAAACTACAGCAAGACAGGCAGAGAGACAAGCATGCACACACACACACATACACAGACAGACATTCGCCAATTGGCAGTGTAATTTGCGAATTCATATCAAATTACAACACATGTTTAAAAACATACATATATATATATGTATATGTATATATAGATGGATGCATGCATGCATATATAACATGTCACTCATCGCACTTATCTCAAACACAAAAATCATGTGTCGCAGCCAAAGGAAACTTTGTCTGCCCGACTGCCTCAGCTGCGCAACTGGCATTTGTTGAATATCTTTTTCTGTATGTTGGTTGCACTTGTTACTTGAAATATGCGCGTCACTTTTATTGCCAGTTGGCTTCGCTTTTGACATTCTGCAGCCCTTTTCCCATTTTACATTACTCTGGCCTCAGTTTTCTTGAGCTGCTTACTTGCCATTCGACCACATTTTGACTTGCAGCGACAGTTCGCTCTTTCTCTCCCTCTCTCTCTCTCTCTCTGCTGAAAGCTGTCAACAATTTCAACTTACTGCCATTAACATGCTGTTATTGTTTTACACACAGCAAACACATTAATGTTGATTTCAAAGTAGCAATAAGTTTTAGTTTTATAGTCAGCATTTAGTTAAGTAGTGAAGTAGACATTACAGACCATGACAATTGCAGAGACAGAGAAGAGCGAGAGAGAGAGAGACCCATCGCTGCTCATCACCTACTCCATGGCCCTTGAAGTTTCCATGCAAAGCTTTAACCGATCTTTCATTTCATTCTCCTACAGCAACTTAAATTAATTTGCAACCAAAGTTAATTCTAATTCGACTCAACAAAACATTTTCTTCGAGTGCATTCTAAGTGGCTTTGGTGAAAACTCCTGTCAGCTCTAACTAAAGAGCTTCTTGATTTCCCAGCCGCACACAAAACTCAATTGTAACTAAATACTTAATTGGTATATATACTACATATATATACTAAAAAATAAAATGAAAATAAAAGAGGAAAAAGTGGTATAAGGGCATTGTGTGGAGAGCACATCTACCTTCTAAGCGGCTTACATTTTGTGCATTCTTTTTGACTGTGAAACGACTTACAACTAATTAAACCCCAGACCCATCAAAATGAAGAGCGGATTATGTGGAAAATGTGCAAAGGCAAAGGAACAACGCAAAGGAGCGCTTGTCTGACCCTTATATGCATTATATATAACAATTGCATTTGACATTAATATCGCTTTGACTTTTGTAGTGTAAAAGTTTCCCTTCTCTTCTGTTCTCTTTTTTTTTCAGTCTTTTCGGTATTCATATCGCTAGCTCTATCTTTTTCGATGTACATCTGCTCTCTTCTTTCGTTATCTATATTTACATATAGCTATCACTGCCTCTCGCTCGCTGGCTTCCTGTCCCTTTCACTCTCTCGATATGGCACTCTAGCCATATTTCTATCTTGCTGTCTATCGATCTCTATATAACTCTACATCTCTCTCATCGTTCAATCGCCATCGGTTTTATTCGCTCAGGGTTTTCATGAAGCAAAAAGAATTTTGTGTATGTATTCGTATGCATACATACGTCAATGTGAATGTGTGCTCGTGTACATGAATGAATGAAGATCGTTTTTATACTCTTTAATTTATCTTTTCACTTACCGAATCTCGTTGTGCGAACGTTAATCGCATCGGTTCATGTTCGTTAAAAGAGTGACCCACGAATAATTCAACGAAAAACAGTCAACGGCGATCAACGATCATTGTCTCTCTATAGCTCTGAATATCTTGCTACTGCTCTATCTGTCTTTTACTACATTTTTCCATCCGATTATTCCTCTCCCTTCCTCATCATTTATTTACTCAATTGTCTATACAGATATAAAAATATCTTGTTTATTATAAATCTCTTTAAGTTTCTCTCATTTCGGAATACATTAAAACTTGCAATACGGCAAACACTCAATTCTTAATATTATCTTAAAAAATTTCAACTCCTCACAATTCTAATCTTCTTTAATTTTAGCAAACTTTTTTGTCTTATGCAAGCAAAGTTGTCGCTGGCATTTCTGTCATTTATTGGCTTTCTATTTCTTTTGCCTTAAGCCATACGAATTTGACAGTTTATTGTTTCTGTCGCCTTTAAGTTTAAAGCTGATCCTTGACAATTTATTTGAATGTTGCAATCTGCTAGGGTTGTTGATAATATATCAAAATATCAATATATCGATATTTTTATATAAAAAAAATATATTTATATCGTGATATTTTTTTTGCCCAAATATCGAATATTTTTGCGATATATTTGATATATCGTTGGTCACACAAACTGTGAGACATTCTGAATCAAAATGGTTAAAACGAATTATTCAGATTTCAAAAATGGAATTTTTTGGAATAGCCAAAAGCCGACTATGCCTGTACTTGCAAAAATAGCATTACGATGCCTAACCACCCCTGGCAGCTCAATGCCGTCAGAGAGACTTGCTTCGGCAATCAAATGCGTCGTTTGCAACTCCAGAAGTCATATGACAGATTGTCATATAACGGAACGCGTTTTTTTGAAATCTCTTAGTACCGAATATTGGTCTCTATAATAAAAAAAAAAAATATTCTTATTATTCTTGTTTTTTTTTTTTTTTTTTTTTTTTTTTTGGGTCGCATTTTAAATTTATTGTTGGACAAAATTTGTAAAATATCAAAAAATATCGATATATCGATATTTTTAAAGTTGAATATCAAATATCATTTTGATATTTTTTCAAAACTAAAAATATCATCGATACGATATTTTAAAAATATTCAACAACCCTACAATCTGCGTTGCGTTCCTATTGCAGTCGCTCTCTCTCTCCCTCTCTCTCTCTCTCTCTCTCTGGCTGGCTTGCTGCCCGACTCAATGCCTTGAGGATTTGCTGTCATTTGCGTTCTGGCTTTCTATTTCCCAAAGCTACCACCTTAAGACGTCACTGGCACTCACCAGTCAGCCCAACCGAAGTTCCCAGAGTTCCCCAACCCGATACGCCTTGTCCGCCTGCTGTCAAACGCAAAACTTTGCGTGTGGAGCTGATGAAGCTGACGATGGGGCTGAATGGAGGAGCTGCAGCAAAACTTTCTAATATTTTTCAGCACCTCAACAGCAGCGATAAGAACTATGGCACGTTGTCGTCCTGGTTCCACAACGTCCTAATTAGTTGAGTTCTATGCATTTTCTGCCAAACGGCAAAGGCAAAGGCAAAGGTAGCAAGGCTGTGTGCCAATGGCAAAGGCGAAACTATGGCCAAACTTAAAGGTAAAAAAAAATACAAAAAAAAAAAAGAGAAAGAAAATCTAGGAGAAAATTTTTGGCTGCTCTGGCATAACTTTGGTAATATTTTGTTATAGCAAAGTTTCGATGTTGATAAAATGTGGCAAATAAAAAGTTTAGCAAGTCTTTGTGAATGCGGTCAAGCGAAATTATTGGTGTGATTATAATGTCACTTCCACAATATTGAGTAGTTACTGTAGCTGTAGACATTGATTAAGAACTTGTGGTTAGCATACGAAGAAACATGCGACTGTTCAGATTGAGCTTAAGCAATAAACCAAACGATTCAGTCTATAGGGAATATGTTCTATGATAGACTAGATAGATAGACATGAATCAAAAGAAATAAAAACTTAGACTCACTATCAATAAGAGAAAGTCCATCCATTCCAACTACTCTAACATTACCTACTTGATCAGAGATCGTCTATGCCCCAAACATACTCTCATACAAATAGGCCATGTTATTTATCGATTAATCTGGCGACAGCTGCTATGTCCTATCCCTTATATCATAACAACATCATTTATGCGCACTTTTCGCACATCTTTTGGATAGCTTGTTTCATTTTGCGCCGCTCTTCTCATTTTTTGTTGATTTGCTAGGCAAAAGCTGTTGGGACTTGCGTCAATGCAACTGACAATTTTTCAATCTCGATGCGAAGCCGGCGTCAGAAATAATTGCAAAATGCATCAATCAGCTGTCAGAGCCGATACTTGACTATCTTTCAGCACGAGCTGAGCGACAACTGCGACAACACACACTGAAAAAAAAAAATAAAATAAATAAATAAAAAAGAAACATATTGAGAAAAAGGAAAACAAATTTTAGCAGACATTACGTCCGTCTATCTGTCAGCTGCAGTCACGCCCCGCCCTCATATTTTGACAGGCGACATGTCTGAATGGATTTGAGCATTTCTAGTTGCCTGTCGTAGAAAGGCAACTCATTAGCCGCGATTATGTGGCAGCCAGTTGTTTGCTTCGCTGCGTCTAGACCGCATTTCCGATAATTATTCTTCTATTGGCTGCAGTCGAGACGTTGTCAAAAGTTTTGCGGCACCGAAAAAACTAAATCGAGCTGAAAACTAAGAAACCGCAGCCACAACAGCCGCAGGGCAATGATGAGGCTGCCGACAATGGTGGAGCAGACGGCAGGATTATAGGCGCAATGGCAAAGAGCAGTTTGTTTTCCTCACTACTCACTCCTCCTTTCCTTTCTCCATCCCTTGCTCCTGCTGTGCTGACCAGCTAATGCGGTTGATGTCCTTGTCCAAGTCTGATTGATTTTTACATGCTACAATGACTTGCTTGCCTCCATCTCCATCTCTCCCGCTGTGCGGCCAGCATTCGTTATACTTTTAATTGATAATTGCGGAAATGTCGCAAATTGTAAAAATCTGCACAAAACTTTTTCCATCCATCCAAGTTTGACCATATTGGCGGCCATGGCCATTTAATATATAGTTCGGGTTTCGGGTCAACGGAAATCAAGCAAATTGGTTAACAGCAAAACCGCAAAGCATTTAATAATGGACAGAGTTCGTTGTGGAACACAACAGCAAAGCGAACGACAAAAAGATAGATATGTATATATACATGTGGAGATAGAGCTCAACAATTTACAATATTTCAGCTGGTTTTTAGCCACAAAGTATTGAGTATCAATGCAGTTGAGCGGTAAAAAATTGTTTTCCACTTTTTTTTTTATACCTCATAGCTATGCATATAGCTCCATGTGGGGTATATAGAGAGTAATGTCTAGTAATATCGTTATAGAAAACATTTTGCGGTTCATTTTGATGTCATGAAGCTTAAGCCGCAGGCTTTGAAACCACGTAAAACCATGCTACAGGGTATCTTCTGGCCATTAGCCTTCAATATTATGTTTTGAAACTATAAATTTAGCTGACTAGAGTATCTGCTAGTCTATATTTTCAATTAGAATGCTTGATTTTCATGTTTAGCTATAAAAAATCAAATTACAGGGTATACAGGTATATCAAATTACATATATACAATGAATAAAAGTCAATTAAGTGATACAGGGTATCTGCAAGGCCTTACCCTCGACAGCATCCAACCATTTTTAATAAAAGCTGCTCAAAGCTTAGTATGTACAGGGTATCTCTTAGTCAATTATATTCAGCATGATACAGAATGTCATGATACAGGATATCGTGTAGTCAGCTATGTTCAAATACATTACTTAATTGTCAAGCAAGGTACCTACAGAGTATCTCTTAGTCTATTATGTTCAAGAAAAAGCTTTACAAAGTGGTATTTACATGAAAAATCATTAGAGGGTATCAAATAGTCAGCTATGTGCAATTAGTTTACCTAATTGTCAACTGCATTGACAATAGAGCAATTTACAGGGTATCTAAGATACTTGTCTAACTTCAAATTATGCAACAAACTCAACTCAGCTTTATTTTAATAGTTACATATGATTTTCTAGTCAGTTTTACTCTACTATCAGACTCCATTATCAATTACAATCATAATGTACAGGGTATTTGCTAATTCTATTCATTGACTTGTGCACGCAAACAAAGCTAGTTGAAATGTGAGCTCTTAGTTTCTCATAGCGAGCATTACTCAACACTGGTTTAACAATGCCACGCCCAGTGCTTCCTATTGTTTGCCAGCCATAAGTCTCGCTACCCTCGCATCCAGCAAGACGCATTTAATATTCATGTTGCGTTTCAGCTTGACGGCCACACATTTTAGCCCAGAAATCAATTATACGCCCAGGAAAATATGATACGACGCTTTAAGTGGGTGTGTGTTGTGTGTGTGTGTGTGTGTGTGTGTGTGTATGCCTTGGACATAGGCTTCGGCTAATATTACGTGTAATTAAGGCGCGCGCGTACATCCAACACATCGTCCACATCGCCATCGTCGTCGACTCCAATGGGAATGCTCTCCATTTCTCTGGAGGAATTTCGTACTGGACCGGCTAACGTGCACCGTGAGCGAAAATTTTGATATGCTGGCAACGTAATTGCCAAATTACTTGGATTTTTGCTAACTGTAACACTAAACGTAACTGCGAGTGTGGAATTTCAATAAAATATGCAAGGTATAGCGCACATAATATATCCACACACACACACACACACACATACTCACTTATGTATATCAAGCGTATAGCGGACATCACGTATACGCAGTGTGTGTGGCGCTTAAATTTGTTAAGCACTCGTTATATATTTATAATTTATGTTTTTAGGTATATTTCAAAGAATTTATGAGCGCTAACTTTATGATGAATGACATTCAAGTTGCTTATAATAATTGTTATTAACTTGCAGAAAGCCATGTACAGGATATATAAGGTGTTATGTAGTTTATAATTTTTACCATGTTTCTTCTACTTGAGAATTGAGAATTTTTTTTTTTTTTTTTGCATATTTGATGGCCTATAAATTTGAACCATATGCTAAAGGCCGTAAACTTTGCTATAAAATTTATATGATTCGATAATCAAATATGCATGACTTTTTCACTACATTGGAAGGCAAAATGTCAGCAGCTTAAGTATAGATGGATAAAGAAATATTACTTGAAAATAAGTTTAAGTTGAGTTTACTTCCCCAATTTAGAGCAATTTATAGCAATTCATGTTTATGCTGCTGTAATAAAACATTTCACATAGTACTCTCACAAAAGTTATCTTCTTTGCTAGACTAAAATGCTCTACAACCACTCTATCAAAGCACTCTGAACCACTTTAAGAACCCATCAAACCAAGTAACATCACAAAATTCTAATTCCGTCTGGCAGATTGGTAGAGAAAGAGAGAGAAAAAAAACGAAAAACATTTTTTTTTTTTTTGCTCACAGATTTATTAGCCATATTCACGAATGTCAATTGGCCGGTCATTTTGGTAAGTGATTCTAGTTGGCCATGCTTCATTTTGAAGCGGCTACAAATTGATTTGGCATCTGTTCCTTGATTGATTGCACCCATTAATGTAGCAGTGTTAGCATTAAGATATTTATAAGAAATTGATTTCTTCTATGTGCGTAAAACCTTTTTAAGACGCTAAGGTATTTCGTACTGATTGATATGTGCAATCGTTAAGGTCTAAAAATTTTCATTTATTGCATGTGAAGAAATACTTTCAATTGAGAGCATGAAGAAAAAATATTATATAAAAATGTTTCTACTCACCCCAGATTCATGAATCGAAGTATTATGCTGAAAGTTTTGAGATAAAAGTATAAAATAATATTAATAAAATTAAAAATAATATTAAAATTAAAATAAAATTTATAATATAAATAATATTTAATATAATAAAAATTTTTAAAAATAATAAAAATTAAAATTGTCAAATTTGTTTTAATTTTCTTGAAGAAAATATTAATTAATAAGACACTAGAAAACGTATAATTAATATGCAGATAATAATAATAAAAAATATATAATAATAAAAAAAAAAAAATAATAAAAATAAATATAATAATAATAATAATATAATAAATTGCAGTAATAGCAGAAAAGCAAGAGAAATAAATAAAAATACTAATGAAATAAATTAAAAAAAAAAAAATAAAATAAAATAATACTAAGAATTTCATACAAAAACGTTGTTTTAAAGTAATACTAATAATAATACTAGCAATAATAATAATAATAGTAATACCAATACTGAAAGTACCTAAAACTAAAACAAAAACAACTTTAGCTCAACCGCCGCTTCATTTAAACCAGAATCTTTATATTTACTTTGCACAAGTCAGCGAGATTTTCTCGACTTTATTTGAGTTCTTTCATAGTCCCGCTGTTTGCCTGTGTTGAAAAGTTGAAAACGGCGCTAATTTTATGACAGCTCCAACTTTGCACTCGTCAAATGTAAAATACACCAAAGGGGCCAAAAAAAAAAAAAAAAAAGTGTATAAAATGAAAGAACTAAAGCCTTGCCAACTTGAGTAGCGAGCAAACTTTGGGCCATCTTGCGCTTTGGGGCATGCGACGTTTTATGCTAATGTGAGGCAGAGAACTGTGGCAAGTTGCGCCTGCGGTCTTCAGGCAAACACGAACATCCTTTTCTATTATTTTTTATTTTATATTATTTTTGGCTCTGCTGTTAATTACTGCGGCGAGCGCATGATTCATGACTTCCGGATTGCCACAGACGTTTTCTAATTATGATGCAACAAATAAAAGTTCAAGCGAAACTATTGTACTGTGAATATTTAAAGGAGAGTCAGGGCAAGGCAAGGCAAGGCAAGGAGAGTCAAGGCAAGGCAAGGCAAGGAGAGTCAAGGCAAGGCAAGGCAAGGCAAAGGGAAGGCAATTGGAATGGAAAAGGGTTACAGCAGCGACAAAGCCTACGCTCAACACTTGCTAATGTGATGATGGTGTTGGTGGTGGTGTGAAGCAGCTCTGCTTCTTAACACTTGAGCTCGCATGTGGCAACGTTGAGTTTTCAGTCATGTGGCTATTGCGGTTAACCGACAATTTGTGCAGAGTTCCTGGAAATTGCCTCGACTCTAGCTTATTTGCTTAATAGAGAATTGCTGTTAATTCATTTGGATTAGATGCAATAGAACGCCAATGCAAATAGTGCCTAAGAGGCATGAGCATAAATACTTTATAGATATATACATATGTATGTGTATGTACAACTAACTAAATATGCGGTAGATTTGCCAAAAATTTCATACACAACCGCATTTCAAATGTTTATTGTAATAGTTGTTGTATTTACCATTTGGTTTTGCTGCTCTGTGTAGTAATAACAATATGTTGGCTTAATGTTAATAAATATATCAAATATAGTCTCTACCATGGCACACATAAATTAAAATAGATATCCAAAAAATTTACAGTTACTAGAGTAAACAGTTTCGACGGGTTTGGCAAATCAACAAAAATTTCAGTTTTCAAATTTTATGATTTTCATTTTAGGTTTAGGTGTTGTTTTTATTTATTTTTTCATATTTATTTCACTTACATAATAATAATCTAAGTCTTACTATGGCTAGTTTTTTTTTTTTTTTTTTTTTTTTTTTTTTTTAGAGACTATATATTTTATTAGAATTATTTAGGCAAAAAATTCATTTGATTTTGGCCATTGGAGGTGTCAATTTTATTCTTTATTTATTTATTGTTATTATTTTTTTTTTTTTTGCTCTTCCAGCTAGTTGTTTTTATCATATTTTCATTTCATTCATTTATCTTTGCACACATATTTATATAGCATATAATATTATTTTTATTTATTTTTTAATATTTTAATTTGATTTGAATTTTTTGATTTTGGAATATTTGATTTGATGCGCTTTGAACAGAAACTGTTTAAATGCATTTTGACCTGCAACTGGTTTGTGTTTGAGTAATCTCATAAAAAAGATTTGTATATTTATGCTATACATATGTCGCATATCTATATATATATATATATGTATATGTATAGTATGTATATATAGTTATATTAAAATCAAATCAAAATAATTAACTAGCAACAGTTTATTACGTAAATAGTTTACAAATAGTATGTATATATTCTTTATAAGGTTTATCTCAGTACCATTCAAATGTCTTTTGATATGACTTAAGCAATGTTTTCTCTTTCATGGCAACTATTACTATATACGAAATATATATACACTATTGACCTCGACATGTGTATGCAAAAGAATTTGTAACACTATGAACTTTTTGAATTAAATCGAATTTATTTATACACTTTAATTTTAACAAGATGCGGAAGCATGCAATTGTTGTTGTTGTTGTTGTTACTTGATTTGATTTGAAAAGTTCAAATCGCCTTAAAAAAAAACCTAATTTCTTCTTATTCATTGATTCATTCAGGCTCAATAAATAATAAATAACAAAAGGAAATAAATACCAGAGAATAGCTTGTCAATTCAGCATTTATTAAATAAACAATTCGCTTGAATTTTTTTATTTATTTTATTAATGTTCACATGTTATTTGTGAGCAAATCAAATCAAAACGATTTCAATTAAAATAAATTTAATTAAAATTTACTCTCCTCACTAGACAATGTTCAATTACTCTTGGCGAGAGTATAACAGTTTATATGTGAGATATGTAACGTAGAGAGGAAAATGCTTCGTATAGTATTTATAGATTTAATTTGGGTGAAGTATAGCTGCTATGTCTAGCAGACTTTTGGAAGATTTATAGAATATTTGATCAGAGAATTGCAATAATAACTCAAACTTCTTTCAGAATTAAGAGACACATAACAAATCGGGCAAAACAATACATAAATATATACATAAATAAGAAATCGTCCTCCACAAGCGCATTTTAGCTTCGGCCTATAATTTTTTTTTTTTTTTTTTCACTTTTTTGTCTACAATTTAAATTATTTTCTTTGCGCTAATTAATTTATGTTTACTGAGCCAGCATTGCAATGCCTTTTTTCTCATTTTTTTTTTTTAATGCTTTAATATTATTTTTATTATTATTCTCATTTATTTTGCTATGTCTTTTTCTGTAATTTAATTATAAACAAATACGCAACAACATATTCTATTAAAGAGCTATATGAACACACTTTCAGCTATGTTTCTTTCATATTTGCGTCGCATTGTTTTTTTCTTTTTTTTTTTCAATATTTATTTTCGTTTTTGTTTACTCTTTTGCTATTGAGCTCGTGTAATGTTATTTATATTTCTTTTTGTTTGTTTATTAAAAATATTAATCAGTCATTTGAATGCAATGAATTGCTGTATATATATCAATGTATATGTATATCGTACGTCACACACATTTACAATAAATAGTATTTAAGGTTTTTCATTTCGCCTCGCCCAACACACTCCACACATTCGCCCACAGTTGACTGTTAACAATATAATGCAATAATTTATGCCCATTCATTTGCATTGCACTTGCTGACAGGCTAAATAAGAACTTGGCCAACTGATTGCCCAACAGCAATTATTTTTTTTTTGGCTTAGAGATGAGAGCGTGTATTCGATGATTTTTCATTCAAACTGAATATCAAAACTTATGATGATAATGAAAATAATAATGACTAATGAATAATGAATAATACGATTTGTAGACATAAAATGAATTAAACTGTTAATCATAACAACAATGAAAATATATCATTGATAATGATAATGAAACAGGTAATGAATAATAAGATAATAATGATAATAATAATGACCGATGATAATAATAATTGTCAAAATTATATTATATATTATATATATTATTGATAATGATAATGAAACCGGTAATGAATAATAAGATAAAAATAATAATAATAATGACTAATGATAATAACAGTTTTAAAAAATAAATTATATATTATACATATTATTGATATTGCTAATGAAACCGGTAATGAATAATAAGAAAATAATGATAATAATAATGACCGATGATAATAATAACTGTCAAAATTATATTATATACTATATATATTATTGATAATGATAATGAAACATGTAATGAATAATGAGATCATATGATCAATGACTAATAATAATAAATAAAGAGATAACAACTAATTATATTGTTAAACATAATAACAATAAAAAGTGATAGCATCGATATTCATGTAATGAAAAGGTAATAATAATGCTAATGATCAAGCTAAATAATTATTAAAATACACGTTACTATAATGCTAATAACATTTATATGAATAATAATAAAATAATGATAATAGCGATAATAATAATAATACTGAATCAATGCATAATAGCTATGCTCACGCGACAATAAACAACGACACGCGCTCATTTCTATCTCAATGTAATCGCCATAAATAATGTTGCCTACTTTTGTGCGCCGCTGGCATCACGCTTTTGAGTAAAATTTATTAAAAAATGCTCTTTGCAGTTATTAAAACAGAGAAATATTCACGTACACATATATTTATATGTAATATATGAAATGCTATAATTGATATATTCAATTAAGGAATTTTAAATGCATTTAATAGCTTTGAATTATTTATATCGTTAATCAAATAAAATATTGGCAAATTCTTGAAAATAAAATCCTAGTATTCCCTCTGTGTGTGCTCCCTGAATACATATATAATTTCCATTTCTTAATGCTACGTTTATAGAGATAATTTTCGTCATCTTGTTTTTATTTTTATTTTTATATATTCCTTTTTTAGGGTACACTTAATGAGCTCCATTTATATATATTTATTTTTTTTTGGGTACTTATTAACTAAGGTTCGCTTAATATTAAATCTACTTCACTTACTTGTCATAAGGGTGGGCATGCTGCGGATGCTTCTTTATGTCCGGGGAATGTCGCATTAGAGTCGCATTCTGTCCGTTAACTGGCGAGAGGGTTATACTGCCTTCATGACTACCGCCGACGCCTCCGCCGACACCCGCGCCGCTACCGCCGCTGGCCATACCCATGCCACCGCCAGCACAGCCAGCCATCATTTTCTCCGTCTCCTGGCGGCTATTCGCCATTATGCGTCGTATGGTGGGCGCGCAGGGTGTGCGTCAGAGACGCGACTCCTGCACGTGCTCATGTCAAACCTGACCATGTGCGTTCATGTGTAGCGCTTCGCCGGCATCGGAGGGCGCTCCCGACAGCTGGGCAGGTGGATAGTACTGCAAAGATGTGCAATTGAGATACTGTGCGTCGGTTAGACATTATCGTTGACCACATAATTAAGCACATAAAACAGCTACAACAACACAAGTTAAAAGTGCCACAGTTGGCAATGGCTGACATGTAAATACCCTATGATTTTTATAGAGTTATCAATAACTTTAAAACTTTTATATTGATAAATTAAAAATCGATATTTATCGATAAGGAAAGCTAGGATATCCATGCTAGATTAGACTCCTCATATCCTACGGTAAGAAACAAAAGGAATGATTGACATTTATCGATAACATATGATGTGTATTTTAGGAATCAATTGATTATATATTATATTTTAGCTACAGAGACTAAACCTCTGTGATCCATAAGAAAAAATTCATAAAATCTACACTTAACAATAAAATATTTAGTCTTTCGTGAATAATATAGAAACTGTAGAAATTTTAGAAATAAAACGAAAATCGATAAATGTAAATAAACTAACTCTTCTTTTCAACAACTTCCAGGGTATATAGAGAAAATAAACACATTGTAATATCAACTCACCCCCACGCGTCCATTGTCATAGTCGCGGCTCGCCTGAATGGTCAATTTGGCCTTGGCATGCATGGTGTCGGTCAGAGTGTTCCTTTGATGTGTGGATGCCACGCCCACGCCGGGTACAGTGTTCGCTGGACGCAATAACATGGAACCATTGCTTTTGGCCGCACTGCCACCACCAACGCCCCCAAGATTCCCAGCCGCACTGTTTGCCTTGTTGCGAAAGCAATACTCAATAATTGCGACGAATACGGCGACAAGCAGACCACCGATGAGTATATAGAATATGCCAGCGACATTGCTCAACGAGAGCTCATTGTGAGATGCCTCACGATTGTCCTTGTTGGGATTACATTCGGTTTTATCGTACCACCATTTGTCGCGCAGCTTAATCAGCTCTCCATTCTCCTTGAGCGAAAGAACGGCCAAATTGATGGGATCTCTGCGAATAGGTAACGATGATTTTTTTTTTTTTTTTTTTTTTTTTTTCATCATGGTTAGCTTGAATGTTGAGTCTAATAAAGTCTGCGAACTTTATGCATCCCAATTCAGCATTTATACATATACTTAGACTTACTTGAGGGCTGAGCCAAGCGGCGTGGCAATACCAAATCCCTTTGTATCCATGTTGCGGCCCACTTTCATTGTGTCGCATGGCTCTCGAGCATTTACATATTCATTTTTTGGTGATTCCACAAGCAGAGCGTATTTACCCTTGGAATTGCGCACACGTCGAATGCCCTCGTCGTAGGTATTAACAAAGACATGCTTTCTCGAGTTCATGTACTCCCACATCTTATTGTGCAAGCCAATGGGGGAGCGCTGTAAAATGGAATGAGACAGAGTGTTTAGTACAAAATGGAATGAGACATTTAGAAAAATTACAATTAATTGCGGAATATTAAAGGTATTTTGATAAGAGATTTATTGCGAGACTTTATGACTGTTAAGAGAGAGTATGTGATAGATTAGAGAGTCTGCCTTAGATTAACTAAGTAACTTGGCAAACATAAATACAAAAAAAAGGCTAAGAATCAGAATGCCAATTAGCCAATTGGAAATTATTTCATAGAACTAAAATGGACTGTCAAGAGTTATCTAAGCACACAGTTTGCTCAAAAAACATGTTAGCCTTAGTCCCTACACATGCGACTCTTTGCTCACTTGAGCTGATAATTTCGTATTATCAAATGTCAAAAAGTTTCGTCCAGACTTACCCTAAAAAAGTCCCAGGTGGAGCCATGCAACAGTGTGCCATATTGGACTTCCGTTTGCATGGCCAAATCCTCGGGCGAATTGATGGGCGTAACCATGCGCTCAACGGTAAGAAAGGCAGCCAAATTTGCGGTATACGACGAGATAAGTATGAGAGTGAAAAAGAACCAGGATGCAGCCGCAATGCGACCCGAAGCAGAACGAGGCGACAGATCGCAGCCTTGCTGCATAAAGGCGGACAACGAATACCAAAACGAATTCCAAATGCTAAACTCATTGACGGACGATGCGCTGCCTGCTGTGCCAGATGCACCAATGTTGCCAGAGGCGGCGGCGGCGGCAGCAGCAGCAGATAGAGATGCCTGTAGAGCGGCAGACGTCTGGACGCCCGGTGTTGGTGGACCAGGCGGCGGGGGTATGGGTGCGCCGCCAATGATGCCGGGTGGCTGCTGATTGGCAAGCTGTTCGTGATGTGCATGTGGATCTGTAAGCGAAGCAGATAGAGAGAGAGAGAGAGTTAGCGGGAACGGGCTGTAAAGTGAGAATGAGCGGGGTAAAGTTTGTGAGTCGGCCACAAATTGTAACCGCAACAGAGCTGACAAGTAAGCTAGCTGAAGGTATTGCGCTTTTAAAGAATAGCTTAATTAGAAGATTTTCTAGCTAGATTTTAGCTATAATCTTTATACCTAGTGTGTTATAGAACATTTTCTAGCTATATTTCTTCTGATAGCTAGCTAATTATTTAATTGTCTTTATACACTTCTTAGCTTATTTTCTTGTGTCGATGATTTTGTCATAATTTTGTAGCTAAAAACTAATTTAACTTAAATATGATTTACCATTATTATAGTACAGTAGAATCCGGTTATAAAGATGCTCAAGAGATCGACGATTTTACGTCGTTATAGCCGGATGACGCTATAAACGAATTCCACTGTATTCTATTTATATTTTTTATATACTTTTAAATAAACTATTTGCTTATGGACAAGTTATAAATTAGCTTAACATATACCATCAACTTTTCCTACTGCACAACCTTCTCAAATATATTGGAAACAGTCAAAATCAAACCCAACGTACCCACTACTACTACTTCATTCTCTAATATTTACAGCTTAGCTTACATTTCTTTCATAAATCAATCCATTTAAAGCCATTTTGTAATATATGTATATTATGCCAACACTGAGCCGCAGCAGGCAAACTATGCTGGACAAGTCAGTTGTCCTTATCGACAGACAGACGAAACATATCCTGCATACATATGTAGCACACACACACATGCTGCATAGATGTATGGCGCTCATGTTGACTGTCCAACTGGCAACTGTCAATCATTTCGTTTGGCTTGACTTTTTGCGCCTGCTCTAATTGATATGCAATCAAGCGTATAGCCAGAGCTTCTACTAGTTTGGCCCTCTGCGCTCATCCTCCCTCAGCAGCACCAGCAACTACTCTGTTGGCTCCTGCAGCATCTCTAACGCCAGCTGCTGTCATTTGCTTCAATTGCTGCTGGTGACGGCCTCTGACTAGTCAATGGCTTCAGGCATTCGGTCTGTCATATCTGAACATTTTCATGCACTCGCATTTCCACAGTTTTTACATTTGCACTCGTCACTCTTCCTATTACCGTCTCCCTTTTCATGTACTTTCTTCTTCGTCATTTTTATTTCTGTATTTTGTATTTTCTATTTTTCAATGTATGTGTGTTTGTCTGTCTGGCAACACGTTGCTTGCATACAAAATGTTGTTTACTTTCCGCTAAAATTACATTAAGGATGTTTTGCAGGATGCCAATAGATTGTTATTGTCTGTCCCGGTTTCATATGTGACCTACGCTTTTTGGAATTTGATTGCAAAAACCAAATGCGAAACATCCAGCCAGCCGGCAAACAAAATTGAATCACATAATTGAATTATACGGCAACGTATGCAAAAGAAAAAAAGAAAAAAAAAAAAACTCAGCCCCAAAAAGTTATGCAGATGCCACAGTAATTTTCACAGGCTTCCCTTCGAAAAATTCAGAAAAAAAACGCCTTGCACGTTTTCCCAGGTTTTCCCAAGCTTTCCCTGCCACCAGCTCATAAAATATCAATAAAAGTGTTGAAGGAGACGTACTTATATTTCGCTTATGTTGCCTCAAATTATTTAAATATTCTAATATCTTCTTTTTAGCTGCTTGTAATCCCTAATGCTCGAGCTCAAGCTGCAGCTCTCTCACTCACTCTCTACTCTCGCTCCCTCTCTGTTTCTTTGCCCCTATTTCACGTCCTTGCCAGAAAATGTAAATTAGATACAAATATGTGGGTAACAGAATCATTGAAAACTCTAAGAGAATCTTATATTATAGGGATTTCTTCATATAGGGATTTCTTCATATATTATAGGTAATATATATTTACGTAATAAATAAATTACATAGTTCTATGAAATTATTTTATATAAATATATTTTTAGCTTAGACAAAACTTAAGCTTAGCTTGCTTCTGCTCATATTTAAAACTTCAACTGAAAACAACGCATAAAAACCTTTAACTATATCACTAAAACACTTATATATATCTACCAATCATTAATATATACTCATCACGAAACATTAAATATGAAATACATCTTTTATCTAAACACACTGCTTAAAGCTACTCTTAGCTAATTTCCATTTTTATCATACAATATCTCAAATTGCAAAGCACACATACATGTACATATGTACATATATATATATATATATATATAAAGCTAAATCTTACCTGTTAGCTGGTTTTGCTGTAGCGGCTGCTGCACACGATGCCATTCATTGGGCGAGAAGCGTGAGACAAAGAAAAGCACGATGCTGACACCAATATAGCTGAAGATGACGCTCACCTGTTGGCGAAACATAATAAAAACAAGAGAGAGAATCGTGTGAGATGCAGATAGAGATACGATAGCTTTTACTTCTGCTTCAGCTGCTGCCACCTGCTGTCTTCCTGCTTTGCCTGCCTGCCTGCCTGCCCCATACAGACTTTTCGCTACTGTATAATTTGGCCGAAAAAAAAAGTAGAAGAATTTTTCATTCAATTTTCTTTACTAATTGAAGCGGAAGCGGCAATGGCTTCCCTAGCAAATGGCTGAACATTAGCTTAATGGGATGCAGTAGCAAGCGTATAAACAAGATAGTCTATATATTAGACATGACTGACTAGTAGATACTCTGCATAATTAAATATTTAGTTCATTATCATATTTTGTTTATAGATTTGTTGATTTAGTTATGCAAAACCAATGGCTGTTTATCGATAATCATCGATTTCTAGGAAAATGCGATAAGTCTTCAAAAGGTGATGAAAAACCAAAGCAACAACAAACAACAACAAATGCTTTTACTTTACCGCTTCTTATTCCAAGAAAAGTGTCAATGAATGTGACTGTTGATTCTTCTTCTTAGGAATTTATAAATATATTTTGGCTGTCTAAAGTCTCGTATAAGAAACAGAATTCATTTGTGAACTCAAGAGGCAGAGACATACATGCAAACAATGGGTACATATGTATGTATTTATAACTTTGTCTATATTGAAAATGGATTACAGGGTATACAGATAAACAAAGCCAGGTGATGTTGGCTTCTGCCGGGGACTTCGACAGCCTGCCAGATGCCCCCATGTTTGCCTGTCTGACTGCCAACTGTTGCCGTTGCCGTTGCCGTTCTCGTTGCCGTTCTCGTTGCTGTTGTTGTTCATATTGTTGTTGTTGTCGTTATCAATGCTTCAATGGCTGCCACGGGGCGCGCCTTTGTGCGCTGGCGAAAAAAAAAAAAGGAAAAAGGTGTCGTCGACGGCGTCGTCATAGTTGCTTTTATGAACACACATACGCCCACACGCACATGGAGACTGTAGGCTCGCACACATATCATATGTGTATGTGAATGCCTGTGTACAATGCGTCATTTAATTTATGATAAATTTTTTTGTTCAAGTCTTTTATATTAGCTTGCTAACTTCAGCAGACATGGTCGTGCTTTTTAGCCTTTTTTTTATGTGAGCCACCTTTTGCTCTTTGCCTTGCGCTCGAAGCAATTTGCATTTGTAATTCTTTGAGCTCATGTCAAAATAAGCGTAAGATTCCACAGCGCTGTTCACTGACTTTTATAAGCGTTTAATTTCGTACGCTTTTTTTTTTTTTTTTTTTTTTTTTTTGCCTCCAGTTTATTGTATAGCGAGGATTTGCTGCGCTGTCAACATTAACCGGAAAAGGTTTTAAGCTAGCGAATTTGAAGGCTTAGCAGTTGCAGACAGTATCATGGGCTTAGAAAATGATATGTGTGCGAGATTTTCAGTTTTTTATGAATATGATAACTGAAAATATTGCTAATTTGTGATGATTTAGCTGCGATATTATCTAGGCAAGCAATGAAACTTGAAGTGAGATGAGATTTGAGAAGTAGTTGAAGGTCCTCAATTATATTTAACCAAGCAGGTCTGGGTAACTTTAAATTTATATTTGTTATTTATACTTTTATGAGCAGAACTTTTCTCATTTTTTTAATGATTTTTTTTTTATTATTATTTATTTTATTTTTTATTATTATTTATATACTTATATTTTTATTGTTAATTCCAATGTTTCATATAAATTTAGGTAATTATTAATGTTAATGTCAGATTGCGTTAACAGGAGCTGCTTCTCCCTCACGTCGACATGCTATGCTATTAACAGTGATATGCTCTGTTATTAGCATAACTCCCACTTTCTTTGCATTCTTCTTTGCATTACTACTCTACATTTAACGACGAAAAAAAAAGACACAGCTTTTACACTAAATAATGTCGAAAAAATACTACCACAATTTAGTACTTATTATCGGGCCACAACTATAACAATTAATTTGCATTCCCGTTGAGTGTGAGAGTTCTGAGTATACAACCTTTCTTTAGATGCTTGTAAATGCAAAAAGGAGGCGTGGCACAGATTCCATAATTTGAAGGTATATACATACATATATCATTGATCAGTCAATTTAGACCAATGATAGCTAGCTATAAATAATTTCACTTTAAAACACAAACGTTATATAGTAGATATATTAGGTATATTTAGGAACTCTTTACACACAGCTGCTTAACTTTTCATATTTTTATTTCTGGTCTCTTTACTCACTAACAACTTCACTTTTTCATATATTTCAGCTCAATTGAGTTGTCGCTCTCATTAGATTAAAGAGGCAATTCTGTTGTGGCGAGTGTTGAGAGTACTTTGCGCAACTCTTGTGCCTTTTTGGCTCCGACTCCTATATCAACATCATCAACTAAATGCTCATATAATTCTGATGGCTGGCCATTATTTAAACAAGCGTCGAGCGGCCAAAAACTTTTGGACTAGCGCCAAATTTAATACTTGACGTAGACGTAATTTTTGCTCGCAGCTCTTGTAGTTGTTGTTGTTTATATAAATGTTTCAAAATAAAATAAAAAACAAAAACAACAGAAAAGGCAAACAGTAGAGAGAGAGAAAAGAAAGAAAAAAAAAAAGTTTGTCGTTTACTCTATTAAACTTTTCGGGAGCTTACGAGGTAGCAAGTTGAAGCCGAAAACCAAAGGAAATAAATATACAGAAAGTCCAAGTTCTGCCCGCAAAGTTTCGCACAGAAATAAAATAAGATGAACAAAAATAAATGGAGGGTTGGTAGCGTAAAAATTACCAGGCAATGGCGCTAACACAAATGAAAGAACTTCTTATTTTTTGTATTTAAAAAATAAGAAAAAAACAATACAAAAACAAAAAAATTATAAAAACTTTGCTCATTTGTATGCAGCGCAAAATTTTGCATTATTTTGACTCGTTACCAAACGTCTAAAAAAAGAAAAGCAGCAAAATTAAAAACAATGCGGCGCACGTCTAGACGTGGATTCAGTTATCGGCTTTTGGCTTATATGCCGGAATTAATCGCAATTGCTGCTGCTTGAAAGAGATTTCGCAACAATGTTGTATATCAAGTAGCTTTTGGCTGTCAATCAGCTTTTTGTCAGCTTAGCATTGCGCTTAGACAACAAAAGGAGCGCGTGATATAGCAATGAGCTTGTGATAGATACACAGCATAATTCGATCAGCTTCAAATACTATGAAGTAATATAAGAGCCTAGAGAACTTATAATATAAGACTTTATATGAAATACAAACAGACGCATTTAGTAATTCAAGACATCTGTAATATTGTAAAACTTCTATAGAATAACAAACTAAATACATTTTTCTCTTCTCTAATATACTTCAGAAAAATATAAGAGCTCGCAGAAAGTTTCACTCAAATACGAAGTCACGAAATTGTTTAAGTAAAATTCCTTGAGCAAACCCATTTCAGTTGCAAAACAAGTCAAAATATGTATGTATAAGTGCTGACAACCAAGTCTAGGCTGTAACTAGGACACGACTAGAAAGAGGATGAGGATGAGGACGAGTCTATTACATCTTGCAGCAGCAATGCAGAGAGTCTTTCCTTAGTCAAAGTTGCGCTCAAGCCAGTGGCTGGAACGTAAAGTTTCTAATCGAGCAGCTACTACACAGAGACTAGTATATACATACACAGATATATATAGATGGAAACAGTTACATATACGCACCCAAATTTCCTGTGATAAAGGATTCATGAAGCTGAACACGCCGGGCGTTTGCTTCACTGGCTTCTTAATCATAATGGAAATGCCCAGCGACATGAACGGCTTGCTAAAGTCGATGACACGTTCGCGTTCAGCGGTAATCGTCATGGCGGCAATGGCAATATCCGCTTCCTGCTCAAATGAAAGAGAGAGAGAGAGAGCGACGCAGAATCATAGGGAGAGAAACAGAAAGAGTTGCAGTTATAGCTAGCTGTCAGTCAAGTAAGTCTATATATATATGTATATATATATATATGAGTCAGTCGCACCTTGCGCACCAGCTCGCCCACCATGCCATCCCAGCCTCCATGCACTGCCGGATTCTCAGAGCCGTAATTGCCATCCTTCACCAGGCGCAGTTCATCTGCAAGAAACGTGTATTTAAACAGCTGCTATAGATATATGTTTCTCTCTCTCTCTATTGATGTGTGTGTGTGTGTGTGGTAACATCTTTTTCAACTTACACTCAAGTCCCAGCTTCTTGGACAGCAAGTCAGCCAGATCCTTGCAATAGCCCTCGAAACGTTCATTGCCATGCAGCTTCTCGCCAAATGCCGGCTGCTTCATCATTATGTACGGCTCCTCCAGCACTGTCGTGACAATGTACGTGCGATTCTTTTCGAACTCCACATGCGGACGCAAACGCACATATTTAGCATTCAACGGGTGCAGTCCCCCATTGTCATTCCACTCGGCAACTTTTACCTGCAAAAATAAGAAATACAAAGAAAATATGAAAATGGAAACGAATTTCCGCTTTTGTTTAAGTAAAAGACAATGAAGTTCATATTCATCTTGAACTGGCGTGCAATACCCTAGCCAAGTGTGAGAGTATTGTTGATTGAATTCGAATCGTATGAATGTAGTTGATAAATATGAATATTATATAAATATCTAGTATCTATTCCACTTTTGTATGATAAAATATTTCAAATTCCCAATTCTTAGCCTCTCATTTATGTATGTACATACTTATAAACACATCAATAACACAAAACTTATGCGCGCTCTTTCTCTCATTTATCAGAGCCGCAAGGTATTCAAACTTCAGCATACCAAAAATAACAGTAGTTGCTGCTGTCCTTTTCTAGTTGCGCTACACAAATTAAAAGCAAGCCAACTCACATTCCCGTTACATGTGCCGCTGCCTCTCACTCTCTATCTCTCTCTCTCTCTCTCTCTATCACTTTATATCTATGTATAGATATACCGTTACATACCATAGCGCTGTTGACGGTCATCTCGACAACGTGCAGTGTGTAATTGACTCGTCTGCCATCATCGTTGAACTTGATATCCCCGGTGAGTCCCTCGATTTCCACCTATCAAAGGAGGCAAGAACAACAAAATAAGAAAAAAAAAGAACCAAAATAAAGAAAAATGTGAATGAGCGTCGCTTTTTAATTGCTTTGCCCAGCTTCATCATAATCATCGTCGTCATTATGATCATGACATTGATGTCCAGCTCACCTTTCTCAAATAACGGGATATTTTATCGCCATGCTCCCATGCATTCACCCAGCCCTTGGCCGTATTACAGTCCAAAGCGCGCGGAGCGCTGCCAAAGCCGCCGCTGGCATCGCTGCCGCTGCCACCGTTGTTGCTGCTGCCGCCGCCATTGTTGCTACCATTGGATCCATCGCCGGCAGTGGAGGCCGCTGCCTGGGCCACCATTAGAGTCTGACTGCGACGCTGCACATTGTTTCTGAATTGATCCGGTTTCTTGCGCAGAATTTTATTGAATGCCTCCACGAGCACAAAGACCGCATCGTACATGAGCGCCGCTTGTGCCTGTGTGTGAGTTAAAATCATGAAATCGGGGGAGGGTAGGAGGCACTCATTTCATTTGCTGGCACTTAATGAGTGTATTACACGCTGTTTTTCACAATTTTCACCCCGTTTTTTGTTAATAATTAATCGAATTGAGAATTTTACGCGTCGCGACGGTTCAATAAAAAAAACTGTAACTGGATTTTTGTCAGGCGCCATCCGTACAGCAGAGTTGCATGGCTAACTTTAACAGGTGGCTGTTAATAGCAGCAACTATCGTTAATCTATCGTTAAACTATTCGATCGATATATGGAGTTATTATAAGAAATCTAATAGAAAATGCTGTATATAAATGCAAGAACTAAGTAAAATTAGGTGAAAGTCTTTCAAATTATGTTATTACAGTTGAACAAATGCTCTTAATTCAGTTCGATTATTGCTGCCTGTGTAGAAATAATAGATTCTTAACAGAGCCAGATTTATTCTGTTAAGCTGTCTTAAGCTGTCACTTAAAATAATTATATTATAGCAATGAGAAAATATACTTTTCTAACTCCTAGCTATAAATCACTTTGTAATTGCTTGCAAATAATAAATAACAAATATATCAATATTATAAATAATTGGAAGAAATGCAATCAGACAAATTTCTTAGCTTCTGTCAACAGAAGATCAAGTGCATAAGTACAAATTTAGGTACATTTCTGTAGAACATGTGGCAACCTTGATCAACACATACTTATTAGTTGTGAATAAATCGGAAGACGCGCACTTAAAATGGCGAAGGCAAATAAAATGTCGGGTTATTTATGTATTGTGTTCTAATATTTCGCTAGCATTTTATTCAAAATGTGATGAAAAGTGAAGATTAAGTGTGCTAAGTTATATGAAAAAAAAAAAATTTATATTTTGTATATTGAAGAAGTGAAAATTTCTTCGCTCATATGAGTATGCCTCTGTGTGTGTGTGAGTGCAGAGATCTGCACAAAAATGAAAGCAAATGAAGAAATCGTAGGAGTGAGCGAGCACACAGAGCTGAGGAGCGCGAAAGAAATGCGCGTAATTGTTCGCTTTTCGCGGTATTTTTCGTGCGTATTTTTTTCTTGTGAAATTTTTTTTGTAAATTGTAACTGTAAAAGTTGCAAATAAGTGAATTGAAATTCCAAACATTTATTTAATTTTTTCCTGTTGCATTTAAAATACAAAATGAGTATGAAAGTTGCAGAGAAGCTTTAAATATTGTGAAATTTCTATTGCATACATATGTGCACATAAATATATGTGTGCGTGAGTGAGAACGCGAAGGAGAGCAAAGACTTCAGCTGCTTTTATGGCAATTTTTCAGAGTGCAATTTTTTTTCTGGTTCTTTTTGTGATCAATTTTTTCGTGTGCTGGTGAAAATGTGCTCAAAGGAAAGTGAAATTCTTTTTGTATATAATTTTTTTTTTTTTAAGTGAAGCATGTGAAAGGCGAAAAAGTTAAAGTTTTAAATTTGTGCCTTTTTTGTTCTTGCTCTTTTTTTTTTTTTTTTTTTTTTTTTTTTTTTTTTTTTTGTGTTAAGTGATAAAAGGGAAATTGTGTTAAATGTGTAAAATGTAAGTAAAACTTTCTAATTTGTATAGCTCATAAGTAGTAAGGCTTTATATATAAATGTGTGGGTATGCGTGGGACTATTTTTGTGTGAAAGAGATTCGCACAAGTCAAATAAACAAATAAGCATTGTCAAAGAGAGCAACAGCAAAAGGGGATTGTATGTGTGTACACATCAGTGTGTGCGTATGTATATATATATATATATGTATATGTATGCATTCTATGTAGAGCGTAACATTGAAGTCCCGAAGCAGAATACAAACTAACATTTAAGCGCCACAAAGTGAAATCTTTGTCAACAAGGATAATGCCAAGGAAATACAAATATAAACAGCACGCAAACTAAACCAACTGTCGAGTAGTTTATGTGTATGTGTGTGTGTGTGTGACAAGGACAACGGCACACATATGCATGCGTGTAACTGTGCCTTTTGTGTGTGCCTTTGACTGAAAGTTGCTGCTGAACTATGTAAAAAGTGAAATCTGTCGCCCATTTTGTGCTGTTTGTGTTGCTATTTGACTACACAGAGCGGGTGAGAAGCGAGAGCGAGTGAGTGCGAGAGGAATGGAGCAAAAAGTATGCTACGTTTACGACAGTGTTGATCGTGAGATGCTGTGAGTGTAACAGTGACTGTGAATAACAGAAACGACTTTAATGTTATTAACAGTCAGCTACCGATTGAATGAAACTGTTGTGTTATTAACAGGCATGTCAAAACTAATAGTCATGGTTCTAAATTTACAGTCACAGTCAAACGTCTCACTGTTGCAGTTTTTAACAGCTGCTAATCGATTGAAATTTTTGTGTAATTAACAGTCACGTCTAAATTAGAAGTAATGGTGTTCAACAGTCCATAAAATAAATGTTAGTAAATACAGTCACAATTAAAATCCTGGTCACTGTTACAGTCGCATGTCTCACCATATAGCTCATCTCTATTCGCATCGGTAAACATTAAATGCCAGCAAATATTTAACAGCTAGCAGCAATGACAATGCGTGCTTTGCAACTGCTTGCAGCTAACGTCGCTCTCTCTTTCTCTCGCTCCCACTCTCGTTTTGTCCCTGTCTATTTATAGAGCCTTACCGAAATCGATTCACGGCCAGCACCGACGCTAGTCTGTGGGTCGAGCCGCTTCCAGCTGTCATAGAAGTCGCGTACGAGACGACGATTTGTGTCCACAATGCGAAATCCGGTAATGTTAATGGCACCAAATTCGATTATCTCGCTTTCCCAGCGATCGTCCATGACCTGCCAAACGAAATCACGATGCACAATGAAAACTCTGCCATAGTCAGTACCAGAAGCTGTTGCAATAAGCACTAACAACTATCCTACTTACCAATCCACTCAATAGATAGTGATAGGTGCGACGACCCAAACGCAAATCCCGCACATGTTGTATCAGTATTTGCTTGGCCATTTCCGTTGGACAGTCGAGGACGATATGCTTGTTGGTAAAGCGTCCGATATGCTCCAACGTATGCAGAAACTCAATGGCCATGCTGACATTCGAGATGCGCTTGACCAGCTCCACTTGAAAGGACTCGTTGCCCGGCTTCAGGCCCTGGTAGATTTGTTGCAGTCGCAGCAGGCCTGCAATGGCAATGAACATGGAGAACATTAGTGAGGTAGAAGACCCTAAGTGCGTTAATTAACAGTGGGCAGAGGGTGAAGGAAGGAGATGGGATGAGGTATAGCTATTATCGCATATACAGTCGGAGGCAGTGAATAGCTATAACGATTAGCGCAGTAAACTGTTGCCTAATTGGATTCTGAATCGAAAACGACTATAGGTATTCATTCCTAGAGAGCTGTGACAATGCTCTCATAAATGGAATCTACACCCAGTATGCTCCGAATTTGTAGATATATTCTAAAATATATATATAGACGACAGATGTGCTGCATCTCATAGCTAGATAGACATAGCCAGCTCACAAATTGGAGCCCAGAGCAAAGCCACGTTTCATTCACCCCTTTTGCTGTGCGCCCCTGTACGAATTATCATTGCCCGAGATTTGCATTTGTGTTTATTGAGTTATCTCTCTCTCTCTCTCTCTCTCTCTCTCTCTCTCTCTCTCTTTGCTGTTGCCTTTGCTGCTGCATACAACTTTCATTCGCACTTAAACAGATATGCAAGCCCCGAGGCAGCCAAAACTTGACGATGGGGGACACATAGGCGACCGAACTAGCTGGGCACACACTAAGACAGACACACGGACAGACAGACTCGGGCAGGCAGATAGCTGCACGGATGATTTGTATGACAGCTACGCACAAAAAAAAAAAAAAAGAAACCTCACCTCTACTTCTACTCTCTTCCCACTTCCACTCCCTCACCCTTGCACGCTCGCACGCACTCTTCCTGTCTCTTTCACTGCAGCTTGAATGCGCCTTCAATTTATGTTTGCGGATAAAATGGGATTTGTTTTGGATTTTGCAATGGCACATGCCTCTGACTCTATTCCATTGAGCGTTACGGCTGGCACGCCCATTGAGGCGGCTGCCAATGCTCACGGCAAAAGCACTCACACACTTTCTCTCCTCTCTCTCTGTCACTCTCCCACTCTCACTCTATACATATCCAATTTGTTGTTGTTTTGATTTACACTATATACATATATCCTGTACCAATGCCAATGGATGAAGCTTGCGAATACCCTGTATGTTCGCGAGAGCGGAGTATGACGTACTGGGCTTGCAGTTGACAATTTGAGAAATTACTTTCTAAGTAGAACTTGAAATATTGAAAACTACGCAATGCTTAATGGTTGCTTCTATTACATAAATGAATTTATATATATAAGTGAATACGTATATATAAAATATAAAAGTAAGCAGAGATGTTAAATATGTGAAATGCGACTAAAGGGTATTTATTAGTCCGTCATTTATATACATATATTTGCCTAGAAACATTTAGAGTAAAGCCCAGCAATACTTTTCACAATAAGTTTTCTACATTCAATTTATGTGACTGTTAGTTAGTCATTTTATAAATATATAACCCAAAATTTATACTCCAAACAAATGTTAACTATAGCATTTTGAATATCCAGTTTAGATGTTACTCTAGGGTATCTATGGTCACTACTTATATTTCTGTATATTCATATATTCACCATTTACAGGGTATCAATCAAAAGCTTATCTGACTATACCTTAATACAGGATATCTGCTAGTCGATTATTTCCGCTCACTTAATTCGTACTTCAGCCGAAGAACCAATTTTTTGCGCTGTTTTAGTGCAATAAATTTTGCGCTTTGCCTTTTATACAATTTCATTTGGCCACACACACACACACACACACGCACACACACATACGCATGCATACACTGTCCCACTTCTATCTATCTATAGCCCACTCCAAAGTCAATCGGCTTCAGCCCTGCCACGCCTCCTGTCGCTCCTTTAGTATATTCTATAGTCCTTACGCTTGGCTCGCCTTTGGATTTGAGTTTTGGGTTCTGGTGTTTTTCGATTTGAGATTTGTCGTTTGGATTTCCATGTGTGTGTGTGTGTTAGTGTGTGTGTGTGTGTGTGCGAATATTGAGAGTGTAATTGAGTAGCGTACTGTGCGCTGGCTGCGACTGTTGGGCTTTTGTTTTATTTCATTTTTGATATGAAAACATTTGCGACTGCCACGCCCCCGTCGCCCATCGAAACTTCTCTGATTCGCTATAATATGTTTGTACCCGAATTGATGGCTCGAAATTGGCTTCTGTCTTGATTCTTATTTTTGTTTTATGCTTTATTCTCGTTGTTGCTCTTGGTTTTGTGGTTCTGTGTTCTTATTTCATTTTGGGTATTTCCATTTTCTCATTTCATGTGAAACGTTTGGAAAAACTGATCATACTTGGAAAAATATTTGTACAATTACTATAGTGAATCGGATTGCATTATTCTTTTTATTATTTCTTACGTTTCCGGCAGCATTAGGGGAATTCTAGCCTTACTTAATTTAAATTCTAATTTTTTGTAAATTTTTCTGTTTTGCAACTTTAAAAAATTTCTCTATTGATTAATATAATAAGGATATTCCATCTATTTTGAATACAGTTTCTTATATATTTAATTTTCTCTCTTTCTAAATTTGTTTCTGCTTTCTTAACATATTTTCAGCATCCTTTTATTTATTAATACTTTAAGGGTATTCCATTTTCACTGTTTCTTATCTCATTTTTATATATATTTCTTTTGTGTCTGCTCCTTCTTAAGTATTTTGGCCCGTGCGTATTTCCGTTCTGTGTTTATTGTTATTTTTTGTTTTGTTTTTGGCCTGTGGCCTGTCGCATTGTTTTATGCCCATTGTCTGCTTTCGTTTTTATTTATGTTGCGAATTTACTTTACAATTATATTTATTTTTTTATGACCATCTTGAAGAAAATTCAATTATTTTGTTGATGCACCAAATTCACAATGCTACATTCAACGAAATTTAATTTCTTTTTAAGCTCACGTATATCTACTATAGATATAGATATATCTTTAGCTATCTCTGTCTCTGTCTTGAGTGCCTACATGCAAATGCAGCAGAGACTGTCATATCCTGCCTCTTGTTTATTTGCTGCTTGTCTATTTTCCACTCACATGCGAAAAGTAAACAAGACAATTTGTTATGTTAAACAAAAGTTAGTTTTGCGGAAATGAAGTTTTCCTCCCATCGGTAGTGACACTCAGACACACGCACGCACACACACACACACACACAAACACACTCATACACACACGCACACACTTAGCTACAGCTAGGCTCTATAAAACACACTAACAAGCAAAGCATTTGTTTACATATTTTATGCCCTAACAAATGAGAAAGATAATGGAATTATTATAAGCAAGTTTCTGTGTAGACAATTTACCAGGCCTGAACTCTTAGCATATGTGAAATGTATATATAAATATATATACACATGTACATACATTCACATTCACATACATTTATATATAATTAAGATTGCTTTGATGTATTTAATCTAGAAAATGTTGCAGATACTTTTACTTTTGATGCTTGTTCATGACGTAAAGAGAGTATATTGGTTTTCTACAATAGCTGTCTCTTTTTGCAATGTCATGAAGGTAAGCGATTGAAAATGTAATATGCACTCTGCACTCTGAGCGAGTATTCTTCAGTCGGCTACATCCGATCGCATTGCTTTGATTTTGTATAGACAAACGATTGAATTTAAAGCATTTCTATGCTTTGAAATATATAATATAATAATAATTTGTTAAAAATGCATATTCATAAAATTTTGCTCTTTCAATTTTGAATAAATCAAATGAAATACAGAAATGTAATAAAATTTAAATCATTTTCAATTTATTTTATTTACTTTTTATTTCATTTCCTTTAAGCAACAAAGTGTTTTTCAAGCACGCCTCTCATTGCCAACCTCACCTTTTTTTCAATTATGCTTTCATTCTATTTCGATAGCAACTGCTCAATATCACAATGTTACCTAGTTACATATCTCTTTAAAACCCTTTTCAGACGCAGACAGTTGAAAAGAGCAACTATCTTTAAAGAATATATCTTAGATGTTGAACTCTTAAAGCGGAATAGCCCCTCAAAACGTTCCGGCTTGACTGCTTGTTATGGCCTTCACTTGTTCGCCTTGTTGTGTGTTGTTATCAGAAACTTTGTTTGCTTTAATTACTTTGAAAGTGTGGGCGTGGCAGTGGCAGTGGCTAAGCAGGATTCGGCCTTATGCGCATATGTTCGCAATAGCTTTGCTAGCAGCAGGCGGCTTCAAAAATGTATCAAATAACATGAAAGTGAAATCGCTGTAAAAGCCCATTACGGTTAAATTAATGGTTAACAAGCTGGCAGCTTGCTATGCTAGCCCTGACTTCTGATAGAATCCTTTCCACGCAGTTTATGTAAATTTTCTCCGAATGTTTTCCTTTAGATTTTCCGATTTTTATTATTATATCATTATCTAGTCGAAGGACAATGCTAAAGCGCACGCATTTCCTTATTATTATTCATGATGGCGCCTGCAATCAGATTTGTTTCTGATTTTTATGCACACGTTTCGAATGATGAGAATGGAATAAAGAACCCTAGGAAAATAATTGAATAGGGACAATAGGGTGTATGGGTTATATATATATCTATAGAATGGAGTCTGCACGACTATCGGTTTTACCTACTCTTTGAAGAATTTATAAGAGACTTCAGTTTGTAATCCCAAGCAGAGAGCTTGGCCTATCTATTCATATATATTTTTCTGACTTTCAAAATATGATCAAACATTCAACAAACCCACTGAGTTTGTATTAACAGGGTATTTAATATTCGATAAATTCCAAAATTGAGATAGTAGATAATAGTAGATAGTATTACATAAATAACATCATAGCCACTTTGAGTAGTATTCCATCTACGGGGTATTCAAATGGAATTGCATTGATTTGATTTTGCGGCCTTCTCTAATATTTAAAAGCAATCAAAGCCAATCATTGACAATCAATCGATAAATAAAAACATTTGCATAAATCTGCACTTGTCTACGGATTTGATTAGCCATCCAGTTTTAAAGATTTAAGCAAGGATTTTTAGTACCTGTTGTTCTGTCGGATGTTTAATAAAATATTGATAAAGGAAGACAAAGAAGAAGAAGAATAGAGATAGAGAGCTGAACTCATTATTCGGCTGGCAGATGAGCTGGCAAAAATGTTCTATATATATGCTTTGCTAACCAGGCGATAAATGCAAATGCTACTCAACTCTGGTCGTCTCTGGTCCTTCACTGGTCCTTCTCTGTCGCCTGCGTCATAAATTTTCGTAACAACAATGAGTTGAAATGCCTACGCTCGGACAGGAGTCATTCTTTTAATACGACCTCCTGCTGATGCTGCTGTCTCGATGTTGAGGAAACATGAGAATATTACATACATATGGACGCATAGACACATACATATATTATGAGACAGTGTGCTTAAAAATAAGTGAGACATTTACTTTCATTACAGACACTTGATTGTGTTCATTCAATATCAACTCAGCATCTATATAAATATATTTAATATTTGTATGTATATATGTAGCTTTATCTTTGATTTGACTTATTCGGATTTTTGTATTCATATAACAAAAGCTGTGTAATATTAGATAAAATACTCATTTCATTTCGTTTTGCACACAAAATGTGAATACAATGTGACAAAAATATATTGTCAAAAAAGTCTTTGTTGTGGGCCAAAAATGAAATCCAAGCAACGTACATGAAATTGAAACTGAAATTTATTGAAATCTGAATAAATTTTGCTAGTTTGCGTTTTTTGTAAAAGTTTATTGCATTTTCAAGAATTTTGTATTGAGTAATTTATATTAAAAAGTTTACTATTATCTGTTACTGTACAGAATTAAATTAGATTGATGAGGGAAATTAAATTTTTAAGTAAAACTCACTCTGCCTTCATTATAAAAAATATTGTTGATATTTACGAACATATATTTCTGACAAATAAATATTTTTGTTTCTTTCAAGCTTATCATTTATTATTTATCAAATTTATAATTAAAATTTATTTAATTTGCAAATGAAATGTGAGTAAACGCAATAAGAAAGAAACCAAGAAAAATATCTCCAGAGCGCACAGCCGTTTGGGAATATATTCTTGTCCAACTAGCTGCGGGCAGAACATGCGCCAGCTCTCCATGGATTCACAGACTTACAATACAAAAGCCATAATCTTATAGCCCCAAAATTAAAATGGGTGTACGCCAATTTCGCAAGTCGAAGTCGTAAATACAAGCGACAATAAACCCATAAGCTGGCAGGCATATACGCATGAATTAGGGCGCGATGCCCGATGCCCGATGCCCCAAAAACAAAAAATTGGGAAAAAGGAAGACAAAAAAAATACAAAGATATACTATATATAAAGAGCATATAGAAAATATTGTGGGTGAACTACCGTATAGTGACTATTAGTATTTGTTGTTGTTGTGGTGATTGCTTTAGAGCTGCCAATAGCCATAAATAGGTTTTTTTTTTTTTTGTTTTTGCTTTTCCTTGGGTTGGGAGGGTCACTAGGCGAAAAATGTTTCTCCAATTTCTGTGTAATAAACTCGTTTTGCGTGGCACAAATAAACACACGCACGCACACACCGAAATACATACACAGACACTCTCACACACTCATACATAAAAGAGGCAGAACAAGAATAAGAAGAGCATTTCGTTTAGGAACAGTTGCCAGTGCGCCACACATGCCACACAGATGCGAGCCAAGCCAAAAACAAAAGCCGTTAACTTGCTACATCGTTACGTGCCAAGTAGCCGGCCGTTGAGCATATTCCAATACCCTGCTTAGATCCGCTCCCAGTGCTGGCAGTCTGTGTAAACATGCCCATAAACTGAAGAGCTACAATTATTGTGGAAAGCAAAAAAAAAGAAAGGCGTTGCCTTTGGCCCAGCAACGAAATCTCAATTTTGAGACAAATATATATGAGGGTCAAAATTTGACATGATCGATATGTGAAAATAAGAAGACTAATCAATTTTTAATAATATTTGATTCAAAACAGTTGTGTTATACTAGACAAAACTGAAACTAAACGAAACATTAAAAAATTAAAACTTTGTCAACTTTTTGTTGCGAATAAAATGCAAGCAATAGAATAATTTGCTTTTGAGAAATTTACATATTCATAGTTGGGCGGAATTTAAGAATAGTAAATTAATACAATAAATCTTAACAGCAGATGTAATTAAACTGATTGAAATCAATGTATATATAATTAAAATAATTGTAAAACTTAAAACAGCTAACGAGTTTTTGTAAAAAAAAAAAATCTTCAAACGTTAAACTAATTTAAGTATTTGTGGTGCATTATTTTAACTTTTTTTTCGCATTACAAAACGAGATTTAATTAACTAATTAATTATATATTTATGAAAACTGCTTCATTTCATGATGCCAATTAAGCAACTATTGCATTTAATTGACTATGCAGCAAAAGAGCTGTAAAATAACTCTAATTTTGTTCTGCATACATAGTATTAATTTTAATAATTGATTTATTGCGCAAATATTTGAGATTAAGCGTTTATTTTATTTGAAATAACTATAAACAGAGTTTAGTTGTAATATCCTAACTCTTCAGTCATTTTTCTGCTTTATGAGTTGTTAGCATTCTATCGAGTGTTTTAATACGTCAATATTTGTTTGGCAAACAATCAAAATATCAAAGTTTTTTTGTGCGTGTAAGTGAGTGTGCTGTGGTGCCTTAAATATATATTCATAAAGATATGCATATCTCACACCTGTGCCTGAAATCATGATTGTTTGTTATGCTTGAAATTTGATTGAGTGCCAGTCTTAAACTATGGCAGCCTATTCAAACAACTTAAAACAAACAAAATGCCTTGAAGCGCACACAAATACCACAGAGAGGGAGAATGTGAGTGAGAGAGAGAGATGGAGACAATGAGAGTGAGCAAGAGAAATTGGTAGACAGTGAATGAACGTTAACACTCGCTGCGGTTAAATTGATTGAGTACCATAAAAAAGATTTTCACGTGGCATTCATTAATAATAATAATGCAGACGTCCGCCAGTTGACCAAGCAGCATTGTCTGCCAACGTCTGGCCCAGTCTGTCACTCTATCAACAATATCTATATAAAACCAATGTCTGTCTGTCTGTCTGTGTATATGTTTATCCAGCAGCCATATAAGCCAATTGGCTGTCAGTGCAGACGGCTGTGTCATTAAGTTTTATTTATAAACTGGCTAAATGGAAAATCCTCGCAAAAACTTATTACAAAGCAAATTGAGCGATTTAACGAAAGTGAGACAGGCAGGCAGATAGAAAGATTCAGATAGAGAGAAAGAGAGGGAGAGAGAGTGAGACAGCTTGTTGCATAAAACTCAGCTCTCATAATGAAAGATGATTGACTCCCTTGAGTATAGCCGGAAACTGGGCAGAGCTAACTTGTAGCTCAATCTTACACTATATTAGTTATGCATACACTCGGAGAAAATAGGTTAAAGTTGTTTAATCAAAGATAAGCTAAAGAAAATTATATACAAAAATCTTCAATTCTGATTATAGTTGATTTTAAAAATATATATTTGCATCAATTTACAAATCTTTTACACACTAATTTTTGCTAGTGTAGTCAAATGCAAAGGTATATTATGTATCTATATGGTTTATTGTACTCACCATCGTGGGAATCGTAGAGATAAATTATTTTGCGCCAGCCATAAAACTGTATTGTATCAATGATTGCCTGATGGTAATCCGGGCGCATGCTGAGGGCAAAGTCCAGGAAGCCAGACGATGGCGTAAGCACCTAAAAACGCGCAAATTATGGAAAACAGCGGTCATACATACATACAGTGGGCAAAAAAAGTTTAAGTAAACTTCATAAATTAGTATTATTTCTATTAGAACTCTTTCAATAATGGGGAAATTGTTAAACTATGATTAGTTTACATTTAAAGCACTTATTTATTGGCGAGGGGAGTGAAAAAAAACTGTGTTCTTTTTTTTATTTTCTTTTTATGCGCCAAAAACCAAAATAAACGACGAAAAGCATGCCAAAAAAGTTTAAGTATGTTTCGCCTGTCCCGTTTACCGTTAGGTGTTGCTCGGAATTTACAACGGTAATCTTAATTTTTCCTTTACTTAACTTCAAATTCTTGAAATATTATGTAATGAAATTTCATTTGAGTCAGTTTTGTGTGCGTAAATGGGACATAATGGGTCGTGGCAAGCAAATACCATTAGAAACGCGACAATTAATTGAAAAGGTATACTTAGAGGGTAAAGGTGTATCCCAAATTCGCAGAAATCGACAGACTGATTGTCCGACCACCCACTAGTGTTCAATCAACATTAAAATCGTACGGGGAAACAGCTAGCCTTGAGGTTCAGCCCAGATCGGGTCGGTCTTCAAAATTAAGTGTCAGAGATAAGCGACAAATTCTCAGCACAGTAAGGAGCGATCCAAAAAAGTCGGCACCCCAAAATACAGGAGGAACTATTTCCCACCTCTGGAGTTAGCGTTCATCCATAATCCGTGCGAAATGTGCTGCACAAGGAATGGTACAACGCACGAACCCCTCGAAGGAAACCGTTGATTTCTGAGGTCAATAAGAAATAGCGACTAGAATTCGCTCAAGAGTACCTAAACGAACCGAATTTTTTTTGGGGGTCAAAATTTAACATTTTTTGGTCGGATGGAGCTCAAAGTGTGGCGAAAATCAATTACTGCTTTCTACTATTTCGTTTTTTCTTTTTGGGGGTACTAATAGAAATAATACTAATTTATGCAGTTTACTTAAACTGCGTTGTACCATTCCTTGTGCAGCACATTTCGCACGGATTATGGATGAACGCTAACTCCAGAGGTGGGAAATAGTTCCTCCTGTATTTTGGGTGCCGACTTTTTTGGATCGCTCCTTACTGTGCTGAGAATTTGTCGCTTATCTCTGACACTTAATTTGAAGACCGACCCGATCTGGGCTGAACCTCAAGGCTAGCTGTTTCCCCGTACGATTTTAATGTTGATTGAACACTAGTGGGTGGTCGGACAATCAGTCTGTCGATTTCTGCGAATTTGGGATACACCTTTACCCTCTAAGTATACCTTTTCAATTAATTGTCGCGTTTCTAATGGTATTTGCTTGCCACGACCCATTATGTCCCATTTACGCACACAAAACTGACTCAAATGAAATTTCATTACATAATATTTCAAGAATTTGAAGTTAAGTAAAGGAAAAATTAAGATTACCGTTGTAAATTCCGAGCAACACCTAACGGTAAACGGGACAGGGCGAAACATACTTAAACTTTTTTGGCATGCTTTTCGTCGTTTATTTTGGTTTTTGGCGCATAAAAAGAAAATAAAAAAAAGAACACAGTTTTTTTTCACTCCCCTCGCCAATAAATAAGTGCTTTAAATGTAAACTAATCATAGTTTAACAATTTCCCCATTATTGAAAGAGTTCTAATAGAAATAATACTAATTTATGAAGTTTACTTAAACTTTTTTTGCCCACTGTATATATACATACATAAAGAAAGAGATAGTACGCGTGTGCGTGTGCGGATGTGAGTGAGAGTGAAAAGGAGCATACCAAGTTAGTAAACATGAATCATTATTGAGTCCTGTTGGCGTGGCCCATTGTTTCGTTTGGCTCGTTTTGGGCATTTGGCTCACTGATTTATAGAGCTTGTTTGCTTATAAATTTTTAAAGAGCACCATAGAGAGCATCATTATGGCAAAAAGAGACTCTGAGCCTGGTATATTTATGATTATGATTTGGAAGCTCCTCATAAATTGTTTTTGTTTGGGTTTTTTTTTTTTTGTTTTTTTGAAAAGTTTTGCACACGATTTCAAGGTTAGCAATTTAAGGACAGTCAATGTTGCGTATGATTAATATTTCATATTAAAATAGGCAAACCGGAAACCGGTGCACTTTAATATTTATTAGGCGTTAACGCTGCTTACCTTCTCCGGAAACCAGGGCGTCACAAAGGGCATCTGAAATGTATTCGAGTAGGAGTGTAGCGTATCAAAGGAGTCAGGCGAGACGGCGCCCAGCATGGAGTAAACGCCCCGTGAGAACTGATTACAAACTGTTTTGTGGAATAAATGTAAAATACATAACACAAAAAAGATGGTTAAACTTTATTTTTGATGTGTAGTAAAAACTATGCGAAAAATTAGTTGCCGATGAAATTTTATTTGCTTTTTAGCTAGTTTCCGACAAAATGTTTACAAATTGAGTTGCTTTGTGATGGGCGGTTTTACACGTGCTAGATTCATAATAAATTTAAATGTTTGTGTGTAAAATACTTTGAAAAGTATTTAAATGCTTTACAAATAACTATTAAGCCAGGTGTGTACATGTAGAGTTATTTGTGAATTGCGCCATAGAGAATTTTGAGAATGAATAGAATATGAGTATAATTTGGAGTAAGTATAATAAAGATATTTGTTTAGAATTTATAAAAAAAGTGGTGTAAATTTCAATATACACATATTAGACTATTAATATTTATAGATAATTACACCTACAAGTCTAGCTCATGCTAACTATAAACATAATTTCATAAGTTCACAGCTCTCATCAGCATAAAAAAAATCCAAGGGTATTTAAATATTAAGCTACTCACTCAGTCGTGACAATTTAAAGGCATCCGCTGTATTGATGACATCGACATATGCCTGCAGCTCAAAGCGACGCGAGGAGACATTCAAATTATGATTGAGCATGGCGTACTTAAATGCCGATTGCACCTCATCTGTGCCCTGCTCGAAGATTGCACCTGTTGCCAAGGAAGTTAAGAGAAAGAACAATAAGAATATGTTTTCTAGCTATAGCTGAAATTGTCAATTAGATAAGCGAAAAAAAAGAGCACTTTAAACTTTTGTAATTGGTTTTGTGCTTGAATTTTATTTGCGCAAAAAAACTTGGCAGGCTTCGTTAGCTGGTTGCCAGTTGTTCTTGTTCTTGTTGTTGACCCCGTCCTGGCCAATTTGGAGAAAATTTTGTGCAAGTTAATAAGCGTTTGCCGTTTCAGTTTACCCAAATGGCCAACAAGGCTAACTAAAGCTGAGCGCTGGCTGGCTTTTTGGGCATGCAACTGCAAGAGGCAGCAACTGTGTGCTGCTCCAACAGAACGTGCCCATCAATTACCAATTGGTCTTAAGTTACCTACCCCACTGCAGCACCCACTTATCCACTTACCTAACGGTATTTTCTCAGTTAACGATGGCTGGCCATTGACCGTTGTGCATATTAGGCAGAAGGCAAAGCAGAGCCAAAGCCAGTTGCAGGATTTCTTGTTAATGCGCATTTTGCTCTTGTCGTTGTTGTTGCAATTGTTGTTCTTGCTGTTGTTGTAGCTCAAATTGTTGCTGCTGTGATTGTTGTAGTCGTGATTGCTATTCACTTCAATCATTTGTTGGTCTTAGCTGCCGTTAACGGCATTTTGAGCAGGTTTGTTGCATTCAGTTGGGCATTTGCATTATTTGTTTGTTTTTTTTTTTTTTTTCACTTTGTTGACAATTAGCAATGGATCGATGTGGGCTTAGCGCAACATTTTAATAATAATATTGACATTTATGTTAATTGTTGTTGTGCTCTAAATATATAAAATAGAAATATTGAAACAAAATTGTGTTTAGTTAAAAACTGTTTATTTTCAACGGAAATAAAGTTTCTATTAAATATGTAAAGCTCTCTTTTCATTTATTTTGAAAATAAAATACGCTTTAATGAAAACTCTAATTACAATGTAGTACTTTTTTTTATGATAAAAAGTATTTTTTTTTTTGTTGACTTTTACAAATAAGTTTGGCTATCAAAATTTATTTGCAAAAATCATAGAAATAAATCTGAAGGCAAATAAATATTTCATTTTATCATACGTATATTTTAGTATCAATAATTTTATAATTTTTTTTAGTTTTGTCTAACTTTTCATGTTTACTTTGAGTATAAAAAGATATATATGTCGTAGCGTTATAATTATTAGTCTCGCCTTCCATGGTATCTCTGCCTAATAACGTATTCTCGGAGTCGCAGACTTTTCTCACGCAAGCTCTTTCTCGTTCAATTGTGTCTGATTGAGTGTCTTAATTCGACCCTTCTGTCAAACTCCCTCTTGGTTGCATTTTCTCATTCATCGATATCATAGCAACTCTGTGTTAAGGACATATCCCTCTCACTCTCACTCTGCGACATCCGAGACCACGTTCAGCAAAACCTATGGTTGTCTCTTTTCTAATGACACATCCTTTAATTGTCACTAAGATGCTAACTCATTCGATTAGCGCTAGTTGTCAGTTTCTCTTTAATACTACTGCAACTGTCAATCGCAACATAAAACTAACACAATGTCATAATATCACACCGATACGACATATAAAATATAAATTATATATATAAATATCTATATACTCATACATCTATATAATCTATAAACGGTATACCAATGTAACTTATGCTTTAAGTATTTTCGAGTCCTTTTTAGCATTTTATAATATATAAGCCCTCCCGTCTACAACATTCTATTGATTTCTCGTTTGGGGCTTATTTTGGATACATTTGCTCCATTTATTGCGCCTTAACTTGATTGCCCGGCTTTGGCATACATTTTAAGCTGCTTAATTTGAATTTATTTTCTATGTGAGCAGTCTACACACGCACACACACACGCACACTCACACACACACACACACCTAAACACACCAACACCCACACACACACCAACACAGAGAGCATTTCACGCTGTCACGCTTAACGCAGCACGTGTCTTTGGCACCCTCTGCTAGCACTCGCATCCATTTATGAGAGCCCATTGTCAAAACCCGTCCGCCCACTGTCAAGCGAACTCCGCCCGAACTCTCTAGTCTCAAGCAATGTCCAAGTTTGTTCGCGGCATTGCATTTGTATGTGTAGCTCTGAAGCTCTCTCTCTCTCTCTCTCTCTCTCTCTCTCGCTCTGCCTGTTTGTCTGTGTACGTGTTTGCTTAGTGAACTGTATGTAAATATGTACACACCCATTCTCACATATGCACACACACACACACACACACACGTGCTTCAATCCTCTGGCCTATCTGGCAAGCCTCTGTCAATGCTGCGCTCAGGTGTGTTGGCCTTAAAGCCATTGTCATTGTTTTTGCACTGATTGTTAGTATGTCAACTGGTTGCCTTCTTGTGTATCCTGTGTGTGTGTGCAGTGAGTCCAGTCGTTATCCTTATGGCTGACTGCCTGTTTTTCTGCTGATTTTGCGCTTACTTTGACTGTCTTTCGTTTTTATTCCTTCAACTTTTTAATTATTTAAAACTGTTGACCAGCTACTAAAATCAGCTTTTAATATAAACTAAACTCTTTTTATGCAGCAACTCTCACTTAAATACGATCACACTTATTGTACTTTTTTCGGGTTCTTTAAACATTTTTGGTTAAATTGTATTTTAAGCCGCTTATGTCGGCCACATTGTCAAAAAAAAAAAGAAGCTAGGGCAGAGCTTTTAATAAAAGGCCTTTTTTTCTGTAAGCTGTAAGCATATATAATTTTTAATTTATATAAAAAAGTATGATATAGTTGTGGCTGTCAAATGTGAAAATTTGCAAATGGTTTTGGGTATATAATGTTGACATATACATATAAATAATATATATGGGTTTATCATGTACTTTATGCTAATAAATAAAAAAATAAATAAAATAAAACAAATATAAAAATATAACAAATTATATCAAAAAAGCTATATATATTTGTAAATATATATATATATAGCGTTAATGATGATTCAATTTATTTAATCTGCATTGACTTCAAATTTATAATCGATTCTCTTACTATCTTTCCAGTTTAATATATACAAAATTTGGTGTGAATCAGCGTTTACTTAATAATATCTATATTTCCTATATATTTCGCCTTAGCTCATGCTCAGCTTTCTTTCTATATGAGCTGCTTAGCCTCAATCTTGCACAAATGTAGTCATAAAATGACCAACAAAACAGTTATAACACTTAAATAATAGACATATTCTTGGACACACTTTAGTTTGCTATTAAGACTTTTTACGATACATTTGCACAATTTTATGAAGACTTGTAAGTAGGCTGAGATGACAGATATAAATAGTATATATAAAAGATATAATTACCCATTAGAATAACATAAAACAAACTTGCAATTGAATTTAATAAGTAGTCAAATATTTAATTGAGAGAACTCTTTAGGCTGTGATTGAGACTGAGTGGAGCGAACGGCAATGAGTGTGCTTTAATGGACCTTTTGGAAAATAGATTAACAGACGCTTTATATGCATAAGCATAGCCGCAGACTCGTTGACTATTTAAGCACTTGGAACTTTATTCATTATAATGACTGCAAAACTAATGCCGAATAGAAGGCGGAATCAGAGTCGCAGTTGGAGTTGGAGCAAGAACCGGAGCAGCAGCAGGAGCTGGGCCACTTAATTAAATTTAAATTAGAGGCCTAAAAGTTGCACGTCACGAACCGACTCTATTTTAGAAGGCAAACAAAATAAAATAAAAAAAAAAAAAAAAAAAAACTTAGATAAATGAAACGAATGAATGAACATTTAGACTAAAAGAATGCCAAGGATCCTTGGCTAGGCTCGACACAGAGAGGCTGCGGGCGGGCAGACAGATAGACTCTCTGTCTGTTTGGCGTTGGGGTCGCTGCATGCTTACTTGCCTTACAGCGTCCACTTTTGTTAATTAAATAATTATTTTGTAGCGAGTTGCTAATTACTTTTTACTCTTTTGGACTTTAAACTCAACTTCCATTCATTCGCCACTTGCCACATTTAGCAGCTGCTCGCTGCTGGCTGCCTGTTGGTCGTTGTTGGTGCTGTTGGCGACCTTTTGTTTCTGACCCCTATCACTTGCACCTACGCTCACGCTCGCAGATAGCCATCAGCTGCTCCTAAATCGTAGGCTTCTAAATCTATGTTTATAAAAAAAAAAAACCGAAGGTATTTCTATGTGAAATACAAAAACTTTTTTTCCACTTCACCTGATGTCCGATAAAAAAGAGAACTTTTTTGTGTGGGTTCTAGTCTCGCAGTGTTTTTTTTAATTATTGTTAAATGCATGTTTTTGTTCTTTGTCAAAAGTATTTTGTATTTGGTTTTTTTTTTTTTTTTTTTTTTTTTTTTTTTTTTTGCATATCAAAAACTTCACTTTGTTTTGATAAGGGTCGATGGTGGAGAGGATGAGAGAGATGTAGAGTTAGAGAGAGGGATAGTAGTTCTTTTAATTAACAGATGCGACTGAAAATGTTCTTTATGGATCGTACTCTGACTTAATGCCACATAAATGCAAGTCGTTAGTTCAAATTGATTTTATTTACTTCTTTTCAAATACCAACTTATTCTAAGTGACAATTTGAAGTTCCAAGGATTTTAGTTTACAAATAATTAAATTGGACGTTTGAATTTACCTTGATTGATACAAGGCCAGAACATATACAAGAAATAGTTCAATAGGTTTTCTTTTTTTTTACATTTTTTTATGCGTTAATTGTATTCTGATTTAATATTATATTACATATATGTATGTGCCTATCTATATTACTAAATCAATATAATTTAACATAGAATATAAATCCAGTGGCATATCCACATATTTTAAACAAATTATGTGTTGAAAATAGCAAAATACCCTCGTTACAAGAGCATTAAATATAATGTGCTAGCCAACTGTTAGCCATATACAAAACTCGCTCATTAGCATTTTAATGAGCTGATTAACATATATGTTGTCAAATTTTAATTTCCATATAAAGAAAATGCAATATAAGTAGCAAAATATTTTTAGATATATTTTATGTGTTAAGTGTTAAAAATTTGCAATTTATCTTCAAGTAACTTGAAAAAAAAAAAAAAAAAAACTAATTAATTGATTTAAATTTCACGGATTATGCTTTCTTTAGGTGGCTGATAATAATTGTAAAAAATATTCAGAAATAGATGTAACTTACGTGAATTGAGCAGCAATTTATTTATATTTTTATTTGATTTAATTTTTCTATTTTTCTATTTCTCACATATCTTTAATGGAATTTATTAATTGAAGTCACATGTAACGCACATTTGTTGCCGGCTTTTTGGCTCGGCGCACGAAATTATCTGACTTTTTGGGCAAATTGACTCTTAAGCGACTTTTACATTTGCATAAGTTGGCCCAAAAAAATTATTGCCGCTTCTTTATTATCACGTAATGTTGAGCACTAAAAGACACGCAACGCACAAATTTTTTTTTTTTTTTTTTTTCTTTTATTTATTTTTTTATCACTCGTTTTGAGCTGATGAAAACAGTTGGGTTGAGTGTCGTGGAGATTTGGGCTTTTTTATGTTGTTGGATTTTATTTTCGGGTTTCGTTGGCGAGTTTTGCTTCAGTGTTCGAAATTCTCATCCGCCGTACTCTCGTCCTGTTTGACGCAACGCACGATTGTCTACTGACTGTGTCGGCAGCATCCACGAAACGATGAACTCGGCACAGCCAGCCAGTTGGGCGACAAAGCTACAAAATCTCACCGTTTCCTCTCACTGTACTAAAAAGGGCGAAGCCACACACGAAGAGCGAGAGAATGAAAATCTCTCTTTTTCTCTCTTGTATTTTCGCTCTCTCGTGAAGTCTGCAAAGTGCTGATGAGGACGAATGCTTTAACTGTCGGCGTTACTGACCTAGTAACCGTTTTTCAAGTTTATTCGTTGTGGCTGTTGCGAAAAGTAACAACAACAACAACAATACAAGATGAAAGGGAGGCTGTCGTATTTTTCAATACCCTGCAAATGGCAAATGGGCAAAAAAGTTGGAGATTAAAGAGATTGGCGAACTGCATTTAGTGTAGTCGTAGCATAATTTTACGTTTAGTTTTTAGTGTTTGCATAGTAAATAAACAAATGGCAAGAGATAGGATAGAGATACGTTGCTTGAGTAATAGTTAAAAGTGTCTTAAGTGTATCAAGAAGTTTTTAAGAATAGAAAATTGTGAGCTCTTGTAATTAATAAAGTGTGCGATTTGTAGAAATTTTTTAGCTATTTAATGTAAGTCGTATATTAATCATGCTAAGTTCTTTCACGTTTAGCCCTAATAAAATCTTGATACTCATATAAATAGATTTACAGAAATATGCGGTGAGTAAAGGCAGCTTAATCAGGACATATTTTAAGAAATGTATATTAATTAACTACGAAAAAATAAGAGTAAATAGTTTTTACTATTGAGACTTTATTAGCGTGTACTTTTCCAACTTTTCCTGTTACTTTTGACTTTTTGACTTCAGAAATTAGTAATAAAAATTAAAGACGCTGTGAAAATTCATACACATATGCATATTCAGTAAATATTTGTGCTTCAATAATTTACATTTCTTCTCAAGAATATAGTAAATTTTTCCAGATATTAATATGTAATAAATGCCATCACTTAGATCTAATGAAAATCCTTGCAACTGCTCAATTAGTTTGCTTCCGATTTGCTCCCGCTCTCGTTGTCAGATTTAACGTGTATGTACATTTTTTTGTTGTTGCGCCAACTGAACAATCATTTCAGCAATAAGAACACCTGCAAAAAAAAAGTACACACACACAAGCGCACATACTCCTACGTAAACACACACACACACACACACTAATGCAGCAAAAAACTCAATCATGTGAGCAACATGTGTGCACGCGTCGATACTTATTGGAAATTCAATTTTCAGTAAATGCACACAAATTGATTTCAGCACTCACACATACATGTGTTTGTATAAATGTATATATTTATATGCACATGTATACAGTGATATATATATATATGTAGGATTGTACCCGTATTAAGTGCAAAACTTTTCAATTTACGTTTTGTTTCTTCGCATCAAATATCCGGAGCTGTCAAAAGTATTTGTCGATTGAGATTTTTGCTCAAGTAAGCTGCACACTTTTTATCTGCTCTTACTGTTCTTTTATTTCTTTTTTTTTCAGATATATATATATGTGCTATTAATATATATATATATATATATATATGTATATATGATTTTTATACTTTTTTATTAGATTTGTGCGGCCGCATTCGTACAGCTTGCTGCTTATCCACGCCTGAAATTCCGCATCATGCAAGGCAAACACTTGTTAATTACTTTTATTATACCTACATATAAATATATATATTTATATATACATATATCAACAGTTGCACAGTCACGCAATTTGAGCCGACCCCCAGCTTATATTGCCTGTTGCTTTTGGCTTGTTCGCTAATGGCCGATTGCTCTTGCCCTCACACGCTGCTGAAGCTCATGTCAATTCAGCTGGTTTCCTAGCCTGTGCGTGTGTATGTGCGTGAGTGTGTGCGTGCTTGTGCTTGTGTGTGTACACCGCAGTGCTGTGGTCGGCCTACAGCCAACAGGCTCGAATAAAATACCTTCACTACGTTTCCCCTGCTGCGCTCACCCTGCTCTCAGCTCCTTTGGTCTGGAGCCCTGTTGTCGCATACAAGTAATTGCAATCAGCACCTTGGCAACGCGCAGCTGCGCCAAAAAGTGTGCTACATGTGTTTTTATTTAACGCCCACACATCTGCCAAGCCAACTTAACCCTATGTGTGCAGAATACCAAGTGCTAGTTAAAAAATTTGGCGAGCACTTTAACAGCAGGTTAAGCAAAAGCCAAAAATGATGAATATTGCTTAGCTTGGCTTGTTTAACATTTAATAGGCGAGAATTCATTAAGAACAAGAGTTTGTGAGATTTTGCTTAGACTTAAGTTTTTGAACAAATAAAAAGAGAAAAACTGCAAACAGCTATCTGCAGCAATAAGTAAAGTGATGCATGATTGAGAAAATTGATTTTTTTTTTCTTTGTACAGCTGCAGAGTATGCAAACTTACAAAAATTGTAAGGGTTTTATATGTAATGGAAGCGTAAAAGCTTTACCAAACATTTTTAAATATTGCTAAGCTGAGAGTTAATTCTTCAGTAAATTCTTTACTTTACTTAAAAGCATTTATTTCAAATATTTGTTTAAGAGCTAGAAGTAAGGCAAAGGCATTTAGTAATTAATGATTGAAAATATATGAAAATACATTTTCTGTATGCCAAACCATTTTCATTTCCACCATAAACAAACGTCCTTACAATAATCTATTTTCGGCTTTCTGGTGTTAAAGCCATTTAGTAAGCAGCCGCTGCTTCGAAAGGTGGCGCAATTTATATGCTAATTAACAATTCTTAATTACAATCTTCTTGGCTTGAATGAAATCATATATACATAGTATATATCCTTATGTAGAGTATAAGCGATTCGGTCTGCTTTATTATAATTGTGTAAAAGTGTCACATTTCGCTTGTGTAAGCGCCGGAGTGGGGAACTGGGGGGTGTTATGAGCCATTGGCTAATGGTGCGTATGCGCAATCTGACAAACACTCGCTGTCAGCTTAGCCAAATTTGACGCAATATTGTGAATTTGTATTCCAGGTGGAAATTAAGCTGAAATGCCACCTCAACTTGATTGGCATTGTAGTCGAGAATACAAAACCCGTTCATCAATTGAAATCAGTTGAGGGACAATGTCCACAAAATTTGAAGGGTTCTGTGTTGCCGCATGTCACGCAGCATGCAAATTATTAAGTAACTAATTAAGCAACGGAAATGAACAGAGGTGGGGCATGGAAAGGGGTGCTGGGGATGCAGGGGCGTGGCATGTGACAGCATCGCCCAGATTATCGATAAAGCAAAAGCTTTGCCAATTAAATTTCTAACTTATTTATGAGATAAAGTAATCTTCTTTAGGCATTAGCTGTTGTAATAAAAATGATTGAAATATAATTGAGAATTGACATAAAAAGTAAAACACTCCCTCGCACACCCACGCACAGACACACATGACACATGGCACATGGCACATTTTGCCTGTAAAATCCTTGGCTGGTTGGCTGGCAGGCACTTACAATCAACGATTACCTTTACACCTGCCATTTTGAAAATAAGCCATAAGCGGAAATGACATCAAAAGGATATTGTTATATCGATGAGGCAAAAGGGCGCAAGGACTCAGACATCGTCAGCGTTGTCGTTGTCGTTCTCCTGCTCATTGTTGCTGTTGTCGAAGTTCTTCTCGTCTTCATTCTCGATGTAGCCGAAATAAATAGCACAAAAAATAAAGTATAGCAAAAGGTGCCATAAAATAAATAACATAAGAAACCAAATAAACATTTTCGGCAAAAGGCAAAAAAGGAAACCAGACCAACGGCAAAAATAACACAAAATTCAAGCAGGTGTGCTCTAGCACAGAGAGAGTGAGAGCTAAGTAAATACCCTAGGCGAAAGATGCGAATTTTTATTTCTAATGGTTATGGGAGATATCTGAATGAAAATTGAAGCCAAAGAATTGTGTTTAATAATCGATATTTATTGTTATCAAGTCAGTGAGTGTGCGTTATCGATAAGTTTGAAACAAAAGTGCTATATATATTATACCTCATATATGTATAGTAACTTAATTTAATTATATATAATTTTCAAGCAGTAAGAAGTAAACAATGGCTAATTCAAAGGACTTAGGTACATGATTTAGGTTGTAAGTAAAAGTAATAAAATAATAAAAAAAATATTATAAAATATTAAATATCTCTAATTAGGTCGAACATGCTCTTTTCTCTATTATACACACATATATTATACATACATACCCTCTGAGTTGATTATGCCCTCTCCAAACTTTTATCTATAGCTGCAGGGTATAAGAAAAAACTTTCAAGTGCGTTCTTACATTTATATACGTACATATGTGTGTTCGATTGCGGGCATGTGTGTTTGTGTGTGTGTGTTCGTTGTATGTTTGGCATAAAATAGACTTATCCTAATGAAAAAAGTCTTGCAGGCACGTTAAGTAAGATATGTATGTGATATCGCACAAGGTAAGGTAAGCTAAGGCAAGTTAAGGCTTCGACTCTGGCTTGGGGATAGACAGAGCTGTTGCTGTATGTGGGAGTGTGCGTATGTGTGCGTGTGTGTGCGTGTGTGTGTGTGTGTGCTAGGCGTCGAAACGTTAAAAGTTAGGTAGGGCAATAGAGCGTTTGCTAAGCCGCTTACACACCGCCTGCCTCTTAACCTTTCTCTATCTATCTCTTTCTGACTATCTATCTTCTTTCTATTATTATTGCTTTCTCTTAGAGTGAAAAAATTACAACAAGTTAGCCTTCAAATCTTATACTCTGCGCGCCTAATTTCCCTTACGCTATAAAATGTTAGGAATTTAAATTGAAAATAGTTTGCATCAGATTAAAACCAGGTCGCAATCTCAAAAATAAATTTGTTCTAAATTATTTAACATACACATACATCTATATAATATGTGTGCATAAATCTTTTAAAAAGAAACATTTTTATATTTTATTTTGAATTTTTCTACGATTGTTTGTGATTATAATCATTTGAATAAAATGTATATATCTTAGATTTTTTTATATTAATATAAAATGTCACATAGATCTAAACGAAATTTAATAAATTTATTTTCATATTCCACATCAATTTAAAGTACAATGCCGCATTTTGTTTTTCCCCATTCGAATTGGCCCAGTTTTGTCAACTTTTCGATGGTGGCAAGTTTTCAAGAGTTTTGACTTGGCGTTGCGGCAAAGTATTTCCGCAATTCAGCTCTAACCAAAAGCCATAAGCCAAAGCAGTCAAGTGTTCATTATGTAGAAGAAAATTTTTGCAGATGCCGAGCACTTGAGACGTGCTACAAAGTCAGGCCGGCCAGTCAGATAGCCAGACAGTCAGACAAATAGATAGTTAGACATAAGTTCAAATGGCAACCGGCTGGCTCAGCCAGCTATTCATACCAATTGTCGTTTTTTGGATTTTAGTCGAAGAATGGCTATAATTAGTAAACGATTTAAATTGACAGCGTTAAATGTTTAATATAGGTAAAGCGAGCAACTTTTACTGATGCTGTTGCCATTGTGACCCAATTGCCAAATGACCTGCACAAGGAATGCGCCAAGTGCTCAAGTGCTTACTTCAAATGGCACATAAAAGGAAATGGGAGATGATTAATACCTTTTAGGCTATTTTACCTTTAAATACACTCACAAAAATGAGGTATTTATGGTCTGTAATGAAGCTTAGAATAGGCTGATTAATATATATATATATTTTTATAGATAATAATCTAGTATAAGCTTACGCAATTTGCGTAAATAACATAAATTTTTATAAGATGATTAATAAATTGTTTTTTTTTTTTTTAATAATAATAAGTTAGGCTATGTTGCTATAAAGGATGTTAATAACATTACTTTATACATATTCGATATGTTTGATATATTTATATATCTGATTAGCTAACAACTTTGTACCCCATTGCAATTTCTTTTGCAGCTTTCTGACATGTCTAGTTATGTTTCTCTAAATTGATTTAACTTTTTCACACTATGAGACTATTTTATATGTCTATCATAACTTCACATTGCGCACATTTATAGTGTATATATAGACGTTTTTAATTTAAGCCTGTGTACATATATATATATATATCGCATAGTTGCGTCTGATGTTATTTTTTTTAGCTCGCGGCTAGTTTTTCATTTTCTTTTTCAATTAAAAACGCCGCGACGCGCAGTTGGCGAGTTTCTCATATTTTTCTGGATTTTTTGTAGCATTTCTTTTTTTTTACTGTTTTGGCTGCTGGCTTGATTGTCTGGGACCAGGTCCCGGCAAGGACCTTTTGCATTTAAGTCCTAATTGCAGCACTGCGAACGCCATGATAGTTCGCTTCGTTTTGCCGGGCGACTTAGGCTAAGCGCTTCACTTAAAGCCCTTTGAAATGCAAGGATAACTCTAGCTATCACTGAGCACAGGACACAGCAAACACTGCGCTTGAACCTTTTTGCATTAAGTGTATCACAAAATTTACTACCAGCCAGTGGCCAAAGGTCAAACTATAAGTTGTCAGGCCAAAAGTGTACAAGTTCAGAGTTTTGTCGGATGATAGCGCTTCCGTTATTCGTTAACCTGGATGTAATTGTGTGAGTATGTGACACTATATGTCAAACTGATTGACTGACCGACTGATTGATTGATTGGTTGGGCTAAGGAAGAGAGACAGAGAGAGGGAGAGAGAGAGAGAGAGAGAGAGAAAGTCAAAAAGTATTTTCTGTTGTATTACAGATGAGAAGCGGAGCTGAAAAAAGGCCAGAAATGATTTTAGTGCGAGTTTTATTGATGCAAGTAAATAAGGAAAAAATCATAAATTATTAAATTAATAACTTAAACATTTACTTAGGATTATTTAGAATATGATATACGTCTTCTCTTATTATTCCCTCTAAATCCTGCAAGTTCTTTGATATAAATTCTGATATATATATATATATATATATGCATGTACATTTATCTACTGCAAAGCCACGCCCAGTCCAGTCCAGTTCGAACTAATGCAACAAATTTTTGGTTGCCTCATTAAAATTGCAGTCAAGGCAAATGTGTCGCCCGCACGCGCCTATGGCCCCCACGTGAACATTTCGTACTGCGGATGCAATAAACTGCAGAATTTATGTGCCTGCCGCCTAACAATTGAATTAAATTTCCAATGCGTCTTCGAGGGGGCTGCAGGCAGCGGGCAGCAGAGAGCTGAACGTGGCTGGGAACGTGGACATTACGGTTCGTCTGTCTGCAGTAATAACTGTAATTTTTGGCAAATGTTCAAGCTGCAAGCAATGAAGGACATATATTCCATGGCGACCAGCATCGTAGCTCATCATATGCGAATGTCTCGAAGAATTTCAGTCCATTTACCATATGTTTCTTTCACTACACCGACCCCCACCATCAGTGTCTGCTGTTAATATTTATGGCTTAATATGCATATGCACGCAAAAATACTTAATAATACTTAAGTCTGGCAATTGCTTTTGCCTGGCATCGAAAGTTCTGTGCAGCATATGGTAATGAATTATTAAGCCCGCTGTTGACATTAGTCATTAGGCAAACGTATTGTAATTATTGTCAAAGGCAATCCATTAAAATAATTGAAATTTAGATATACATACATATATATTTAAATGAAATTTCTGCAATAAATAAATTACAATGAGACTTAAATCATTAAATTGAATTGAGTTAATAAAAGAAAATGTGTTGGAAAAGTAACATTAAGAGAAGGAATTGACCTAGCTAACAAAATGACAGATGCTTAGAAGGGCGAGTGGGTGGGGGGGGGGGAGAGCGATATATGAAGGGGGAGAAGGCTAAAGGTAGGACGGGACAGAAAGAGAAGGTAATAGATTGGAAGGGACAAACAGTGAAGGAATAGTCGAAGAAGAGAGCAAGAGCAAGAGTGAGAGAGAGAGAAAGAAAAAGAAAAAGAAAATGAGAATGAGAATGAGAGAGGGAAAGAGAGAATTATAAATTAGTTAATTCTTAAAGAAAGCAAGCAAATATGTATATTATGTACTTTTCAATATACCCTCTAACAAATGGAGCTTGGTTACAGGGTATAATAAGTGAGGAAACTAAAATGTTGGAAGCTTGTGATTTTTGGCAAACAATTTCCATTGAATTTACCAAATTTATCTCACAAAGGGCAAACAAAAATAAAAAAAATAAACTGTTGCCAAAAACGAAAAAAGCGTGGCAGCTATGGCGTCTGTTGGGGGTTGTTGGATGATGCTGGAGGATGTTGTCCGTTGGAGGCAGCGCCAAGCAGATATAATAGCTTTTGATTACAGTTTATGGATGTCGCCCTTAGCTGATGTTTTTTTTTTTTTTTTTGCGTATACTCGTTTGCAAAATTGAGCGAAGTATATAAGTTTCCCAGCACATGTTTAATATTCTTTTGCTTACGAAAGCAACAAGCTTTGTAATTTTTTTGGGATCTTGAATAAACAGATAGCTATAGTGTGAGTTTATGCTACCGATTCAAAAGTCTTTATTAGAAAAAGGATTTTTTTTTTTTAAGCGAGCATCAATTAATCGTTTACATTTGACGCTGCACAATTTCGCTTATTTTTTGTTCTTTTTTCTGGGTACTATGTTGGCCAGAAAACTTTGCTGTTTAGTGGGCGTGCGCCAAAGCGGCGTCGCTCAACTGAGCAGCACACAAAAAAACAACAACAACAACTAAACTGATCCCAAAACAAGCCAAATTATATGTATATAGTAGTTACACAGTTTGTGCTGTAAGTCTATGGACTGCAATTATTACAAAAATGTTTCATTGCGCCGCAACCCAATTGACTTTTATGCAAATAAAAACATAATGTGATTGCTCTCGTTGTTGGCTGTAAAGAGCAGAGCATTGATTTTTATTTACCGCTGTGTGAATTAAGTGCCTCACACATACTTACACACAGAGACAGGGGGAAAGAAAGAGAAAGGTAGAGAGAGAGAGAGACAGATAGATAATGGTATGGGGTAAACTTTGTGAAGACTAGCGCCACATTTTCATAACGTAAGTGAATAGAAAATTGAATCAAATCTAATAATAAATGCTTTTATGCAGCCCTTAAGCACTCTGAAAAGATGACGACGACGACGACGATGTTGTTGGCGACGCCCGACAATGGGACGGATTGTCGGCGAGCAGCGGGACGCAGCAACATTGTTGCAGGAGCATAGCAGTAGCTGAAGAGGAGAGGTGACTGGAAAAGCTCATTGGTGTCGCCTCGACATGCTCCAATAGCGTTGCCGCATACAAGCACAACATTTGCTTTGCCAATATGCATACCAATCTCATCTGTATGTCTTCCTTTCTCTCTCTCTGTATGTGTGTGTGTGTGTGTGTACCGCATGCCCCATTTGGCTTGCACATTGTTGTTTCTACTACTGCTGCTGCTGCTGCTGCTTCTGTTGTTGGCTTGTCTCAACAGTCAACAGTTAGTAAGCATGCGTCGCTTACACTTTCTTTGAGCTCCTTCTATTGAATACTTGCTAAAGTAGGGTATATTGCGGCAAAGCGACAAGTAAGGAATTTTTAAAATTTCAGTTTTAACTAAAACATTTCATTCTCCAATAGTAGTAGTAAATATATCAAATCGAAAAGTATTATACATCATGTAAATAATGAGATAAAAATACAGGGCATCTGGCAGTCATGTAAACTCATTTCGAGCAACTCTCAGATTTCCCACACATTCATCTGAAATGAAGCAGCAAAAAAAATACTCAAATCAATTTGTACTCATAATACAGGGTATCAAACTACCCAATCATATTGCTTGTCACACACTTGTCTCTTTTTTTTTTAATGCCACATGTCTTTGCATTTCACTAGAGATGTCTTTTGGGGTGGCACCCGCCTTCAATTTGGCTTTAAGCAATTTAATCGAGTTTCCATTTTGCCTCGGATTACAACGTAGTCTCAGTTGCCTGGCAGCCGCACTTAACTAGTTTGACTTGCAGTTCATTTAGTCTGGCATCTCAACGCAACACACACCTGTGCCACTGGAAAAAAGAGAGAGACAGAGAAAAAGAGAGAGTGAGTGAGAAAGAGAGAGGGGGAGGAAGGCGATGTGAGATGAACGTAAACTCGATTTGAAATGTTTTTGTTATTCGTTATTCGTTTCTTATATCCTTTCACATATCCTCCGCTCTGTGAAGAATGTGTTGTGCTGACTGAGTGCTGCTAGTCAATTTCAATAATTCAACTGGCATAGCATGCCACAACAACAACAACAATAACAAAAGCAACCAAACAATGCAAGTGGAACCACCCTTAGTCGGAATCAGAATCAGATGAACAAAGCCATTGCCAGACCTGTCATAAAATGGACCATAAAATTGCCTTGCGGCAATGGCTCAATTATAATTGTGTTTATAGTCAATCATATTATTATTATTATTATTTTTACTGGAATGCTATACAGAGCGAAATATGGACTCAATATGCTGGAAAACATATGTTTATTAAGTAGAAAGTCTTAAGGTAAATTAAAAATTTAAATAGAGAAAGGGAAAGGGAAAAGAAGAGTGATGGAGATGAAGGAAAGGGCGACAGAGAAAAGGGACGGAGGGAGATCGAATAGAAAATAGGGAGAGAGAGAGAAAGAGAGAGGAAGACAAATAAATAGAACGAGTGTGAATGAGAGATACAACGCGCAACAGATGAAAGGGAGAGGGAGAAGACAAGCAGTTAAATTAAGTGAACAGAATAAAGATCGAGCATAAAAAAAACAGAACGTCTGTCGAGAGAGATCATTCGGCATACAAAAATGTAGTAATAATACAAATACAAATGAGGTATTTAAAAAACAGGCAAGACAATAATAACTTAGTCTCCAAATACAAGAAAGAAAATGGGGGATGGGAAAATGGGAGCATTCAAAAGAGAACCTGATAGACAGACTAACAAGGGAAAACATGAAGATGAAGATACTTTAACCAAAAGCTAAAAAGTTCCAGACAGATTAGCAGTAGTAACAGTCGTAAAAGAGTAAGAAATAGCAACAGACATAAAGTGAAATGAAAATGAAGTTAGTAAAATGATGAGACGAATTTAAATGGAGACAGACAAAAAGAGATTAAAAATCATTTAAAATGACAAAGCGAGCAAGATTGTATCGATGCTAAAAGACGCTCAGCATATGTTAAATGTAAGCATACATCTATGAGAATAACATTGAAAGGCATGAGCAATAAATTGACTTTTAAAGCTAAAGCCATTATCGTTGTTAAATTAGATTTATTTCTTTAAGCTCTTGGACCAAAGTTCAATAAAACTGAATTCAATTGGAAATTGTTCAAAAACCAAAGTGAAGAGCATGCTGCTTCAACTCTATTGCTGCTGCTAACAGACAGACAACAAACGATTCCATTTCTTTCTTTTCCATTTGCAGTTAATTCTCTTTTTTGGGCAAATTACAGAAAAGTTCATTAAATTGTTTGCCATCAACTTTGTCATGTTATTGGCAAAATATATCAGAGTGGTTGCCGTCTCTCTCTCTCTCTCTCTCTCTCTCTCTCTTCTCTCTCTCTCTCTCTCTCTCTCTCTCTTTCTCTTTCTCTTGTATTTATTTTTTTCTTTGAATTTATCTTTTTTTATTGATGCTGGCATAATAAAACTTTTGAGACCACATAAATTGCGCAGCATTTTTTATTTACTTAGCATCGTTTATCAGCGAAGCCAGTAGGAAAAATGTTACGCTTTGCACATGCTTAAAATGCGGGCACTTGGCACAAAAGTTTATTTATTAGTTAGACTTTTGAAAATATAGTTGTATATAAAATAATATATATTTATATAGCCTTAAGCTTTAATATTTATTTCCGGTTCCGCCTCGGTGTTTACGCAATTGTTGCTTTTGTTTTTTCCTCTCTATCTCTCTCATTTTCATTTTCATTCTCATTCTCATTCTCTTCTTTGCTTTCTACTGTGGAAAACTTGCTCATTACTTCACTTGTGGCGTACGTAATTCAAGTGGTCCCAGATGGGGGTTACGAGTGGCCAGAATGCGGGCAACGGAGCTTCGGCCTCGGTATGCGAGTTGTGAATGCTTTAGTATTTGTCGTACTCTTTTCCTTGCTCGCTCTCTGTGGGTCCTTTTGCATAGCTGCATTCTTTTTACACTGTCCATCGTTGTTGTGACTAAAGATTTATGTGCCAGTTGCTGCTTCAACTGTAATTTACAACAGACGCTTCGCAAATTTATGTGAAACTGTGGCTCTAACACTTCAGCAATTAAATATATACTCCATTAAAAAAAAAGAAAGAAAGAAAAGATACATAATATACATTGAGTAGTCACTCGAAATCAATTTCAGTTGAATTTCCAATCGAAACAGATAAATCGTTGCGTCTTATAATCAAACGTAACGTTAATAAATTGTTGTATTCCATCGAACATTATAGATTATATATCAAAATGCGTGGAGCCAGCAGCTCACGTAGTTTGAATTCTAGTTTGAGTTCGAATTACAGATTAATGTTCGATGTACTCTGTCTGGACTGCAGCAAATGCAGCAAGGCAACAGACCATTGCACTCTGAGCAAGAAGCTCACTGCAAACTTACATCATCTGTTGGGTTAATGCTCTTATAAAGTGTGGGTGGTCTTAGTGTGGGATTTAGTATCAAGATGTTCGAAGATGATAGACAAGTGTACTTCAGATAGAATAACTGAAAGCTAAAAGTATTCTTCTTATTATATAAATAACATTGCTTAATTCTTCTGATTATAAATATATAAATAGTGTGCTGCATCACTTCAGCAGCTATTTTTAATAAAATGTGATTTTTATTAAAATAAAAAATGCTGCAAAAATTAGAAAAAAAAAAAAAATGATGTTACTACTATACGAAAATTCAAACGATTGAATTAACAGCTTCACTGCAATGCTGCCTGCAAATATTGACAAATTTCTTCTTTTCCTTGTCTTTATAAATGCATTTCACATTTTTCGCATATTTAGTTTCTCACAAAAGTTAAATTTTTTAGAGTATATCAAGGTCTACTTAAAAGGGCTGTTGGCTTTTTTTTTTATCCCTTGCGCTGTTATAGGGGTCATGAGTCAGATGCGTAAACTTCAAAATCGACATTTTCACTAGTTTCTACTACCCAGCTCTTCAATTCGAGAGTGCTGGCACAAAAAAAAAAAAAAAAAAAAAAAAAAAAATAGAAAGGGGGCGTGCCGCCTAGTCTAAAGGCAGAGAAGGACACGAGCTTCATTTTTTGCTCCATTTGTGTGTTATGCTTTTTAGATATTCATATTTTGCCATTGATGATATTTTCACTACTTGCGTATGCATAACACGTACGTAACCCACACACACACATACACACAAATATACTATAGCTATAAACGTATATATATATATATTTTATATATGTATGTGAGCCTGGCTGTACCTTTGGTGTATTAACTCTACCAACCCGTCTGTGTGTGTGCGCCACTGCTATCAAATGATTGTGTGTGTGTGTGCGAGTGTGCCTTAAATTTGCATATTTTTTGACTTAACACATCCTTCAAAAAATTGCGAAACGCGTTTGCGATAGCTTTGGCATTTCCTTGACGTCTTTCCGCTTTCCGTTTTAGCTTTCCACATATTTTTGCTGTCTATTTTTTGCCGCTCTTTCAACTCTTGTGATAGCTTGAAAAAGGGTAGATGAGGCATAAGAGTTTCATGCAAGTGTATGAAGCAGAAGCTTGAGAAAATTTTACATATGATTATGGATATTGTAAATAAAAATATATGTGAAATTTACATACAGCGATCATTTGTTCTTGCATAAACATAGACTTCTTAAAGTCATTGGCCCATATATAAATTAATATTAAATAATAATCATTAAAAATATTTTTATATATATTACTAATTTACTTATTTATTATATAATTCCTTAACTGAACAGCTTAGGTGTATGTTTTGAAAGAGTATCTGCTCGTCGTCTAGCTTATGCTTGTCTATGGGTATCTGCTTGTCTAGCTCCTTCATTTAGACTCTTCTCATCAGCCTCACTGTTGGGCTCTACGCGTTTTTCACCAGCTCTGTTGCTGTTTCCACAATACTTTAAAGCGTGCCTTCATTTCCAATCTCTCTCTCTCTCTCTCTCCTCTCTCTCTCTCGTTCTCCCTTTTCGCCCTGTCTGTTTGTTTCTCTTCTTTTTTTTTTTTTTTTGCCGCATTCAAATTGAATTGTTTGCATTTTCCTCTGTTTATATTCACCAACGCATGCAAATTGGTTCGCAGTTAAATTTAATGGATTAACTGGTTTTTAAATTCTTTAGTTAAATGCGGCTGCCGCTGCTGCTGGTGCTGCTGGTGCTGCTGGTGCTGTTGACGCTGCTTCCGCTGCTGCTGCGATTGCTGCTGCGACTGTGGCCTGGAGGCCGCGCCTTGGTGCTGGCGCTCTTCAAGACAAGTGGCGCTAATCCTTGACTTTGCTGCTAATGCACGTCGTATGTCAAACACCAAAAACGTTTACAGCACACTACACCCAACATCAACTTTCACCCCCACATTCTGATGTGACTACTACTACTGCTACTACTACAGACGACTTTGCCATTGCCTTCATTGCCTGCTTTTGCTTTTTCACACAAGCAACGCAATTTATATGCCTTCCGCTGCCTTTTGCTTGTGTGTGTGTGTGTGCGTGTGTTTGCCTTGGCAACGTCTTTGCCGCTGTCTCAGCCGAAGCCGCAGTCCCTGTCCCTGCCCCTGTCTTTGTCACTGCCTTCACCCGCTTTGTATGCTATGCATTTTTCTGCACTCTTGACTCTTAAGCGTGCACTTGGCCAGTCAGCCTCCCAATCTTTATATCCTTCCCACTCCACGTTGTCCTTAGAGCTGCCCTCATGGCTGCCTCGTCAGCAGAAGCTCGTTTTCTGTGCGTTGTTTGTCTTAAGGGATATGTGCACCAAGTGCCTGCCTGCCATATGTGTGTGTGTGTGTGTGGGTGTGTGGGTGTGCGTGTGAATGTATGCGTATGTGTGTTTGCAAGCACTCTGCCGCAGGCATTTTGATAAGAAAAACAAACAGCGCGCTTAAGTCATACCAAGCGGGAAAGGGAAGGCAGAGTGTGAGCGAGAGCGAACGAGTGAGCTGCTGCAAAGCTGAGGCACATACAAGCTTAAGTGTCATTTATGCGTTTTAATGTTGGAATTTAATTTTCAAATTAACTTGAGAAGTTTATGTGGTTTTTTTAATTCACTGTATGCATGTGCTCTCAGCCCAGTACCCGAAACTTGCGAATAATTTTCATTAATAAAAATATACATATATATTTCTCTATGTATATCATTGAAATGCGCAGAATAAAAATTGTTTGATGTCTTTATGTTAAGCTTCATGTGTCCTTGTAGCTTGACTGCCTTTCAGTTTCAAAAATATATGAATACCTATTTAAGAAATCTCATTAAAATAAGCATTAATTAAATATATATATTTTTTCTTTTTTATATGCAACAATTTGCTACACAAGTAAACTGTCAAATAGATTGCTTTGTTAGCAATAGACAAGAAATTCTATAGAAGTGCCTGCATCTTTATATCTTTCTCATGCTCTGCGATTTGAAATTGCAATTGTGCTGTTAGCACAAGTTTATTTATGCCCATTACCCAGTGTCCCTTGTCGTAGTATCCACTGTACCATTTGCCACTTTCGCTTGTTAGGCTCAAATGTTGCACATAAATAAATGACAGAGCTTGTTAGGTGGCATGTGGCAACGGGCAACGGGCAAACTGGCAACAAAAGTGCAGGCTAACAAGGAGTCACAAGTCAGACAAATCCCCACAGCCCCCAACGGGGAAAGACAATGCAAGAGAAAGAAAGAGAGAGAGACATGGGAGGGAGTGAGATATGCAGACTCATTAGATGGCGCACACAGTCACACGTGTGTGAGTATATATGTACATACATATAACTACCTGCATAAGCTGGGCATTCGAGTTGGGGCACGCAGCAATTGTCTTAAATTACATTTATTTCTTGCTCAAAATTGTGCAGAGAAATTTAATTTAATTACAATTTATATACCGTACGTAATTAATTTCATAAAATCCCAGTCACAAAATGAAATCAAATAGAATAAAAAATAAAGTTTGTGCTTTAAATGTGCATTCAACTCGAGTTGCATTGCAACATTTAATAGCATTAGTGAATGCGTTTTCAATATTGCGTTTTGTACAGATGTCACCATAAATAATATGAAATTCCATTTCATGTCGATTTATAGCATCTGTTCAATTCAACTGAAGCTCTGTGACTCTTTGTTTCTCTCTGCCCATTAATTTTTGAACAATAAATGTTGCAGCAACAAATTGAATGCCCGCAACTGAATACCCCTACTTGGTTATTTGTATTTAATTTTTTTTTTTTTTTTTGTATATTATAAGCATTTCAATATTTCATTTCATTTGCGGCTTAAGTGCAAATTTATATATATATATAGCAAAATATATATATGGTGTCAGTGCAAGTGTTCAAGGGCTTTGCATACAATTGTAACAAACAGAGAGAAATTAAAAAACAAATACTTTTCAATTCCATAAATTTAAATTGTATTTGCATTGTCTGTCTGTCTCTGGACGGCTTTAAATATATAATAAAATAATAACAAGATATTCCAAAATTAAATTTTATTATTTATTTATTTTATTTTTTTTTTTTAAATCAATTTTAATGACAATTTTATTAGTCTGAATTTTATTTAAATGCCTTGTTTGTCAACTACATGATCGATATTATATAGGTTCATAGTAGTCTAGAACACTTTTTAGTTACAACAAAATAATTCACAAAGGAATGTGAAAAAAATCGTTTTCTGTGTTTATTTTTCACTCAGTCAAACAGTATTGAAAGAAAAATGGCATTCCATGACGATCCGTACGAACTGGGCCTATTTTTGCACTGGGGTCCAATAGTTTCGTTGATTGTCAGCGCGACCGTTACCCTGACCACCTGGAAATGGTGGCCATCGGATCAGTCCTTATTCTGGAACACACATTTTGCGCTCTATATGCTGATGAATGTGCTGTCGGTGTACAACTTTGTGAAGGCCGTGTTATTGGGACCCGGGCTGTTGCCACGTGGCTGGCAGCCCGAACACCCAAGGGAAGCGAAATTTTTGCAATATTGCATAAAGTGTGAAGGTTACAAGGCGCCACGAACGCATCACTGTCGTCGCTGTGATCGTTGTGTGATGAAAATGGATCATCATTGTCCGTGGATCAATCGCTGTGTGGGCTGGTCAAATCAGATGTATTTCGTATTTTTTCTGTTATTTTATCTGATGAGCAATTTGCATGCCTGCTGCGTTCTTTTCATTTCTGGCTATCAATTCATTAAGAACAGCACAGAAATGGCCCGTCTCTATTATAATGGAGTTCTGGAACGATATCTGCGCTTTCATTTCTTTAGCATATTCATGGCAATGACGAGCTTTGGATTGACCATCGGCATAGTACTGTGTATGATTAAGCTGTTGATCATCCAGTTCAGGTCTATACTCAAGAATGTTACAGACGTGGAACAATGGATTCTGGAGAAGGCACACGCACGTCGTTATAAGAAAAATTTAAAACCATTTGTCTTTCCATACAATCTCGGCTGGAGAGAAAACTTTGCTCAGGTATTTAATATTGAGAAACATCATCGTGGTCGTGGCATTGAGTTCCCCGTTGTCAAGGGCTGCAATCAGTATACGCTCACCATGGAGCAACTGGCACAGAAGGCGGAGAAACGCAAACGCACACGCACCTACAAATGCATTCTACCAGCAACTGGGAGCTGGTTGCCTATCTGGTCTCAAGGTTTTCGGGTGACTTTCGACTTTCCCCTCACAGATGAGCCGCGCATTAAACTAGAGCCAAATGATCTCATACGAGTTACGCGCAAACGGAAGCATTGGATGTTTGGGGAGCGTATTATTGGCGACGATCAACGCAAGGGCGCGATTCGTGGTTGGTTTCCCAGACGCTGCGCTATTGAGATTAACAATGGGGACGACCCAAATGCAAATACCATTGCAAAGCCAATGGCGGCCATTGAGAGCAAATTTCGTGTGGGCAAGCAAAAAAAATCAGGCAAGATTGATAAGGATTTATAGATTAATAGGCAATTCAGAAAACAGGTTTCGTAGCAAATTCCATTTTACGCTGATCTGCAGAATATTTGTGTGTAAGCTGCGTGCTTGTGTTTTTATTCTAAAGAAATATAAATAAATAAACTAAAAAGATTTTTATTTGAGGTTTATATATAGAGTTGGCAAATTTATATTTAATTTAAATATAAATAATGATTCAACTACAACTTTATTGTATAATTGAAATCAACGGATGAATAATTTTCGCATATTTGTTGATGGTGTAAACGCTAAGAATGAACTCAGATTGCAACCGATTGCGTCGGTTCTTCAACGATTTCGATCGCCATCCGAGAGAAACTTTTAATTCAATATTGTATGTGAGTATGAAAGTGCGCAAGTGAAGACCGCTTGCAGAGACTCCATACTGAGCCTCATTGTGCGAGCGGCAATCGTATCGCTCCCAAAACGATGTTCGGGAAAATGAGCATTATAGGTATAGCTCAAACACTCAAGAGACAACTGAAACGTGAAAATTGATATAGTTAGCAGTTATTTGAGAGCTTTGCTTTTAACACATTCACTGCAATTTTTTCATCTCAAAGCGTATTTTGCTTTTTTTTACTTATTTTCGTGTTGAAGTAATTTGCAGTGCCTTTGTAGAGGTTTTTTTTTTTGTGCTTTACGCCATGGCCAACGCGCACAGGAAACAGGAACTAGCGCGAACTACGCAAACGTGTCGTATAGTAGAACAATTTTTTTTTTCGAAACAAGAAAAACAAATGCAACGCAAATTTCCATGTGCAATCAGGGCCTTGAAAAGTCGAAACTCTTGCAATTGCGAATGCATTGAAATTGAAATGTATGACCCGCAATAGTTGTAAAGCATCGCGGATTCTGCTATTGTACTAGATGTACTACCTCCATCTATTGAACAAGGCCACGTAAATCAATAGCTTACTAGCCATTCAAATGGATCGCTTCTCTCTCTGTCTCTATTTTATGTGCTTATGTGTGTGTGCGTGAAATAATACATTTCAAAGGCATGAAAACAAACAATGCCCAACTAATGCCGGCTATCTGTGCATTTGATGACAGCAAAAACAAAGTTGTCTAATACATGTGATCGATTGTGTTTACTTAATGATGAGTCAAAGCAAAGAAAGCTTTAAATGGGAAAACAAGAAAACACTAATTTAGAAACGAAAATATTATATGTAAAATATAGTCTATATTATATTATATTTTGCATATATTTATTAGCATAATTTATATATAACTAATAATATTTTTCTTTCTTTTTTCAGTTAAGTGAAATATGAAATCATTTGGTAAGTGCTTAACAAATATTATTACAAATTTCAAGTTAAATATTGAATAATTTTATTGCCGTTGACTTATTGACTGTTTCTCTACAATATAATTTTTTTTAAATATTTTTGATATATTTTGATTTTATTTTATTTTATTTTTTTTGCATTCTGGCTACACATTTTGTTTGAAGCACACACACTGGGGAAATTATACAAACATCTTGGTAGAAAGCAATGCAGACAGCAGACAGACAGCAGGCTGGGCTGCAATTGACATCTACTGTCCAGTGTCTGCATTGTCCAGGCTGTCATGCTGCGTGCTTTGCTCAAAATTAGATAAATATAATTTAGAGATGTGTGTAAGTGCGCGTGTGCCCGTGTGTGCATGTAAATTGTTGCAAGTTTTCCACTGGGAAATCAATTGATGTTGTTATGAGTTAATGGACAATGGGAATTGTTTGTATTATAGGCGTCAGCTCATAATGGTGCAAGCAAAGAAGAAAGAAATCAATTCAAATAAATGTTTCACATATGAACAGTTGGTGAAATCTGAAAAGATAGCTTGAAAGTGTTAAAGTAAAAGTAAGCAAATTTCGTACTATCTAAAGCTTCAGCTTATCCTTAATTCATTGAAACATTTAAATATTCACTCGGTATGATCTGTAAAGCTCTTCAAGGCTAAGTAATGTTTTCTGCTGTTTATTTCGATTTAGTTGACAAACAGACAGGAAACGAAATAAATTTAACATAAGCATTTGCCACAGAACTGAGAAATAGAAAGAAAAAGTGGAACAAGCCTTAATGACTTTTGTCGTTGCAAAATAATTGTGCGTGAATTTTATGCTGCGAGAAATGTTGCCAAGTTTTGTGTGGCCTAAAAGCCACAGCCAGAGTCGGAGTCAGAGCTAAAGCCAAAGCCATGCCGAACCCAAAGCCAAAGCCAAAGCGAAAGCCAAAAACTCAGAGCCAGGGCCCGAAGCGGTTCGTTTTCAATGTCCTGCTGACATTTAATTTCACGCACTGCCGTCTATTTTGTGCCTTGGCAACACTTTTTGACTTTTATGCGACAGACGCGTTGCGTTCCCCTCCCCCCTTCCGATACAGTTTTTTCTATTTTACTATTTTTGTTTTGTCTCTTTTGGCAACGAGCTGTTAGTGGACTCGTTTTTCATGCCAATGCATTTACTGTGCCATTTCTGACTGTTCTCGTCATGAGAATGTTACCAGAGAGAGTGAGAGAGTGAGAGAGAGAGAGAGAGAGGGGGATAGACTTTCATTTTCCGATGCAAGGCATTGTGCTTTAAGCACAACGTTTTGTCTGCCAACGCAATTATGCAGTACGTTAAGCGGCGACAGCGTTTATCTGCGACAATGATACCTGTCCAGGTATCATTTACAGTTGCACAAAACAAAAGGTAATTATAGCGTCATTAGTGAATGCTTGGAACGGAAAATCCACTGTGGATAAGAGCATAAAGAAAGCAGGCTTTAGCTCTCAGTTTATAGTCTTTGGGCTATGAAAAGTCTTTATGCTATTCTATAGTCTGTATCATGGTCATCAAAAGCTCTCCACAAACTAACTGGGGAAACATGTACATATTTGCTGCTTCTTCTTTTGTAGTTTTTTTTTTTTATTTTTACAATTTTACGCTTGTTTTAATTCTTGGTTAAATGTAATCTACAGCTGCTGGCAGCTAGCTCGCTTGTTGACAAAATGTTTACGCTCACGAACTAAGTTCCAATATGTACAGAGTGTGCATGGAAGCAGAAGAGATACGAAAGAGCATTACAAAAAACAAAAGAGTGGAAAAAAATGTTAAAATATTTAAGAGTGAATACAAAATGTGACTGAAAAGTGAGCTTAGATTTTGTTTTCTTTAAGTTTGATATAAAACAAAAATTATATTTTTCTAAATATAAATTTTGATATTTGTGCATTTATAATTGAAGTTAATGAAAATAGTACATTACATAAAGATTAAGCAAACTGAAGAGTTAGTTTTTTCATTGAAAATTTAAAAGACTTAAAATGTTTATAGCCAATTGAATGTAAAGATGGAAACTATGAGAAACATTTCTTACTGACGGTTAGAATTTCATTAATTTTTGATGAATTTAGAGAGCGCTTCATTGAAATAGTGCTAAAATAATTTTAAAAACATTATATAAACAATTATAGAGTACATAGAAATAAATGAATTATTATATAAACAATTATCAGTTTCTTATTATTTTATAGCCACATTAATTAGAGCCTACAGTTCAAAAAGCGAGCTGAAAAAAGCTTTTATTGAATATTTGAATATTTCAATCACTTCAAAGTTCAATTTACCGCAATCACATTTGTTGCGATGGATGGGGGTTGTGTTTGGCACGGGCTATAAATTATCGAAAATTGAAATTGATATTGAGCGGCGTTTCGCTCGCGCGCCTCGCATTCAATCAATGCAAATGCCAAAAGTCGTACCAAATTTTCGCTTTCAATTCGGTTTTCATTTTATTTGCTTCATTTTTTTTCTCGCTCTCTTCTTATATTTTGTTATTAATCTGTGTGCCCTGGAGCGTTTCGCGCCGAGTCGAATCAGCAAACTGAATCGGGAATCAGCGCGAGATGCGGCTCACAATTCCGCATGGATTAGCACATCAAAAAAAAATGAAGAACAAGAAATGAGAAGAAGCAGCAGACTGACTTTTGTATAGACGTTCTGCATCATTGAAAGAACTTGACTGCTGCATTGATTAGAGCCTGCAGTGTGGGCTAAAGTCCTTTTCACCAAATTCACAAAAAAAGGAGAAGAAAACAAACAGTGAAAAGGAATAAAAAGAAAACATTTTTTCTTACGCTAGTTTCCGCTGCTGAGCTGACGTCTATATTGAGTGTTTATTTATGACGCTGGACTGCAGAGCCAAAAGTAATTTTTCATTATTTAAAATAAAGTGAATTGCAGTTCCCATTCGCTCTCTCTCTCCCTCTCTCTCTCTCTCTGTCTCTCCCGCTCGTTCTGTCTTTTGCTGCTGCTACTCCTTTTCATTTATTCTTCATAAATAATTTATTAATTACAAAAGTTTGCTTCACTCTGGGCGCATGCAAATGCTCCCCAAACACGCCCACCCACCCAGAGCACAGTTCTAACAATTTTTGGGGCAACAGTTGCAGCTACTGCCAAATATATATATATATATATATAGAGAGTATATATATATATGTTTAGTACGCAGAGACTGCAATGTCCTTTTGCGTCTTGGCCAGCAAAAAGTTTTATTAGTTGAAGCTGCTGCACTCGGACTCGGACTTGGACTTGGGACAGACCCTTTTGCTTGGTTAGCTGAATGCCTGGGCATATTTTTCATATTTTAATTGACAAAACTTTTTGTGCAACTGGACTGATGGGTTTTTGTGCCAAGTTTACGTTATATTGCACACGCACACTCACACACACACTCACGTACAGCAACTTGTCAAGGATAGGGCATTTCAGTTTATCATCTTTGTTTTGCAACTCGGACTGCTGCCAGCAGCTGTCAAATTTTTAGTGCTGCCACAGCTGTCTAGTGGTAGAAACTCAATTATGAAATTGCGATTTATTGCAATTTTTATTCAAATTCGTATATTAAGAGACGCTCATAAAATGCTTGTCAATTGAAAGTGTTTTGTTATTTTTTTTCTTTCTGTCAAATGTTGAGTGCGTTCATTTCAACAATAATTGCTTCGTTTTCAATTTCAATGTAAATGTTGAGCTTTAAGTCTATAGTTTGTGGATTTAAGGGTATGTTAATTAAGTTTACGAACTGTTGTTTGTGCTTAGTAAGAGTTTTGGAAATTTGTAGCTTGTTTTTATTATTGATTTTAACTCTTATCTTTGATGCTTTTGATAATGTATGAACATATATAAATGGAGATCTATCTATGGATGTTTTATTTATTTAGATATATATTATATAGATTTGAATGATTTTCCCCCCATCTCTAGCTCATTCGTATGTCGACCATAGCCGAATTTGTCTTCTTTTCTAGCGCCTTGTCCTGTCTGCGACAAGTTCTCTACGTTGAGTTTATAGTTAATTGACATACAACTTTGGCAATATTTGAAATGTATATACTTGAGTGCGCCAGCCAGCTACCCAATTCATTATTTATACGGCGACTAGAGCTTTAAGTGCAATACATTTCACAGATGCCGCGACAGCAATTGTGGCTAACACACACACACATACGCCAGCCCACACACATGTGTCAGCTGCTGTAGCACTCAAAATTTGTCGGTTTTACTGTAAATGCATTTGTCGCATTTCGCGTAAGCAGAAATATATATAAGGTAAAGATATAGAGACAGTTGCTTAACCTTTTACAAGGTGTTGACATGATATACATATATGTATATATATGTATATATATATCTGCATATGCTGTTGGGATTATTGGCTAAGACAGTTGTCAGCCCATTTACCCCATTTGCTCACTTATATAGTTGATGTCATTAATGTGTTCACTAACGAAATTAACAGTAAATTTAAGCGGCTTTGTTGTGTGCGTCTAACTCAATTTGTGTGCCAATGCCAATGCTGGCTGGTTGGAAGGTTGTAAGGGGACATACATACATACATATATGGTATTGCGGGTAGTCGCATGCTTTTAGTGCGTATGCTGTTAACAAAGGGACACTGATTGCTGTTGACAAGACACCTAATGATGTGTACATAAAGTTATCTGAAGCATTGTGTAATGCACTTAGCAACGCATATTACAAAACATACACATACACATACACGCACATATGGGTCGTCAGCTGGTGATGTCTTTTGTGTGGCATCATGGCATCCTTTTTGGGCTGCCTATCGCTTACGCTACGAGGTAATTAAGGCATTTTACACTTATGCAACCTGATTTTATATTTTAATTGGTTTCCACTTAATAATATGACCATTTTTTTTTATGCAGAGGGAAAATTCAAGAGGTTGCCATTATGAACATACCCTGTAATTAAGAAATGGTACACATATATAGAGTTGTTTAGTTGTCTAAGCAAATGACTTGTTGTGAATGCAGAAATGACATGTAAGATAAAATATTATAAGCTTCTTAATCTCAGCGATGCGCTCAGTTCTTTCTTTTAGAAGCATTTCATATTCATTTTAATATTTATATAAAAAGTTTATGAAACTGTTTAAGCAATGCCCACTTACAGCCTCATTAAATTACAGGGTATGCAAATGGACAGCCAGGCATCATGACTATATAATGTTTATGCGAACCGCAACAGCATGTTGTCCGTCCCCTTGGGCTATATTGTTTCTGCTTTTTTTTTTTTAATATTTTTTTTTACGCTTTAAATTGTAAAGCAATTTTCTCGAATCGTACGCATACGCCGTGTAGGTTGCACGCATTAAATAGCACTTAATAGCCAGCCGAGTCAATATATATTAAAGACATAATTAATAAATTGTGCTACAGTTTTTTTTTTTTTTTTTTTTAATTTTAATTCTTTCCATAATAGGATTAAAGCGCAGCAACTAAAAAGTAAATGCATTTAGCTTACTGCAATTCTTTTTTTTCACTTTTTTTCGTTCACGCTTTGCGCCCAACTTTTCCACACGAACGCGCCGAACTTTAATTTCCGCAAAACTTTTGTAACAGAAAAAAAAATAAGTCAAAAGAAAATTTTTGAGATAAGTGTGTATGTAGGTGTGTGTGTGTGTGTGTGTTTGTGTCTATGTATATACTGCATAATTAAGTCGCGGACTCTTGCTTGACATTGAGCAAAATTCATGCTGATTTTTGACTACTTTTTGGCGTCAACATTTTAGTTTTGTTTGTCAGAAAACTTAAGTTAATAATAAAATCTGAGGACTTTAACCGGGTTACGTCACTCACACACACACAAACACAACCATCTAAGGATTTTAGCGCTAATTGCCTTTAGGCAAAGTTAGCTTTAAGCCAATTTGTTAACTTTTGAATTTTTAGCTTGTATACATATTTGCTTATAATTAACTGAAGTATTATATGTGACGTTCAGATCAAAAGCGAGTTTCATTATAATCATTATTAATGTGATTATCATATACGCATATGTTGAGTGTTTGCTGTAGATAATTAAGACGCATTTTCCATGAAAATCCAAAAAATTTTGATGGAAAGAGTGAGATGTTATGAGATACTCAACTTATTCACAGAAATCTACTTAATAGTTTGTTACAAAGAAAAAATCCTAAGCTGCCACTAAATACATAATTCGCATAAGACGGCACCCATGTCGCAGAAAATGCTAATTATATTGGCCAGAGTAGCATTTTCAGTTATTCATCGCTGCGATTCGCACCGCAAAGACCTCAAATACCACTCGCATAATATATTTAAGTATTTATTTGCACAACTTACACGCCCACCGCACAAATTTATTGGCGAATCATTAAAGGCTTAAAGGCGCTGCCTCTCGACTCCTCTGTTTGTGGCTAAAACACTTGAGCTTCACTGACTGAATTGAGTGAATGACTGACTGGCTGACTGGCTGACTGGTTGGTTCCCTGGCTGACTGGTTGGCAACTAACCGGGCTAATAAATGCTTGCGGGTAATGCGAAGAAATCATTGAAACGCGCATTTGACTGTGGGTTTGTGGGCTGCAGCAGCAGCAGCAGCAGCCGCAATTGTGGGCTTCGAGGTCAATCAGAGCAATTACTTTGCAGCTTTCTAGATTGTTAACAGTTAATATAAATAAAAAAAAAAATTATGTAGGAATGACAGCTGTGGGCGTGGCAACTTGTTAGACTTTAACATTAGTTTCATTTGTCTGGCATTAGAAACTTGGCATTGCTTTAAATTATTAATTGAATGCAAAGGCAAATGCTAAACACACACACACACACACAAAAACACGCACACACATGTGTCAAAAACTTTTGGCATAGCACGAAAATTTATAGCAATTGTGGCCAAAGAGATTTTGTCGGTTGCCCCGAAAACAAAATGTGTAAAATATTGACAAACCAAATGAGCAAATGTTGTGCATTGTTTGCCAAGTTTCTTCTGGCCATATAAATCAATAAACGTGGCGCTAACACGTTAGCTCTAGCCGTAACTGTAACTGGAGCTGCTGCTCTTGGCCCGGCCAGCACAACATGGCCGCAAACGCAATTGTTTGCACGTTGCGTGGTCATGTTAGTTCGGTCAATAATTGGTTTTTTCGGTCGCTGCAGCATCGGCAAACAAGTTGTTTGTGATTGCCAAATGATTATACGGAAATTATCGTAGGAAGAAGCCTAAAATCTGGCCATATGCCAAAGGGGAAATATATTGAGCTAGAAGAAGGCTGGCTAGTTAGAATTGTGTCTAAGCAACTGTGCCATACGCTGTTTAAGACAATTTACGACTGAAACAGGTTTAATTTTAAAAATTCTCAGATCTTGTGTTGGCTAGATTGTGAATATGAACTCTTGGCCAACTAACCAATAGACTCTCCATTCGAGAAACTCTAATCAATGCACAAATTTAATGGAGATTTCTCTTCGAGTGCATGTGGAAAATTATTGTGTGAAATAACGTTAGCAGCTTCAAACAAAAATTGAGAAATTTGATCAATTTAAGCTGTGACTGCAATCACTGCATTACGTATACGCAACGTGTGCAGCTTTACTAATGAACAAAATGCTTAAATAGCTCGCATACTTCTGTGGCCAAGCCAAAAATAGCAAACAATTGCAAAATTGTTATCGATGCACACGAACACACACACACACACACACACACACACACACAATCACAGAAACACAAAATCATTCAATGTTGATTTTAGGCTTCAATAAAATATTTTAAGCAATTTACGAAACATCTTAAATAATCTTAAAATAACAAGAACAATATTTTCTTTATTATAAATTAAGCTTACTAATAAAATGTAAAAATTGAGCAAACTAATAAAATAGAAAGACATTTAGAACTTTATTTAAAATCGATTGACACTACTTTCTTTTCATTGAAATTCATTAAAGCTATTATTAAGCTATATGTGCATATATTCGTCTAACAAATATTTGCGAGCTCTGGTAAAAATTTCAATGTCATCAGATGATAATAACTTCACTTGAGTAAGATGTACGACCGATGCTTAAAGAGTTGAAAATATGTGATTTCAAGAGTTGAGCTGAAAATGAAATGATCTGAGTTTCAGCTTAAGCTAAAAATTCATAAATTTTGCCTTTAATTTGATAAGAATGAAGTTGTATGTATCTAAATTTGCTGATCAGCAACATTTTGTTCTTGATTCAAGCCATAGCAGAAGCTTTAACACTTGGCAAATGCCATTACAAAAAGAACGACTCAGAAGTTGGCAGCAGACTTAGCTGGCTGGCTATCTGCTGTTCAAATTAATTTGTGGCTGTGTGTATGTGTGTGTGGACTGCCTGTGTGTGTACGTGTGTGTGTGTGTATATGTACTTTGGCTTAAAGAGCTATTGGCCAGTTGCCTGAGTGTTGGCAAAACTCATGCGGGTAGCTTGGCAAAGGTGTTAACGGTGTCATTTTGGCTTTTATTGAACGTGTCTGTGAGCTGAAATCCGAGCAGTAGTATTCATCTAGCTGACGTCTCGACAATTGTAGGATACGAACACATACACAGTCATGCAAACACACACATACACACACACACACATAGACATCTTTGTCACTGGCTCATTATGCAAATTGTGCACGAGCCACGTACTGGGCTAATTTGTTACTGTCTTCATGTTGCCAAGCTGCTCGACGCTCCCTGGCCAGGATATAGTAGTTGCCATGCAAATCATTGGCCAGCCGACAGACGAGCAGACAGTTCGTCAGAACATCAGCGCTGCGTTGGCGACTGCTGCTTTCAGCTCTATCACTTTCAATTCCCCGGCCATAAATTTCGCACACGCCCACGCGTCTACATAAAAGGTACAGGCTACGGCTCACTCACACAATAGGTGTGTGTGTGCTTGGGTGTGTGTGCATGGAATTTATGATTACTTCCGGGCATTATAAACCAGCCACGTGCAGCTCTCGGCAGCAACCAGGACGTCGCTCGTCTTTTTCTACTGTGACTGCTGCCGCTGCTGCTGCTGCTGCTGCTGCTTTTGCCATACGCATATAAACAACTAATAGCTGCAGTTCTGTCAAGACGCCCTACACTCAACTTCATTTGCCGGCAGCAGTGCTAGAAAAACTGCAGCTCAAGTGCAGTGCGGAGAAAACCATGGCGCACAGTGGAACCAAAACCAAGTACCAAACAAAATCATAGTTGTTGAAATTTTTGCAATATTGAACTCACACATATTTATTTGAAACGTCTCAAGTATTCGAGAATTTATTTTTATTCAAAAATGTTTCACTCATCTGCATTCTTTGCCTTTACCTTTATTATTCACTTTCATTATTCTGATGAATAGAAATTTTACGAAGATTGAAGTCATATATTTTCAAGCAGATAACTTCCTCCTCATTGAATTATAAGTATTTAAAAATGCCTTTACTTTTATTATTCATGTTTTAAGTTTGACCCACTGTGCCCTGTCCCCACTCAAGTATTTGCCGCTAAAGTTGCTGCCGTGGCTAGTTGCAGCATTCAGCTTAGCTGCTGCTGCTGCTGTTGCTGACAGCGAAGACAATTTTCAATTAAATAAATGGTTGGTTTTTTCATGCCAGACTGCACAGTGGCGCCACACTGATGAACTGGCTGGCCATTTTCAGTGTCTCTCGTTCTCATACAAAGATTTTTCTTACACACGACTCGACACCAAGGTACGCAGACTTGTCGTGCGCGTCTGACAAGGCGTGTGTCTGTGTATGGAGCGTTTATTAATATTAAATATTTTTTTGCATCAAGAATTTTGTTTTAGCTAGTGTGAGCTGCACCAATTAAATGGACGCCAAAGTGAAGTAAATGAACTTCATAATTAATGAAAATTTATGAAAAATTAATAAGAATTTTTTTTAGTTATATTGGAGATTTTAGAGTACAAGAAAAGGCGATGTAGATTGAGAGAATAAAAAATTAAATTTATATAATAGAATATCTAACTATGTATATAATACAATTATAATCCAGCTTTAATATTCAAATCCTTCCACTATGTAGCTCATCTTTTTTTCGTATTTGAGCTCAGCTTCCTTTCTAGCATTAAAGCTTTTGGTTTATTAAAGCTAACATCATGCACGTCTGAGCGTGCTAATGATATATAGACAGGCAGCATGCTGACCTGCTGACTAATGAGCTAAAATGAATTGTTAATATATCAAAAATCAACGCAATTTGGTGCACATTATGTAAAGACAGACGCAAAAAAAAAGCTCAAGAACAAGGGATAAGGATTGAGGGAAGGGAAGTAGTATAAGCTGTCTTGCAGGCTAGAGGCAAAACGGACGCAAGGCAAAGTTAATTTTATTAAGGAAATGAAAAAGTCATATATCATTTTCACAATCTTCTAACATGTCCATTACGCCCGCAGACGCACACACACGCACTTGTGCGCTATCCCTTTCCATTGCTGCTCTTACTCTATCACACATACGTACGGCTCAGCCAGCCAGCTGGCTCGGCCATCTTGGGCGCCATTTTGGCAAAAGAAATTGGCCGAAAGGAAATGCAGTGGGCCAAAAGTTAAATGAAAGTGTTGAGCAGAGTTGAGCAGTTGAGGTAATAAATGTGCCGCGCCGTTCGCCTTGACGTGACCAACCGGCCGCCCCTCGAAAAATTAAAATGCATAATTCAAGGGTTAGACATTTGGGGCGCAAGTCTTTTTTGGCTAAGCCCAGTTTTAAAAGCCACATTTACATGTGAGTTTTTGGGCTCAAGGCTTTTTACTTTCCGCAAAGCCGATGCCCTTCGATGCCGCCTTCGACGATAGCTAAAGTGTTTCACGTTTCACGCACCATTAAACGACGATTTGCCGAGTCATTTTAGGTGGCACAGCGAAGAGGGAAAAGGAGATGAAGGAGGAGCAGCAGCAAAAGGAGATTGGACTTATCGGTGCCCCAGCCACGCCCACGCTTTGTGCCGCCTGATTGATTTCTGTATGCGAGTAAGCTTTTCTTTTTCTTTTGGGGAGTTGGGCTCTCTCTCTCTCTCTCTCTCTCTCTCTCTCTCTCTCTTTCTCACTCAGGTGATGTGAGCCCAAAATACTTGAAAGATAACAACAACAAAAAAGTCATGGAATTTTTTAATGAAATTTATGAGAAATGCTCAAAATTTTAACGTCTTTTGTGATGCGAATATATAGAGCATAATTGGCATACATTTATGTTGAAAGGAGAATTAAAAAAATAATAATAAAAAATAATATATAGAAATATATATAAAGAATGTGTTATATATTGAGTTCTATAGACAGTTGAAGTTTATGTTGCTTACAATACAAATAAATGTAACATTCCTTACAACATACAAGATATTAGTATTATTAAGCCTTGGAATATAATATCCTATATATCTCACAAACGAAATTCTATATGCATTTTCGGGTTATGAAACGTTATCTTTGGAGACTTTTGCTTCGCAATCGTTATTAATGGCTGGCTGACTCCCTCATCTGCCTAACAGTTATGCGCAGCATTTATTCAACGTAATTAACGAAATTCCCAGGTGTATTGTGTGCGACTTGAATGTTGTTTTTGTTTCGTCAATTTGAAATTCAGACAGCGTAAATCTTTTATTGGCACGAAATGTTTAGGCGAAAGGTTCATTCATTCGATTTCAGTCCAAAAAGCAGAGAGTTGCATAATAAATAATCGATGTGCTGCTAGAATTTTAAGTGCTATACACACACACACACACACACAGACACATACCAAATGTTGCTGCTAATCAGTGGCCCATACAGACATATATAAATATATATGTATTTTGTTAACCGACTATTGCAGATGATTTAAGGCCCGCAGCTAGAATTGTCAGTGCGCTAAAAACTGGATGGAAGTGAGGTTCGTTAAGTTTAACAACCGTGGCCCTTCCATCCCTTCTCATAGCTAGGTCTTAGGTGCTGAACCTCTTGTCTGCTTGTCAATACCCGCAGACAAATAAATTTCTGTTTATCGCTCAGTCAAACCCTTTCTTTTGCTTTCTTTATTTCTTTCATGCTGCTTCTCTACATTCTTTTCGCCTCGCTTTTTATGCTTCGCTTCTTTTTTTTTTTTTACAGCTTTGCTGCTTGTGCTTACAAAGTGCACTTGGCAGAGGCCCACACCCAAGCACAGCCGTTGCTCCTTTTGATGTTGTTCTTGCTGCTGGTCGCAGCTTTCAGCATAAAATAATAAAAGGACTCGAGAGAAAGAAAAAGAATGGAAGAGGGAGTGTAAGGGAGAAGAGAGAGTGACGGAGAGAGAGAGAGAGAGAGAGAGGAGCAGTAGAGATGGCAGGGCATAAAAGCGCAACGCTGAAGATAAAACTTTGGCGCACCTTGGCCAGGACACGCACCTTGAAGGCGTAACTGGGAACGGGACGCCTTTTATGGTGTCATCGCAGTTTATTGTTTTTATTGTTTGATAATTATCGCACGGCACAGAAAAGTGCTTGGGCTTTGGTCAGTGCAAATAAAATGAAATGAATTATACACAATGCAGGCAATATCTACAAAGGGACCCACAAAGCAACTCAACAGCCATTGTGTTGGGCTGAAGTCAAAAGCCCGCTCCAACACCTAAACAAGAGCACTTGCAAAGGCCGGAGACTCACCCACTCTATGGCTGCTTTACAATTAGCCAATGGCGTCACGAGCTGTTTTGTTTTGTGAAATTTTGCAACGGATACTTAATGAAAGCTGCTCTCTTTTGCGGCTGAGATGTGAGCCCATGTGTCTCAAGTGAGAATTCCGGCCTTTTCTTTTACACAAAAGTCAACTGAGTAGCACTTAAGTATGGGTTTATTTTAGGTATGTGTGACATGTGCTTGACAGTTTGGGTATTGAGATGTCTTTTTTAGGAATTTTCATGAATAAATATATGTTTATATAATGAACGGATATAAATTAAATATAGCCTATAAGGAAACATCGAGTTGTAGTTCTATCTAAGTATAGTTGCTTTACTGATAGTACTCTGATTTGCTTGATATTATACTCTGTCCTAGTCCTCATGTGTTATGCCCGAAAGGCATATATATTAGAAGAAGAAAGTCTTACCACCATCTAGTTTTACCCTTACTCATTATATTTCTCTGCTTAATTTCATTATACATTTTTTTAAGTTTCGTAATTTATACAAAAACTTCTCAGGGAATTATTTGAAACTTTTGAATACACGCAGTTTCTTTTTTAAGTAGCTTATTAAATCAACAAACGGAATAAGCCAATTAAGCTACATTTCCATACTTAAATATAATTGTAAGCAAAATCTAATCCCATATCACCATAAGGTATAAAACTCAGTTGTGCATTCTTTTAAGCAGTCTAACTTTGCATTCTGTGAATTCTGCTGGAGCTGGAGCTATTAAAAATGTTGCACACACACGCGCAATTTCCGTTTGCGAAATTAGTAAGAAACTATTTTCATAATCAAAAACTTTGGTCACACTTGAAGTTGGTGTGCGTATGTGTGTGCTTGTGTGTTTGTGTGTTTGTGTGTTTGTGTTTGGCAAACCTTTGTGTCACGTAGTGCAAATCCGCGTTGCCTCAAAAGATTGCAAACGACTGCAGCTAATTAGAAATGGTTGAAAGAAAAAATTTTATAGCAAGCCATGCACGTGCCGCTGACAATTGCCAGTTCATAAGCACAGAGAAGCCAAAATTATGTTTGAGGCCACAATTTTGGCAATGTCTAATCTATAATATCCAATTATCTGCCCGACCTGTTTAGAGCTGTCCAAAGTATCAAAGTCATTATTAATTTAAACAGTAGAATGCGCTGGGACAGTGCTCTGGCCAAGACATGTGAGTCCGGAATGCGACAATCTCTGGACATGTTCAAGTGCTATGTCTTGAGACGCTCTACTGAGAAACTTGAGTGCATTTGGCTCAATTGACTGCTGTCTGGCAACATGTCTATTTGCTGTAAATGTGTGTGTGTGTGTGTGTGTGTAGTCAACTGTCCAACTGCCTAGCTAACTAATATGGCCCAAATCATGTTTAAGCCCCAAATGCATTCGAATTATGGCATATTCACTTAACTCAACTTTGTTCTTCCACATTTGTTTGCCATGTCTTAACTTACATTTTCTGTTTATTTGGACATTCGCATCAATTACTTATTGAGCACTCCCATTCTAGCTCCCATTCATGATTAATTGCCTGTACGGAGACCTATATAATTTTCCATTATTTAATTATTTCAATTCAAGCCAATTCAGCTTGAGCTGTATGATTAAGTTTCGTTATTGAACAAGAGGCCCACAACAATGCTTAATGTTTGATTAACAACAGACTGTTGTAGTTCTATGCTGTAAGTATTTAACTTGACGTTTGCTTCAACACGCATTCAGGTTAAGTCTAGAGGACTACATGTTTATATTAATGTTTTGCATACAATAAGTTATGTGTGGGTTTCTTGAATATATTCATAATAATGCATTACAGCATAGAATTGTTAGGAAGTTAAATTAGTTTGCTTTTATATTAGATAACGGTTTGAGGTTTCATTTAGTCAAAGCGAAAGAGAATTTATTTAGGTCATTCTTAGATACGATATTATCTAATAGAGAGATGTTTAGCTCTAACCACATAACTATTTGTTTAGTAATGGTATAGAGATTGAACTGATGTCTTCTAAGCATGACTTTTATATTGTATTTGCATATTCTCTAATTGACTTACATTAAATTAAATTGAATTGGTAATGCATATTTTTTGAAGAACTGTAGCTAATGACAACTTAACTCGTTATTCGTATAAATAACGAGACTTGAGAGCGAAAGTCATCTCAATTCTTATTGTAAAAGAAATGTAAAGCGATGCGAGATATGAAAAATTCAGTCGTTGTATGAAGAGCGAGTAGATCGAGAGAATGACGACTAGCTGTGCTCTGAGCTTGATTCTCTTTACAGAGGACGCATTCAAACTAATCCCAAACCCCACATACATAGCCATTAATGAGCTCACATGAATTCATGTCATAATCATAGAATATATATTCTTAAAAATCAATAACCAAAGAATATAAAAGTTAATTTTGTGATTTTCATTGTTCATAACATTACAATTTATTGTATTTAATTTCATTCCATACCTCTGAAACCGATTTGAAGTAGAGTTTATAGTAGTTCAGTTTTACCAGTCCCGGCACAACTTTGTCACTCTCGAGCTTTCAAACAACTTTTTCTGGTTCCTGGCTGAAACAATTTTACGCGCTTAGTTGTTGAGAGTTTAGCGGCCATAAAAGCGCAGCAAAAATGACGACACATTAAACTGGAAACAAGCGTCTACTGGACTCTTTAAGCACATTAACGCGCAGCTTTCACAGCTATCCCGTCGTTCCAGACTATGTAAGTACATGATAGAATTGCTCCAAGAGTTGGCCTTCATCATCATCATCATCGTCATCGTCATCATCGCGCAGTGCATAAAAGGCAATAAAATGCAATTATCTCAAACGGCATAAATGTCGCTTTTTGGCAACGTTTGCTCAGCCCATAAATTTCACCAGCAGCTGCCAAAATCTAGAAACGAACGGGGAAAAAACAACTCGAGATTGCAACCAAAGAGAGTGCTCTATATATATATTTTTTTTTTTGTTGAGAACTCGAAGTAACTGCAGCTGGAACGACTCTGATCTAATTTGTCTGCCAATGAAAGCAATTTTATGTTGATTGTTGCAATTTTAAGTAAAAGCAAGCTGAAACCGAATGCGAGACGAGCCAAAATACCCTGCAGAGTTGGTTAATAAATACATATATATATATTATATATTTAGCTTATTTCTTATAAGCTTTCACTCAAGACTTGAGCTCTAAATGTAATGGGCAGCATTTCTCGTTTAAATGCCTCATTTATATGCCTCGAGTACAGGGTATCATAAAAAATAATAACTAAAACTTTGCTCTTGGCGATGTGCGGCATTGACAGACCCTGGGGAGCGCTGAGTCTAGGTCTCTCGTTCGCGGCCAGTGCGCCTTCACAAAGTAGCTGCTGTTTTTGTTGTTGTTATTGGGTACCCTGTAGAGTGCCCCTGTGCCTACCTAAGTGCTGGCTGGGTTGTCAATGTTTGCAAATAAGCACGTTGCACAGTTTATTAGTTTTCATAGGCGCCATGTGTCCGGCTAGTGTCGGTCGTAGTAGTCCCGTCTGCCTACACGCCAGCTAAAGGCATTGGCTGTGAAAAGTTTTGCAGTCAGCACATGTTGTGCGCCTGGCCACGCCCACAAGCAGGCTGCAATGTCTGCCAACCTGCGGAGCGTGTCAATCGTGCGCGAAATGGACAACTCGTCGGCTTCAGTCACAAAGGGATGCAAATTTTAAAGGGGTGAATCCATAATGGAATCTAAGTGAATGCTTTATGCAGTTTAGGGTAAATCAAATATTGGAAATTAATTTTGTTTTCATTCTTAGATTTTCTTAATATATATTTGGCAGTTACTTGAGTAGTTACTAAATAATACATTTTTGTTTAAATTAAATTATATTAAAATTGTAATAATAATAATTTAACACACTTTCATATATTTACAAATCTCCATTCAAGCCTCTATAATCCAAAATCTTTGAAAAGCAAATCGTTTAAGCTCCAAGTAGACCCACAATAACCCTTCTGAGCCAACATTTTTCTTTGAGTGCATTTTGAGCAATTTGCAGGCCATTTAACAGCTGTTGAATTGTGGTAGGGCAAGCCGCAGTAACCTCAAAGCGCCTCAAAAACCCTAAACACCAAAAAATTGCGAATAATCAAAGCAAGTTATTTATTTGGAGCAACAAGCAAGACGTTGTTAGTTAGATTTTCTTATGGGCCACAACCCTAATTGGCTGGGCAAAAGGGCGCTGGCGATGGCAAAGTCACAAGCACAAAAGTTGTTCGTATTTATATATTTAATTAAAAAAGGCTCGCAAGTGGAACAAATGTTGCAAAATTTGCCAACGAATTTTCCTTTTGCAAATAAAAGAAAATTTCTTTAATATTTTTATTAGATGTGGATGCGGTTAGACTCGACCCAAAACTCGAGTTGAGGCCAGGCGCATTTGCAATGCAAAATGATTTTATTTGACGTTGCAAGTTTTTTTTCTTTTTTTTTTTTTTTTTTTTTGTGGCAGACAGCAACGAGAACTATGCAACGTTTTTACTTCAACTGGGTGTGAATTGCATGTGTGTGTGTTTGTGTATGCTGAAAAGAGTTGGCAGCAAGCGGAAACGTCTGTGCCACATCCGTTTCCGCCTTAATGGTTATAACTTCTTTTTCCGGCTCTGGCCAATCAGCGCGTGCGTCTGTGACCTGGTCAGGAGTAAAGAAGGCGCAGCCCTTGCAACTGCAGCATTGCAACCAGCTGTTGCCACATCCTGTTGCTGTTGTTGCTGTTGGAACTTATCACTTTTGATGGCTCACTGTATAATTTCAGCTGCTTCTGCTGCTGCTGCTGCTGCTTTTGTTGCCACAACTAAGCCTGAGTTGCAGCTCTGCGCTGCTTATCTCTCTTTCCACCTCTCTCTCACTCTTTTGATAACTGTTTCTATGTGTTTTATGCTTTCCATTTGATTTACCTACTACAAAATTTCTCTCTGTGTATATATTTTTACACCTCTATATTTGCATCTATCTTTATAACATAATAATTGCTATTCTATAAAGCGATAAACCTGATAAGGCAACTGAAATGTGACCCCACTCGGAGATGCTCTTTATCTTTACTATACAGCTGGCTAACAAACAGATTTAGATTGGGGCAGTTACCAGTTTGATATTACTCTCCATACACACCCACATACATAGTGGGGGGGAGTCGTTGCCAATTCACAACAATTGCATTTCATGTGCGCATGAAAACTTGATACTCAAGTGCGGCCTGGCTGCCAACATATTTGCACTTGAATTGCCACGCAAACGCCCCATCTATACCCCATTTATGGCGAGGGGCAATTTCGGGGGTAACTGCAGCAGTTTGTATGCAAATTTACTTTTTTTTACATTTACCATATTTGCATGCCCTGCACTGTGGCAATAAAAAGTCTGTGGGTTTGCCCACAGAAATAATCGCTATATTCGGCTCCAATTAAATACCCTTGCAGTGGGAATTTTGTGGCGATAAAATTATATGATCTTAAATATAGCTTGCAACGAAAATAAAGCTATTTTTGCAGGTGAGCTTATCTAACAAAATTATCAAATAATTATTTTTATAAACAAATGTTGAAGTAAATGTTTGATCAACGGTAAACAATCTATTTAAGTTAAATTTGTCGAGCTGAAAAACTTAAATTACTATAAAATCACTATAAAATCTTTAATAATAGAAGTTCGAGAACATATGTTAGATTTGCAATACGTTTTTTTTTTTTTGCTTCAAAAGTCTTTGCAGAAAGAATAGATAATAAAGTCAGATATGATGTATCACATCTTTTTATCTCTAAGAACAATAAAATCTATTCAATCTCTAACAATAGAAAATCTTCCAAGTAACAACGTGTTTGACAAAATATGGTTACCCATGGAAGTCGACTGCAGTTAGTTCTTGGGCAGCCGTATGGTCGAGGCAGGAAAAAGGTGCCAGGAACGAGGTTCAGGGCAGGGCAGACCAGGCAAATTTCATGCTGACTTTTTGGGCGCGTCGATGTGGCAATCAATTTGTTGAGCTCTGCTGCGAATGCTGCAAGTAAATCGCCAGTTCGAAAGGCACTCGGCCCGCTCGCTCAATGGCTTAAATTGACCTTTTCAGCACTTAAGTGTCCGGGCAGTCCATTAAACAGAACAATGAGCCAACTCTACCACTCGAATGGCAAATGAAATATAATAAACATCATGAAATTCAATGCAATTAATAACTTTTCTAGTCATTAGCTACATTATAAGTGGACGCTCGAGTCCCTTTTATGCCAACTAAGCCTTCCTCGTTACTCGCTCATTCCCTCTCGCCCTCTCTCTCTGTCTACTCTCTTTTCTTTCTCTTATTAAAGTTGCTGTGCTTATCTGAAGCTTTAAGCATAAGCGAATACCAAATTGTCTAGCAATTGACGTCAACTTCTATTGCCAATCGCATCAGAGAGTCGCATATTAACATATCAAACGAGCAGCAGTTAGACGAAAAAACTAAAACTGTTTCAATAGAGAGTAGTCGACTAGTAAATACTCTCGAATAAAATATGTACAAATTATATAAATTGAATAATATATAAAATATATAGTCTAAGTCTAGCCTTGCACGACCTTGAAACGTTTGAAAAACTGATAGATATTTATGACTCTATTGGCTCAACTGTTGTTTCTGTTAATAGTGACTATATAGCATCATATTTCTTGCTCCTTTTTCCTGTTACCTATATATAGTATATACTCTTTTTAGCCATCTAAATGAGCATCAAATAGCCAAAAATTGCTGCATTCGTCGCTAACAAAAGTGCGCCAAATTGAAAGGTGCAGCGAAAAAAAAAAAAGAGAACTAGCATGCAACACACACACACACACATACACGCACTCCACACACACTCTCAAACTCTCTCTCACACACACAGGTACAAGAATGTCAGCACAAAAGAAAGCCACTTAAATGCAGATTACAATAAAGGAAGCATTTTGCAGCTGCCGGCAAACGAGTTTTGGCTTTGAGCTCAACGTTTTTTATTTTTTTTTTATTTTTTGTTTTCAGCTTCTTGGCAAACCTTTTTTTTTACATATTTTTTTTTAACATTTTCGTTTTATTGGCCATTGTCTTTGGCTTTTTGGCAGTTGTAGTGGGCTGCGGGTGGGAATATCAAATTGTCCGGCGGTCGTTTTAGCACCTTTAATAGCCGCCATGTGGCAAGCGCTTCAAAAATTATTTCAAATGCTTGTCAAAGCCATTATCAACAGCAGTGGTCCAGGTTGAGCATAAAGGGAATACCTCCAAAAGTAAAGAGAAAAATAAATCCTTTCTTTCAACAGCATGCTTAAAGCTTAATGTCAAATAATGCTGTGATTCTTATAAGGGTGAAAAAAAATATATATAATAATAATAGAAGATTGCGTCAAATATGTGGAATGAAGGAGCTTCAATTTGTTTGATACAAATTTTATAAAATAAATATAATTTTCGGTTTTACCAAAAATCAACATCATCAATCTTAGAAAACGAACATGGTCCATGCATCTAAATATTGCCTAAAACACACAGTATTTTTGCTGTCACACACGGCGTATGCGTAACGTGTCTGAAAATGAAATGTCAACGAGTGCAGGCAATGGCCACAGCCAAGCAAAAGCACATACATATACACATTTCCGTTGTACAGTAAACACAGGCCATACATTCCTGCTGCTGCTACTGCTGCTCCAGAAGTGAATGCCAAAAACAAGTTTTAATTAAGACATTTGCTGGGCCAGAGCGTTCCGACATATTAATTTTCAACTGCCGCAAACAAAACTCTGGGCAAATGAAGCTGGCTGGATGGACAGCAAACGGCAAAGGCAATAACAACAAATTCAACAATGTGCAAAGTATGTGTGTAAAACGAAAGCACAAATAAATGTCGCCACAGAACTGTGCAGACATTGACGAAAAGTAGAGTCTTGGCATATGAGAATAAAATGGAAAATCCATATTTCAAAGAAACTTTAAATCGACTCTTTAAGAACCACAAAATTCATTCAGGCGATTTTTTGTTCAATTTGAATAAAAATGATTTGAATATTATTTGATCAATTGAATCTAAACGTGTTGAATTGTTTCTGAAAATTATTATAAAATAATCTACAATGCTTGTGAGCTCTAATATAAACAGAATTATTTAGTAAATTGGAGTCCGAATAAGACAACTTATTCCACTCTCAAGTGTGAAAACTTTGTTGCATACTCTTAGGCTCAATAAAAAATCATTTGAAGGTAGTTTTGCAATGAGTTTCAGAGCAGTTAGCTTTAAACATTAAGCAGCAACAAATAATGTTTATTCTATCAAAATTGTTTAAAATTCGTCATATTCAAAAAGTGAATTAGAAAAGAAAATCAGTGCAAATAAATGAAGGCTGAACAAATCTCGCAGATTTATATGAAGATAAGCGGCCAGCTGATGAGGCGATGACGTTCACAGATAAGCCACAGCCCAAGCAGCCCATATCGTAGATGATATATGTGACTATATATACCTATATAAATATAAATGTATATATAATAATATGTATGCACTGTGCGATAAGGATGTCAGCATTTTGATTTTTTGTTACCGTCTTGTCGCCAATTGTTGTATGTTGCAAATGTCATTTTGTTTGGCTGGCTTACCGGTTTATTTGAGGTCCCACAAACAAAAAACAAAAAAATATATATACATATATAGATATATCTAACCTCTGTGTGCCCATCAAGAGCGAGAGTGGCTAAGCAAGTCAATGACTTGGCAGTTATTGGCTGCGGTCTTCCAACCGCAGATTTTTACATAATTTTGTTTCTTTTTCTTATACGTATGTATATATATATATATTTACTAATATATATAATTATGTTTCTCTGATTTCCTCACCAACTCACTTTTTTATGTCAAAAGTCGCAAATTTGTGCTAATTATTTGTGATAACACGTGCTCAGCAGGCAAGTGCATGTTTATTATTATTGATGCGGAATATAAATATATAAATGTTTGCATAGAATCTAGCAGAAGTAGAATCAAAGAAACTTATTTGATTAGCTGTTTAACTTTTCGTTTCTGACTGAGATTTTGCCTGGATATATTTTGCGATTAAATGAAAAATTTAGTTTAAAATTTTTGATAAGAGCTGAGAATACTAATTTGTCTCTAAATATATTTATAATTAATAAAGCAATTTAATTGGAGAATCGCTAAGAATATAGAATAAAGAATATGATTAATATTTGTAAATATCATTTTTGTGTGGTTATTCTACAGCCTCAAGTAGTTGAGAAATGGCGACTTATATTTAATAACCATGTTAGTAATATTTATATTGAATTATTCAATATGATTTTATCTCTCTAACTAATAAATATTCTACTCTAATTAAAGGAAATAAATTAATGATAAATCTTGTACTTACTGTATAACAAATAATGTGCCAAAGACACAATTGACATTCTGGAATTCAATCACTAGGCAGCATAATCAAAGTTAAAGTAATATTCGAATTTACTAGAATTTAGAAACTCTTCTAAATAGCGTTGAATTTCGTGTGAAAGAGATAAGCGCGCAAAAATATTTGTTTACCAAACAAAACATGAAACAAAGAGCGTAAAGAGATAGATTTGAGTGGAAATTTTCTTAACATCTAGGTAAATTGGCAAAGCAAAATTTTCCACACCCAAGCCTGTAGAACAGTGTAACTGTCATTAAGTGTCAGTACCTACTACAAAGCATGTTTGTATATTTCCACAACTCTTCAGCCTGTTCCAGCGCCCAAACTAGTTTGATTTTATATTCCTAGAATAGTGGAGCGTAGATACAGGTCTAACTAAACTTACATACAAATATTTATGTGTGTGTGTGTGTGTGTATGTGTGTCAACTGTGAGCCAAAGAGCAGATCGAAGATTCTGAACTATATTGCAAGAGAGTTGATGCATACTGTATTTCTTCGACTCTTTGTTTGATTGGTGTATATGAGAGCTGCCCATTAAATTGGCGAACGAACGCTTAGTCAAGCAATTAAACTAAACTGCATAGCAAACAGGAAGCAAAAAAAAATAAAATAAAATAAAATAAAATAAATACTCATTCAACTAAGAACTGCCTATTATGGCAAGCCGATGTCGAAATGCCCTTGCGGACGTGCTAATTAATCTAAGTGTTCTCATATCACTCGTATAAAAAATATAATATATATATGATATATAAAATTATAGAACAATTAAAGCTGACCTTTATTCTTAAATATATTGCAATCGATCGAGAATTAAATTAAGAATTTAATAGAGAAACATTTTTAATTTTCAACTATAAATATATATATTTTATTATTAAAAGAATTGTAACAAATTGTATGGCATAGTTAATATAACCTTTATAAGTAAGTTCAGCTAAACAAATCCAACGAGCGACAAAAGCATAATGCAGCGAAAAGAAAGCCACCCGGTCGATAAGGCAAGCGATGCTCATGTAGATAGATAGTGAACGCGAGAGCGTCAAGTCTTTGTATAAAAGAGCTCAGTATAGACTCCGAATATGCGAGAGAGTGCGTACGTTGAATGCTGTGTATAAATACGTGCGTCTAGCCAGCTGAAGTGTCAGTTAAACAGACGCCGTGTAAAGGAGATCAACTAGAGACTCGGATTGATCGCAAATACAAAGCAAAACGAAAAGCGAAAATAGCGACCCTCTAGATACAATTAGACAGCGAAGTATATATATGTATATATCAACATATAGAATTGTGTGTGTTTTGTTATTGGTTGACAACGTAAATAATATATAAGTATATATATATTTATATATCAATTTTGATTTCGGTTTACAAAAATTGTCAGCGCGAAAGCAATTTTCATGTCTTGCCAAACATTTTCCAGCGTTCGGGCCAATGGAGTAAATCGTTCTTGTCGCATCGATCGACGCGTCGCTATGTCAGCACTTTAACAACAATCAACAATAAAAAAATAATAATAATAAAAAAGAAACTAAAGACCTCGATAGCTAAGAATAAAAATATAAATATAATATTAATATTTACATTGTGAAGCAGTGGTAAATCGAATTTGTTTGGCATCGGATTGCATGGGCAACGTTATGATAAAAAATTTACTAAAGCGCCACGCCCACAAGCAAACCCAAAAGCAACAACAGCTGAAACTGAAGAAAATCGAAATCTATTTTATGTACAATAATCTGTGCAAGAGAAAAACTTTAACGCCCACAAATTTATTGACACTAAACACTCACAGTGAATGAATTTCGCAGAAGCTAATTAAAAACAAAAATAAATAGAAAAAAAAAAGTAAAAGCGAACAAAACCTAATTAAGGTAAGTTAAATGCTTGTTAAGTACAATTCGTGCCTAGCCACTATTAGATTTCAAAACAAATCGTATAATTAATATGAATATAAATATATTCACATGTGTTTATAACATCCTGTCGAGCTGACAATCGAATTCTCAGCGGCATACTCATTATAATGATGCTTAGCTCTTAAGTGATCATCTTAATTACCGAAGACAACAACAAAAGCAACAGCAGTAGCAGCAGCAGCAACAGCAACAGCAACAAATTGAAACGCATCATTAAATTAAATACGTGTGAACATTGTGCCAATATGTAAATTAACTTCAGATCGAAACCTTAACCGAACAAGTTTTTTACCTTTTTTTTTTACATCTGAACTGGAAAAAATTTTACTTCCTCTAAGCAGATGTTAATTAATAGCAATGTATTAGCATAGCATAGAGTCCCCTAATTGGCTATCTGCATATATTAAGCACATAATTTTGACCTAGTCAGTGATAGATATATATATATATAGTATATATATATATATATATACTTCTTTATATTTATATCTTTCTATATATATGTATGTATATCTATAGGATAGTTGCAGATCTGCTAGATAAGACGAAACTTTTGACCTGCGGCTTACTTGAATTGATATTAAATGTCGTGCCATGATGTGATCAAACGGGCGGCTCAACACAACATTCGTCACTTCATAAATTGGCTTTTTGTTGTGCAATACCCTGTAAACAAATTTTGTAGGCCAGCCAAGCTAAGCAATATGAAATGAGTGGTTAATATTTTGTAATAAATAGAAAATATTTGTTAATAAGGATTTATTATTTTTTTTCCATTTAATATATATTATAAATATAATAATTGATTATTTGAAAAATTAACAATTGAAAGATTTTGTTTCATATTTAATAAATATGCATTTTAAAATTAAAGAAATCAAACAAAAAAAAAAAATTATTTCATTCAATATTTAAAAAAATTTGTATATATTTTTAATACTTTTCCTTCTATCACACTCAATTTGCTGCATCATACCCAATTTACAGGGTATCTCTTGGGCGTCTTTTGACCGGCTTTCCTCTAATAATTGTTATAATTTAATTGTGTATTAATAAAATGCTATAGCTGTTGCTGCCGTTGTTGCTGTTATTAAGATTGTGATGCATATAGAAGGAAGATTGAGATATAAATTTAAACTACATATTGTCCGCCAATAAAGCACTTCATGGAAAATATCGTATTGTGCAAAGTCTAAGCTGAATGTCTAAATTAAATATAACAAAAGAAAACTTTATATATATATATATATATATATATATATATATATTTGAGTGTTCTCAATGTTTGGCGCTCGCATTACACAGAAATCGCCATGTATTGGTTTTTGTTTACGTGATTCTGAGTTCGGATTGAAGTTCAGTTCTGATATCTGTACAACAAAGACTTGGGCGATAAGCGTTATATTTCAATTTCAATTAAACGATTTTTTTATTCGTATTTAATTAAATATAGACGCCAAGATTTGCGACCGTTAGATCAAATGCAGTGTGAGCTTTGAAGTGGACAGACTTTGCAGCCTTGTGTCGATTGACTGAATACTTACACTCAGAGAAAAACTTCACAGATTTGAATTGGCTATTTAATTTGCATTGACTTCTGTATAAATAAATAAGCTAATATTATGTTAATTTTTAAAATTCATATAGAAATAAAATTAAAATTCAGATTCTTATTTTACTCTTATTTTAGCATTTCGTTTATTCAAGCAAACTTACTACTTCTTTCTTTGAGTGTAATCATTTACAGCATAGGCACACAGCTCAATTAATAACAGATATTCGCTAGCTGCTTCTTTAGACGTGCCGAGGCATACATTCCGTTCAATTGGATTCAATGTCTTACGCTCAAACGTTTCGTTTGTCTCAATGTCCAGAACATAGAACTTTCTATACATACATATATACATATGTACATATATATATTTATATATACTCTTTACATTTTAGCTGCAGTTCGAACCAAGCACTCAACATGGTTGGTGTTGCCGCCGACTCGTCGCAGGCCGCTCAATTATCATCGGCCAAAAATCCAATGATTAAGTATTTGCTAAAGCAACGCGAGAATCACGCACGTGCCCAAGATGCAGACTATTCGCATGTGTTTCGTCGCAAGACACGCTTCGAACTGTTTCGTCTCTCTGCCATAGCGATGGCCATCGAATTTGCGTATGCGGCCGAGACAAGTTTCGTCTCTCCGATTCTCCTACAAATTGGCATCGATCACAAGCATATGTCCATGGCCTGGGGCCTGTCACCGTTGATTGGTTTCTTTGTCTCGCCGCTGCTGGGCAGCGTCAGTGATCGGTGTAAGCTGCGCTGGGGTCGACGTCGACCCATTATCACGCTGTTATCGTTGGGCATATTCCTTGGCTTGATTTTGGTGCCGTATGGTAAGGATCTTGGCGTCTGGCTGGGCGATGTGGGTTACAATTATACGACCTTTAACTATGGAAACGAGAGTTCTGTGTCGGCAGCGGCTTTACTTTCATCTGAACCGGCGCCCGACTCTGGCGCCTCACCTGCCAATTTCAAATTCGCTGTAATTTTAACCATTTTGGGCATGGTTCTGTTGGACTTCGATGCGGACACCTGCCAAACGCCGGCACGAACCTATTTGCTGGACATGTGTGTGCCCGAGGAACAGCCAAAGGCCTTGACTACGTTTACACTCTTTGCGGGATTTGGGGGCACCATTGGCTACGCCATCGGTGGCATCGATTGGGAAACAACGCACATCGGTACCGTATTGGGTGGAAATATACCCACAGTGTTCACGCTGGTGACCATTATTTTTGTGATTTGCTATTTGATAACTGTGATGACTTTTCGTGAAATTCCTCTCGAGTTAATCGAACGCGACGAGCTGCTACGTCCGCTTTCCTCTGCGGCCATCAAGAGGGAACTGAAGAAGAACAACAATGCCATTTACTATATACAAGAGAACTCGACGATGGATCAGCAAATGAAGGCAGCTTCTCTTGAGCCCATCGCCAGCTATCAGAATAGCTATTTGCCTGCTCTTAGTGATAAGCTGAAGAGATCGCAGGACTTGGAGTTGCAAGCAGACGATGCGGCACCGATCTCATTGCGTGGCTATCTGAAGAGCATTTTCATAATGCCCTACTCAATGCGTATGCTGGCGCTGACCAATCTCTTCTGTTGGATGGGTCATGTCACCTATTGTCTGTACTTTACGGACTTTGTGGGCGAGGCAGTCTTCCACGGTGATCCCACAGCAGCGCCCAATTCGGCACAGCTTTTGCTCTACGAGGAAGGCGTACGTTTTGGCTGTTGGGGCATGTCCATCTATGCCTTCTCCTGCTCCATTTACTCGTTGTCTGTGACAAAGCTGATGAAGTGGTTTGGGTATGTGTTTAAAGGTTGACTAAACGGTAGTATGTATATATGGGTTTAGTTTGCTATTTCTTTTAATAAAATTTATATTCATATAATTTCATATGCTTGCAGCAAAAAAGCGGTTTATATCAGCGGCATGGTCTACTATGGCATTGGCATGCTGATCCTCGGTCTATGGCCAACTAAATGGGGTGTTTTGGTTTTTAGCACCTCAGCGGGCATACTCTATGGCACGCTCTTCACTATGCCATTCATACTGGTAGCTAACTATCATGCAAAGAATTGTGTATGTAATCATTTGCTTCCCTATATCTTTCTTTCCCTGTCTCACTCACTCTATCATGTCTAACTTGCAGTTCCGCGTTCACAATGGCGAGACGGTGCCGTTGAAGCAGGCTCGTGGCCTGGGCACCGATGTGGCCATTATTAGCAGCATGGTCTTCATTGCCCAGCTAATTGTTTCGCTATGCGTTGGGCCACTTGTCGCCTGGATGGAGACGACGTGTGCCATTTTGTATGCCTCGACATTTTTATCCTTTGCAGCGGCCATAGCGGCCATGTTTGTGCTTTATGTCTAAGGCTCTGGCTGGCCTAATATTAATAGAATATTTATAATTAATAGCATTGTCAAAATGACGAAATATGTACTTATGTATGATTAGCATGCATACATATAGACATACACATATGCACTCCTAATGTTTGATATGCAAACAAAATTTGTTGCCTACTCTAAGGCATTTGATTATATAGTTATATGATTCATAGAGCATACTTTTGAGTGTGATCGCTTAAAAGGCAACAAATGCTGTTATTTAACATTTTTTTTAACGGTTTCGTTGCAGAGCTCCCAACTGAATTATAATATTTTAATGCTTGCTTTAAGTGAATAAATGAATTTAAAAAAACCAAAGTACATTGAATGCTTTTTATTAAAATAATATTATAAATATTTTAATTATTATATACTATATCCCGATACTTTTCTTATCTTTTTAGTATCTCTCAACGGAAATCATATTTTACAAATGATTTGATAATATGAACTTTTACTTTTACTTTATATCATATCACTATACTATATGTCTCTTCTTTCTGTTACCATTTCATGCCAAACTTGTAACAAAAGAATATATAAAATCTGCAAACAGATTATACATTTTTAAAGTCAATGAACTCAAATGCAGCAAGTGGCGCCAAGGTCGAACAGAGCAACGTCAGAGATAACGAAATTTCATTTTAGTTTTCGTTATTGGTTTGAGCTACCCATATCAAAGCCAATGTATGCTAAAATTATTAAACAAATTTGTTGTGAATCAAACTAGTTTTATTGTGTAAAACATCATTAGCTTAATTGTTTGAATTAATGGATGAAAGAAAACATTTTGAAATTATTTTTACGTTCCCTTTCCGTTTGCACTATTAGAACATCGCTCGAATTTGTGAACTGAATTCGACTTTAAATAAATGTGAATTAATTATTGAAACTCGTTTCGAACTCTTCTGTTGCGTCCATCACAAGACATATGAAGTCAATTTGCATAATGTATGCAAACAATGCCAAATTCATAGATACATAGAAAATAAAATATATCTGCGATACACAAGCAAATAAAGCTCTTTAAAAAAAAAAAAAAAAACAAGTTTGATTTTATGCAAAAACTTGCTTCCTTTGTTTTTTTTTTTTTTTTGGTTTATTTAGTGCGGCTTTTGATTACTATATAGTATATATATTTGCACATTTTGTGTAAATTATAGTAGCCTTTGCAATGTGGACATAAAAATCAACTGAGTATAAGATTTTTTATATGAAAATTCTTTAAGTGCATTAAAAATAATAAATTTAAATATGAAACAATTGATCATAAAAGTCATTGAAGGTCGTTTTATATTTAATTAAACAAAACTTTAGATTTAATTTAATTAATACATCATCAAATGCAAATAATATTTCTTTTTATATGAATATTGATTCTGAGACTTGGTTTTAGTTTGATTGGCAATCGAGCAGCTTATACCAAATGATCATATTAAATTCAGCTGAACTGCTTCCTTTTTTGAATTAAATTAAATATTCATATAAATTTATGAAAACATTATATTAGCAAATGTGTTTGTCTTTGGCATATCGAACATGTATTAAATCGAACATTGAGTTCAATTTGAATTCTCTTAACAATAAGATTAGCATGCCATGCTGAGAGTCTAACTCAACTTACTAGTTGCCCTTAATCAACACCATCATCGCTCCCTCTGCAACTTACATACATACAGTTAAACAGCAACAAGAAAATTGTCTTTGCTTGTCACCTTAAGAGCTTTGACCCTCCTACTGCCCCTTAAACCCGTCCAATAACGTAAAAAAAGAGCGGATATTAATTTTTACGCTCGTGCATGGCATTTGAATGCAATTTTTAATTTCCTCAAGTGCACTATACTTGACTATACCCTGTAAAAAAAGAGCTTTAACAAGGTATGTCTAAATATAAATCAAGCATTTTAACTACAGGGTTTAGTCAATTAACTAATTCAAGGGTAAAGTTAAGTTTTAGATGATTTCTGGTTGCAGAGGATTGAACTTTTATTTATTTATTTTTTTTGGGTGCATTTCATCTTCTAGTCAAGCAATAGCTTTTTCTTGGGCACTTATTTGCCGCCCGGCTGTTGCCAACTTCCTTAGCAGCAGCACATGCAACGCCCGATGCATAAGCCAGTCGCCATATTATAAGATTCAAAGATCCAGCGATATAGTTTTATTGAAAATTCATAATTTTTGTGTGCAATATGTAAAATGCAAGAGATAATTGAAATGGGAGATAGATATGAACACATATAAATATATACTTATTTAGATAAGCTCAAATGGGAGATACATATGAACACATATGTATATAAATATATACTTATTAGATAAGCTCAAAGAGTAAAGAATAAATCAAATGTAAATTCAATATCTACTTCAGTCAAATCGTAAAATGTGCAGCTTGAGTGTCAATTGTGTATATGACGCCTTAGCTGCCCACCCTAGTGCATATCAAATCTGAAATTGTCACAAGAAGACTATGTGCGGCGCATTAAATTGAAAAGTGCATTTCAAATGCAGTGTAGTAAAGTGCGATAAAATCCGGTTACAACTTGGGCTGCACAAAGACTCGCCAGAAAGAAACTTTGACTATAAAGGGGGCGTAATATGAGGTCGGAGTGCTCGACTACAAATTGAGTTTATCAGCGGCAACAAATCTGAAAGAGGAAGCACACACATTCATTCATCATAAGAGACAGGCATATCCTGTCGCAGCCGTTGGCCCAAAGTCCCACCCTGAAAATATTTGCATTTGTCTTAAGCTCACTGACAAATCCGTGAAAGCGAACACACAGAGCGTAAAGCGCAGAGAGTTGAAAGTAGCATAGTAAGAGCCAAAAGCCAATAAACAAAAGTCCCGCACACAACATCAACAGAAAAGGTAAATTCATTTTAGATTCGATTGCTGTGAACACCCTCAGCAAAATGGGAAACATGTGCAACATTTATCCTAGAAATAATCCAAGCCCGGCACCAAAAGCCCCATAAGTCCAAACCGAATACACTCAGCCAGATTTGAGTGCAACTTCAGCTACGGCAGCTCCGTCATCTCTGTCATCTCCTGCAGCTCCTTCAGCTCCGTCAGCTCCTGTAGCTGCTTGGCTTCTTGTCAGAGTCAAATTCGAAGTCAAAGTATGCATTAGCATTGTTTACCTGGCTTGGATCGAAGGATATGGCTGGTAACAATAAAGCAATGAATGAAACTGACAATTGTGCCAGGATATTACGAGAGGGGCTTTTATGCTTAACTGTTGCTGCCATCGCCACCCTCCATTTGACTTTTTACGAGACTTGGCACCGCAGTCAACGTTCGATACGAGCCAGGCCATAAAATGCTTGCCAAAATGATTTTGGATACTTGACATACTATTTGTTTTTAGCTTGGCATTTATGTATCGTTGAAGCCGCCCCCTGCAATTGATAGTTGAGCTTCAGCGCTGTAAAGCTTGACAATTTAGAAACAAATGTGCGTGACTGTACATATGAATGTGCGTTAAGGAAAAATGTGAAACGTGTTGCTAAAGGGTGGTACGTTCCTTTAATCTGTTGTGAGGAAGTGTTGTAGCATATCTTAAGAATTGTATTTGAAATATGATTAATAGAGTAAAAATGAGACAAAATAGGAAGTGCACGACTAAGAGATACCTAGAACCCTTTAGCCAGAATTTATATTATTAGAGTAATTAATTTCCTTATTTATAGATACAATTTAAAATCCCTATATGTTTAAGCTAAGCTTAAAAATGTAAACAGACATCAGCTCAATTCTTACCGATATCAAAGAAATATTTCAAGCAAATAAAATGTGTAAATCTGTATGTATGTACATATGTATGTATAGGAAAAACGTTTGTTGCTTGCCATGTACGTTTTCTAATTGCCGAAATATTTCGTTAATCAAATGTTTATTAAATAAATAAGATGCACCTATAGGAACAAAGTCTACAAATATATACATATTACAAGTATTAAACATTTGTAATCTATAAGATAGACGAACTAAATCGACTCATGACGTCATCCTAATCAATCAATCATCCTGCTTCAAGGTAAATCTGTTATATTTCGTCATTATTTTTATATTCATAGTAACTTTCGATCACGAAATATAATATAAAATATATATAAACAAATATGAATGGGTAGCTTCATTAATACTTGTTTGCATTGCGATGGGAGCTTGTTGAGGGTGATCCCCGTATACTCATAGCAGTTTGCAGTTTCACACATAGCTTGACACCTCGGTTAGTCCTAATTTATATGCAAATTGTTTCGTATAATTTTTTATCAGCTGCGCTTAACTCTTTAGCTTGTTTTATTTTTTGTTTATTTTGCATTATTCTTTTGCTTTTGTGTGTGTGTGTGTGTTATTGCCGCAAGCATGCACCATTTAATAAACATCACATAAAGTAGAAGCAGAGAAGCATAAAGTAGAGAAGGAGAAGTAACAGCAGCGACAGCGACAGTGGTAGCGGCAGTGGAAGCTCCAGCGGATGCTGAAAGTAACCAAAATAGCGTTAGCAACTTTTTAGTCTCCTTGCCCCAGTTGATCCGCCTGAGGCCATGTCAAACAGGACGACATTTGCAATAACGGAAAATAATATGCAAATGCAATTATGAATCGCATCGACAACTACTGAAGCGACAGCGCAGACCACAACACTTTTAAGTTGCTATACCCCAGCAAAAGCAGCAGCAGAGGGAGTGAGAGAGCGAGACAGTGAGAGTGAGTGAGACTATACTGTATGCATGTTGATAAGTTAATTCAGCTCATGATATAATGTAAAGCTCACAAATAACAGTTAATCAATTATTTACGCTCTTTTTGCGAGATCAATCGAAAAATGCATAGTCACTTGCTCTCGTTCTTTGCATGATTCTTTGGATCTTTTCGTTTCGGTTCAGGGTTGATCGCCATTCGTTGAACTTTTCATATGCTGCTCTTTTCCCGAATATCGTTTAGTGAGTGAGATTGACGCTCGCTCAGTAAGTAAAGAAATAAGTGAAGGCGTCTATGATATCGGTCTTCACATTCACATTCACTTGCACATACTCTCACTATATTGATATGCTGAGGCAAGACAACCCAATACATATACAAATACATATACAAAAAACTATAAAAACTGTTTCGGCATTTATAGTAGCTAAATATCCCAATCAAATTTTTAACTACATATTCAAGGTATTAATTGTGTTTATTTAACTCTTAAATCAGAATTGTTCTGTTCATGAGTTATTGACATTTTGTTACACAGAAAATAACTTGAAGCAAAAAATCCTTGTAATATTTAAAAAGACTATATATAATGCTCGCACCTATGCTCCACAACACGACGTATACGTGTTGGACGCAGATAAAAATTGGCCGGCAGTGGCTAATCAGAGCAACTTATATGTGCCATAAATTAGAAGGCGACAGAACGACATCCGTTAAACATTTTGCCGCCTATGCAGCCCGGCTGTGTGTCCGTTCGTGGTTGAATGGGTGTGTAGCTTGGGCTAGTTGGCCCTGAGTCGGGCTCCCATTCTCTCTTTCGTTCGCCCACTTCCCTTCTGCCATCTCAATGAATGTAGTCTGGGCTGATGCATGAAATGTAATAAATTTCGTTATCTATGCATTATTTATGCCGTAATTTGGTATTTTAGCCCAAAAACAGAAAAATGAAAAGCGTCAAGCGGCCTGGCAGCCATCCAAACAGCTTGCCAGCCTGCCAGCCAGTCAGTCCATCTCCCTCTCTCACTCATACTCATACTTATCCTCTGTCTTGCTCTTCCATTAAGCTTCAGCTCTCAACCAAAAATGGCGTCGGGTCAACATTACACATTTTCACCAATTTTCCTGTTACTTTTACACAGCCGACATTGTCTGTGCATGTGTGTATAAAGACGCATAAATAACACTTACAGCATTTCGTTTTTCAGATGTGTGCATTATACATGCACTATAGTATATTTGTATATAAGCATATCTTTAGTGTATGTATACTAGTCAAACGATTGATCTCAAAGCTCTTAGTGGCTAAGTTTTATTAAAATTCTCTCCATCTATTAAAACTTTCTGTTTTTTTCTTTTATATCTATAATCTATAAAATGTTTCATTTAACATTTATAAAAATATACAGATTACCTTGAGGCTAAGGAAAGTCTTAATGATAAGCTCCACACATGAGGCCGTTTTAGCTTGAGTAATGCTTTCAAAGAAACTTTTCTGATTTCTATCACAGCAATTTTCAGTATATACCATGATAAGTATTAAACTCAGTTTGGCTATAGAGAACACTCTTCATATAGATATCCACGTATAAAAAAGCAAACACATGGAATTCTTGTAAAAAACATTTAATATATTTAGGTTTAATAAAGCATCTTAAGCTACAGGTGCGACGGGCAAATGAGCTCCTTGTGGCTGGAATCCGTTCTCATCGGCAATGTAGGAAAGAGAGATTATCTGACCGTCATCGCTAGTATACTGGAACGAACCCTGAACGGAAATAGCCTCAGCTTCTGAGCCAACGTTATTAAGTTGGCCTTGTTCTGATGCCTGAATGCCATTGGATGTCTCATAACTGTAGAATTAAACCAAAAAGGATTAGCAAGTAATTGACAACAAGTTATGAATTAATAATTACGCAAATTTGTAGGATTCAGGTCCAACATCCGAATCCTGTCGCAGAACCTGCTCATCACCGGCGGGTGCGGCCAAGGCGACGGCGAAGAGAGCGACGAAAACGATCAGGAACTTCATTTTGAATTGAGGATGTAGCGCGTTTGAGATATCAAAGGTAACTATGCTAACATCAGCTAATCGGGGCCGTATTTATATCAAAGTGTTAAAACTCTTTGTAGTAGACGAAACTAGTTTATAGTTTAAGATTGAAAGCAACAAATGTTTTAATATTAATGGATTGTTCAAAACTTGTTATAAGGTTTTATGGACGTCACAAGACGAAGGCGTGCAGACAGATAAACTAAGATACATATTAGCATGTGTGCATATATTATACAACATTTGTTTAATAAACTGAATTATTTACGGCAATTTTTCGTTACTATAAATTTATTTATAGTGCATTTGAGCATTTGATTCTATTTCATTTTGCATTCAAACGATTTATTTGTTTTGTATCAATTAATAACTATTATTAATGCTTAAAACATGTTTTATCATTATCACTGGAATTTTACACCGAGTCTCATGTCTGCATATGTTTATTTATATATACATACGTATTTGTATCCACTATCACTTTCAGCATAGAGATAAGCAGTTGGTTGACAACCGGCAGACGCTGCATGATCTTGACCAGACTCAAGCCCAAACCCAAATCTAGACTGGCCAAGGTTACGGCTGTGCCAATAGCGGTTTGACAACTCTGTCATCTTCTTCAAATATAAGCTTTTTCGGTTAAACATTTTTTCTTTATTTTTAATTAGTATTAGCTGAGAAACGAAATCAAGCAATTCGTTGCAGATTATTTTAAATTTTCTACAAACATTTTTGCATAATATAATAGTTTAATTTGTATAAAAAAAATACATTTATAAATCATACATACATATATTGCTCAAAATTTTTATAATTTTTACTTATTGTCTATATTAAACGTTTTTGTTTTTATTTTGATTTATTTATTTATCTTTGCTTTCATAGTCTATTTCTTTATTATTCTTCATTTTTGTTCTTTTAATTAATTTTTCAATTATATTTACTATATATAATTCAATTATATATTTGTATGACAATGTCTTTTGTAATTAAATAATTTAAAAAATATGTATTTCGGGATCTATTATTACTTTCTTTATTTACTTTTTTCCTTAACTTAATATTCTATTAAAAAATAGAAGAAAAATATGCTATTAAAGAATTTTTTTTTATTTGTAACCAAAGAAAAATCAAAATATTTATATAGATTTATAAATACAGCGATGTAGATAGTTTCCTGATATATAAAAAGTATGTGCAATCGAATTGCTCTAAATGCAAAGAGTTGAATGCGGTTATGTGGAAAAAGATCTATTGATTATATTGATTGGGCTGCGGCTAACTGCTAGACCTCTCTAGCTATAGAAACCCATTACGGCAGTATACTCATTTTATCATGTATAAACCTTAATCTAACCTTGGGCACCAGCGCCGATGTCATTGGATGTCTTGAGGTGACATTAAAAGTAGAATCAGCAATTCTGGATTATTGGATTAAAGCAAAAGTAGCAAATTCATGTTTAGATGTAATTGTTTCGAAAACAAGAGCTAAACGAAGCGCTATTTATGTGAAAGAACTCCGATTATTTAAATTACATTCTTAAATATAATTTTTGAAGCGTTCTATTATAAGAAATTTCGTAATTCCACTCTAAGCATGGAATTAATGTCTATGTGCAATCACATAAGCTGTAGGTAAATAAATATTATAAACAAATGATATTTTTTAAAAACATTTAATATATTTAGGTTTAATAAAGCATCTTAAGCTTGAGGTGCGACAGGCAAATGAGCTCCTTGTGGCTGGAATCCGTTCTCATCGGCAACGTAGGTAACAGTGTATGTCTGACCGTCATTGGCGACAAAGCTGTACGAGCCCTGAACGGAAATAGCCTCATCTTCTGAGCCAATGTTCTTAAGTTGGCCTTGTTCTGATGCCTTAGTGCCATCGGATGTCTCATAACTGTAGAATTAAACCAAAAAGGATTAGCAAGTAATTGACAACAATTTATGAATTAATAATTACGCATAATTGTAGGATCCAGATCCAACCTCCGATTCCGATCGCAGAATCTGCACATCATCGGTGGGTGCGGCCAAGGCGACGGCGAAGAGAGCGACGAAAACGATCAGGAACTTCATTTTTAATTGAGGATGTAGCGCGTTTGAGATATCAAAGGTAACTATGCTAACATCAGCTAATCGGGGCCGTATTTATATAAAAATGTTCAAATATATTTACATTTCGCGAAGGCTATTGCTTCCAAAATCTGCTCTGGGTGATTTCAAGGTCAACAATTATTGATGAAGAACAGCAAGGAGAAATAACGAGTTTAGTTTTTAGCTTAAACTATTTGTGTTGAATCGTTTGCCCATATGATGAGATGAAAAAAAATAACAAAATTAAATAAAACTAGTTTATCAGGTGAGATGACAAAAGTAGAGACGAAAATAACATATCGCCGAAATGAATTCGAATCATGCATATTAATTAAACAAACAAGTATTAAAATTAGTCTGTGGGCTCCAATGTAAACGTTGTTAGCACTTTAATTAAGTTCACGTTTAAATATTTGGAAAAACGATACATACTCATATAAATGATATTTTATTTTATTAACAGTAATATTGATGGTATAAGACCTACATATCATAATCAAATAAATAATTAATCTCATTTATGTATAAAATTGTACAAAAACAATGCCTGTAAAATTTCAATAATAAATTGAATAATATATATAATAAATCTATATACCTATTATTATTATATTATAGTTCAGCTTTGTAGCTAACAATTTATATACAGATTTTCTTTTCAATTCTATGTGCATTGTCTCAAAGTGCATTTAACTCACTTTGTCATAGTCAGTAAATTTGAAATGTCATTGCGACTTTCAGCTGTCGACTGGAGGCACAACCTTATGGCTTTCATGTGCAGCACACAGACACGTAAACATGTTTCATACAAAGCTAGACGGCCACTCCTTGCGAGTGCGAGTGCGAGTGAGAGAGCTGTCAGTCACAGTCAACTTTGTGTTACAACTGCCCTTAAGTCATATATCACGTAAAGAGCTTAGATAGGATATAGATAAACTAAAAGCTGATTTCCAATGAAAATTACATTTATACACACAAGGTTTATACAGATATCATCTTTATATATTAAACTAAAGCTAAAGCTTTATTGTATTTCGGAAAGAGTTGAAGAATCCAAGTAAAAATGTATCCCAAGCTTATATCTTGATTCTGTAACCATCATAATTATTGTTTAAATCAGGTTTTGAATAACTAACTCAGCTTTAATCCGCTGGGCCTCATTCAATTTGTCGCCAGAGCTGTTCACCTGTTCGCACATAAATTATTTCTTATCAAAGCGAACTAACTGACCACAGCAAACTTTTTTTTTTTTGCCTGACCAAAATTGCAGCGTTTTCTATCTGCAATTTCAATCGGTTTTCCTTTTTTTTTTTTTTTTTTGTCACTCGATAATTTGTAGATGTTCTTCGTGCTGTCGTAAATTGTCTTTGGCAGGCCAAAAGGCTGTCTGGACGGTTTTCGAGTCTGTGCCAAAACGAAAACAAAAAAATAAATAAAAATAAAAACTTTAGCCTAGGACGCGCTGGGTGCGACAGCCAAATCAACAAGCAATTGTTGCTGGTAAAACACGTCGATGTTCGCTGAATGAACTCACTACCTCTCCTATCACTCCTACGGCTCCGTCATGTGACTATGGCAACCTCGGTTAGTCGATAAAGATTACAGCGCAGCAGGCAGCGTAAAACTTTTTAATTTTATAAAAACAAAACGAGGAGCAGTTCAACTGCAAGACAAACCACAACAAGACAAGAACAGGATACCAAGGGAGAAAAAAAAACAAAAAAAAATTTGTTCAAATATATAAAAGAAAAAATAAAACAAAATATGTATAAGCACGTCTATTCTACTGATACAACTCTTAGAGTTAATACTGATCTGGCTGACTTATCACAAATTTAAATGCATTCAGTTTTGTTCAGTATAATGCAAAAGTCTTAGATTCTTATATTAATTAATTAGCTGCCTGGGCATGCATAGTAGTAGTAGACCTCATAGAAAGTATCTAGCTGCAATTGTTATGCAATAAACATTCCATGCATAGATAGATTAATAACATATTCAGAAAGATTTGTATTGCAATTACTTTACCTTCTTCAGAAGATAGCTTTTGAAACTTTGTGGGACTTGGCCAAAGCTTTATAATTTTAAGCTTTTACAAAATAACTGTTATACATTTGGTCACGAAAAATGATGTCAGAGCATTTCTGTATACATACAAATATTTAGAGCTTTAACGAGTATAGTGTGTAGCTTTTAGAGTCCTAAGTAGAATTGATAAGACCCGTTATTTTTATACCCTGAGCCCATTGAAAATGGGAAATCAAGGTATAATGGTTTTGTTATGCTTTACTTTCTGAAAGCCATACTGAAATCGAAAGCTTTAAAGCTTTATATAGTATTTACGCTTAAAAGCTTTAAATGATATTTACGCTGTCATCTTTCTAAATGTCCTTGTAGCTTTTTGTCGGAAAACTTCCTGAGGATATTTATTCAGCACACACACCAAAAGCTTTTAGATAAACAATACAAAAAAAAAAAAAAAAAAAAAAAAAATGGGCTAAAATGCATTTGAGGCCGAGTCGAATTTTGGCCACTAATTGAAATTCTTTATTTATCAGGTTACTGTCCATGAGGCTGCATTCACTGTGTGGCTGCCTGTCCGATTGTCTCTTTATGGCGCACAACTCAATTGTATGCGCCTGGCCGAAACGTTTTTCATTTATTTGTTTTGCTTTGGTGGGTGGCAACGGGTTGGCTTTCCATTCCATTTCCTCTCGCCACATGACGCGCATGCAAAACAAAAGGAAAATTGTAATGAAATTTGAAAACTGCAACAACAGCAGCAGTGCAGAGAGATAACTGTGAAGCGGTTGAGTGGGAAAATATCATCTAAAAGGCAAAACAACTTCAAATGTAACCTTGATTTTAGCCAAATGCAAAGAGATTTCTGCTTTTTTTTCCATATTCAAATGTGGCATAATCGAGATGTTTTCCTATCTAGTATTTCCCGCTAGAAATATGACAAAAGCATGGCTTATGTGAGCGTGTGTGTGTGTATGTTCCATCATTATAAACATCAAACATTTCGATGTAAATGTCAAAAGCTTGAAATTTTAGCAAAAAAAAAAAAAAAAAAACTGAATGCTTCAATTATTGTTGCCAGATCTATGCAGCTGTGTTTGTATTTGTGTGTGTGTCAACTGCCAACTGTCAACCTTTGTCAGTCCATTTGCTTGTGAAATGCTAATTCTATAAGAGCGACTGTTTCGTACGTGTAGTTTAATCAGTGAAAATCACAAAATGCGAGACAACACCGGAAGTTTCTCGTTCTCTGTATGTGTGCGTGTGTGTTACGACTGCAAAATTCCATTTCCGTTACACACACACAGAGAGAGAGAGAGAGAGAGATAGAGAGAGAGACATATCTATGTGTGGCAAAGAACAATTCAGCATATATAATACAACGTGATTATTATAATGCTTATCTCAACAACATGAATCCGGTTTTTTGAATTGGAATGCGGTTTCAAGTCTAAGGCTTAGGCATCAATTTGAACTTTTACTCTCTATAATGATATGCAATAAATGGGTTTCGTGCGTCATTTAACACTAACAAGATTCGTCCAAAAACTCAAGTGATAATTCTCCCGACAAGTTATTGCAAGTTGCAGCTACTCTAACACGATTGCTCGATTACTCACACTTGAAGAACTCTAGCCGATGTTACAAAGTATTTGGTTTCGATTTGCTCACGTATATACAAAAGCTTTGTAAGCTTGGACTCTCTCGCGAAGATTCTCTCGACGAATTAGCATAAAATATATGAATAAATTAGAGCTGTTTAACTTGGACTTGATGTGATCGACAGCATTTTCAATTGATTTTATATACATATAATATTTCCTATATCAACTTTAGGTTATTATCAATAATACTGCTCGGCCCTCGCCCACTAAGACAACAAGCTTTTAGATAGATTTAAAAATTTGAGTATAAAGACTCTGCCGGTTAGTAAAACATTGTTTTAACTTATAGGAACAATCTTAAACAACATTAATTTATTTTCTTATAATAATTTCATTGAAGTCTGTAATAACCTAAAGATCATAAATTTACTAGGTATTCTTTGTATTCATTATTTAAATTCAATTTCAATTGAAAACTCGATTTTTCTTTAATTTTCTTAAGCCGAAAAACCTCCATTTCAGCTGATATCTGAATTCACTTACTTCAGCAGCTACCTCAAGCATTTCAATATTGACAATAACAGTCACAACAGTTGCCATTTGTTTGGGCGCATGCCATCGACGACGACGACATCGCAGAGCATCATTATCATTGGCCGTTAGAGTCGTGTTCGCGGTTGAAATAGCCAATTACTGCAGGAAACCATTAGCGTTCGTATCAGTGTCGTCAATCTAAGTACTTCCGGGCAGGCTGCAGACGCCCTCAAATTCAAGCAGGAGCCCTTAAATAGAAGCAGAAGTGTGCTGCCAGAAATGGCCACCTTTTCTGCAGGAATGGCAAACAGAAAAAAAGCGTAAACCATGAACAGAAATATGCTCATTTCTTGGTATATATCTGTACATATATGTATATATAGTAACTGTCTAGTCTCATCAATGACAAATTGCTAATAAATTTAAAGAAAAAAAAAAGCTGTGAATAGTGTTGTAATGGAGGTGCTTGATGAAGCGCTACTGTGGGGAAGCAAGAAATTTTCTATATGATAAATGTACTTTAATTATTTATTTATTTTAATTTTTTTTTTTTAATTTCTTGACCAATTTTTCAAAGCTTTAATTGATATTTTCTATCGAATCTCATATTCAAAAGACAAACGCAGCTTGTCAACTTATAAACTAAAAAAAATATTTAAAATTCGACTCAAAATTCAAATCTTGACTTCAAATTCGAGTCTGACAAGTATATGAGAATTTTAAAACTACTTCCAGTCAATAGAAGTGACATATTTGTTCACACGTGTTTCGATTTGTGAACCTGTTTCTTCTTATTATTATTATTTTTCTTTTTTTTTATTTCTATTATTTTTCTTATCGACTGCAGTCTTTTGTCATCATTAGCTTAGGGCTGCAATGCTCATGCTGAAACAATAGTTAATAATAATAAAAAATAATATTAAAAAAAAGATCTTGAAATAGCCCGCCAAATAACAAAACAGATTTTGTCATTCAACAAAAATGAATTGAGTTGCTGAGTTTACTCATAGCCGGCTAAAAGCAGTTTAAGCTTGGTTAAACAGCTAAAAGAAAGGTAAAAAATTTTAATCGTTTTTATTTTCAGAGTATTTGCTAGTCAAACTCTATCTTTCGTTTATTATTAAAGCTTAAGCCCAAAAATTGACTATTGATTTTTGGATTCATAATTATAAATTTGCGATTTCTTTAAATTTAATATATGTACAATACGATACAATGTTATAAGCAATTCAAATGCTCAGCCAGCCAAATGTGTATGCCAATACATGTTTTCATATTTATGTATATGTGCTCAGGGTATACAATACAAACATCGCACACACGCACTACACACGCTGGCAATCTAAAGCGCACAACACTATAATGTGTAGTGTATGCACAACATGTAGCATACTTATGAGAGCAACAACAACAACAAGAAAGAAGAAGAAGATGAAGAACAGCAACAACTGCCATTAGCTGCGAAACTGCTGCCTGTAGATGAAGCCTCATCATTTGCTCGTTTTATACACACACACATATATACTATATAGCTACATATATTTGAAACGTCGCTCAGGTGTGCTGTGCTCTGCTCTGCTCTGTATCCCAGGCCAGTTTGATAACTGTACTCGCCATGAACCGTGCTGCTAACTGGTTACATTAGACAGAGGGAAACTGAACAACTTTGCCTGCTCTTTTAGCATACTAAACAGTAGCAACGGCAGCAGCATCATCATTAACACTCCAACACCAGCAACAACAGCAACTATGAGCTTAACACCTTTGTTGTTGTTGCTGCTGCTGTTGTGTGCGCGGTATAAATTAATAAAAATTTCATGTGCCAAATAATTACAATTAACATGAGTTCTTAATTAAGAGCTGCTGCTGCTGCTACTGCTGCTGCTGCTGCTACTGCTGCTGCTGCTGCTGGTGCTGCTGCTGGTGTTGCTGCTGTCGTCCTTGTTGCTGTTAATAGGCTCGTTCATTTGCCATCACCTCCTCGTTGTCGTTGTCGTCTCCCTGTTTTTACCTTTAATGCAATACAACACATTCGGTTGCGCTCGGTGCGGTTCGTTAAATTTCAGCCCCAAATCTGTCCAAGCTTTGCCAGGCGCCTTTCCCTCTCCCCTCACCACCTCCTTCTTTTTCCTTTTTTGGCTGACTGCTGCTGCCTGCTTAATTTTCAGCCTGCCAGCAATATTTTTTGCTCGCTTTTTTGCAATTGAAGTGTCGATATTTTATGTGTTGTTCGTTCGCTTAATTAAAAATGCCAAAGGTTAACGCATGCGACCCCGTCCGTAGCACAACATCGCCCTGTCTCTATCTCTCTCTCTCTCTCTCTCTCTCTCTCTCTCTCTTTCTGTCTCGCTCAACAACCTCTCGCGCTTATGAATTTCATTTATTTGAAGCACATAATTTTTAAGCATTTGCTTTTCGTTGTTGTTTTTTGTGTGGCTTTACATTAGCTTTTCTGTTCAGTTGCTGCTTTCGCGTGTGTTTTTGTTGCAGTTTTTAATCCGCTTTGGGTTGAAAAGTTTAATCAAAGTCGAAAAAGCATTTGCACAGTAGCGCGAAAGTAATAGAGATTAAATGTAGATAAAATATGGAAATAATAAGCAAAGAGTTGCTGGGTTGATGTTTCATTAGGTTTTTATTTTTTTTTTTTTATTTTATTTTTTTTTTTTTTTTTTAATTTTTAATATATATTTTGAAGACTTTACTAGTAAAAATAAGAGTCTTTTTTGCTATCTTTGTTTTTTTGTTTACATATGTCAAAGAGGATTATTTTAACATTACATTCTGTTATCGTTCATTGATAGCATATTCATTATCTGACATTATTTATTATTTATTTATTTTGAGATATGTAACTAGTTAAAAAAGCTCTAAAATAATTATGTATATAATTTGTTTACTAAAATAACTTCATTTTTCTGACCTCCACATATCCTGGATCTTTGCCCCACTGTGCTGCGATATTATTTATGTTAACGTTTAGTTGAATTTCAGAAAACTTTGACAAGAGTTTATTAATATCAGCTGGACGTTGAGTTATGTAGTTTGTGCGTTTTGCATGCCAAACTATTTTGGATTTCAGCCATGTTTTTCGGAGGGGTTTTGCAGGTTAGGTTGGCTTTGTAGCTAGCCAAACTGCAGTTGGGGCCAAATAAACTTTTGTTAACTCTGACACAGTTCGTTCAGAGTAGCGGAAGCTGGAGAAGTTCATTGTTCAGAGCTGAATGACAGGGCGATGGTCGATGGCCAATGTTCAGTGCAGCAAAAAGGATATTATCAAGTTTTCATTTAGGGTTGGCCTTAGGTTCAGGGTGAGAGTGAGAGAGCAGAAAGAGTAAGACGAAAGTTGGAAAATATAAGCATTTGTGGGGTTTTAAGTGACATTTAAAACTATTGAATTCAGGCATCTCTCGCTTAGTTTAAAGTACAGGGTATCCGTCGAATAGCTAGCCAATGCGCGTCCAAGCTGATGAAAGATCAGACAGCGTTCTCACCTACATTTGATAGACAGGAGCAAGTGCAGCGCCAGCTTGGTGTGAGCTATTTGACCAAGTGAACTGAACAGGCTGCAAGCTAGAAAGAGACGGGACAGGATGGGAATAAAGAAAGAGACAGCGATAGGACAAAGCCAATGTGGAAGTCAGTGACAGGCGCAGGCGAGAGTGAATGGCAGGAGCAAACAAAAACGAAAAGGCAAGGTAAAGCGTATCTAAGGGACATGTAAGATAAAGAGAATGAATGAAGTGTGGGGTTGGGGTTGGATATTGAGGGCGTGTGTGAGCAAAGCTGAGTTTGGCTAGAAAAACCTAGAGACCGACTGGCTGACATATATATGTAAACAAATGTCAAAATGACAGGCACTCATAGAGACATATTTCAATGCGAATATGAGTGCTGACTAGTGAGAATTGTGTGTGCGAGTGTGTGTGTTTGTAAGTTGTTGTTCAAATTCTGCACTGCACAATATGAAAAATGCATGACAAATGGCCCCAAACATGGGTGAATATGCAAAGACCCAAAAACTCGAAATTGTATAAAAGCGCGCAAATATTTTACACACACAAACCCCCACACACACTAACATACACACACACACACACGTTGTGCGGATATCTAACAGATGCGTGCGTTTGTTAAGTATAGTTGAATGTCATCAGAGAGGGGAAGATGGAGGGAGGGTTGGGAATGCTATATGATGCCGTTAAAGGCTCTGCTCAGATGGAGGCCCAGCAGCCACAGACAACGCTGTGCTATACCTGCCAGCCCTCTCCACCTGTGCCGTGCTGTGGGCAAGGTGAGGCTGTGGCTGTGGCTTTAATGACGTCATACGGGCAACACCAAATGCCGTGCAATACCCGCAAAAACCTGAACGCAAACAGAGAGACAGCGAGAGTAGGTGAGCGAGAGTGAGCGTAACCGTTATTCGTAAAGCTCGCTCAGCAATCAAACGCTCTCGCAGCAGCCGAGCTGTGCAGAGAGCGAGAGAGAGATAGAGGGACAGAAAGCGGTTACCAACATACACGCGCTCTCTCTCTCTCTCTCTCTCTCTCTCTCTATACATATATGTTGCTTTCCATCTCAATATATCTCCCTTTGCATTTATGCTAGAGCCTGCACAACAAGCTGCGTATGTGTGTGTGTGTGCGTGTGCTTTTGTATTGTGGGACAGTTTTGATTTTTTACTTGATTTAAGTATTAATGAGAATTTATTGCTGACAGCTCAGCTGCAAATGTATTTATATATACATATAAATCTACAGGCTCATATCATTTATAGAAATGTTTTAAAAGGTTTCTAAGATTTCATATACTGATAAGACATGAAATATTTAATTGGAAAATATATGTAAAGCCTTTAGGCCTATCATCATTATTATTATTAATCAAGTCAGACTTATTTCAGTTTTTACTTAAGCAGATTTCAAGAGAGATAAAGAATTGAAATGATGGAAGCACAATGAAATATCTAGACCTTTGACTAGATAGTAAACTGAACGTTTGCTCACAGCTTTAATCTGCATCACGGAAAACTTGAAGAACAACAGAGTCTCTGAGTAGAGTGAAGGCAAATGTTGATGGACCAAAAGCAGGAAAATTAATATTTTCGTTAAAGACGACTTAGCTCGAATAAAGCCATCTGCGAGGTAAAATGTTATAGTGAAAGATATAGGATATAGAGAGTGTAAACTCTATTCAATGCAGGGCAATAGCTAAATTGAAAGAACGCTGAGAGTTTTATCTATGTGTAGCAAATACCATCTGGTCCTGGTTAGTTTCCCCAGCTGCAGCTACTGTGAATATGCAAAGAGAACCCAGAGCACACATTTTCAGCTATGTTAATAGAATAGTAAAAAGCGAGCAGTCTGGCAGCCAGAATTTGTGAAATCAAATGCATTACTCCATTATGGAGTAAATATGTAGAGACAAAGACGGATTTGAAGTCAATCAGTGAGTTCGGCTGATGATGAAACAATGGGATCAGAAAGAATATATAAAATAAAATAAAAATCTAATTTAAAAACAAAATTTTATCACAAAATATATTCAATATTCATATCCAAATCTTATGAATTTTCTCAGCTTCAAGCTTCAAGCTTTGAAATTAAATGTAAAATATCTTTAGCCAACATCTACGCCTAGAACGCTTCAAATGGATAATCAACAGTGAATTAGATTACATTGCAAGAAGCCAGAGCTAAAGCTCAAAAGGTATTTGATTTGCTTGGCTAAAAGACCGCTAATATGGCCAATTAATTAGGCCAAATGATTGGGCAAATGTGAATGCATTTCGTGATTAGCTTCGACCGCAAAATTGCGCTGCGAATGCGAATACTAAAGTCGCAAAGGCGAGAAGACGAAGCCGCCATACGCTTTGACAAGAAAAAAAAACCATTATGCTAATTTGCTGAAGATTGCTGCTGCTGTTGTTGTTGCTGCTGCTGATGTTGTTGTTGCTGCTGTTGTTGTTATTGTTATTATTGTTGGTTTTCTTGTGGCGCAGCAGCAGCTTCAAAGGCGCTCAACGCACAAAAGCAAAGCAAAGCAAAGTCTTGTGGCATGTCTGCCATATAATGCTAACACAGATATGCACGCACACATACATGTATATATACGTATATCTATATGTATCTGCAGCTGTATGTGTGTGTTTGGCTGTTTAAACGTAACGGTAAGACAGCGCACAACAACAGTAAAATGAAAGAAAAGGTCACGCACTGAGCGCTAAGCACCATATAAAATATAATACACACATGTATACAAACATACACGCACATCAAGAAAGAGAGGGGGCGAGTGAATGAGAAAGAGAGAGAGAGAAAGAAAGAGAGAGAGAGAGAGAGAGAGAGAGAGAGAAAGGGAGAGTGAGCACAGAGAATAAGCGACTAGCAGTAACCGCTTCTTAAAATTTTGTTTTGTGTACAATTTTGGGTTTCAGCTAGATGTAGAGATGGATGTAGAGTGGAGACTTTATAAAGAGAACTAACTCTTAAAATAATATATTTAAAAAATATATAAAATAATATAATTACTTAAATATCATCTATTTCAATTATATGTAAAGAAAATATTGAAACAAATAATGATATAATAAAAAAAAAAAACTTACATAAAAATTATTTTCTATAATTATGATCAATTTTTGTAAAACTTTTACTGTTTAAAAAAAAAATAATAAATATTAATAATTATTAAAGAAATATTGTATATACAAAATAAGTTGTACTCCAACACTGCTAGTACTTGAACAAAAAAAAGTTTTCTAACTAAAGAAACGCTAAAAAAAAATTTGCATTAGCCTGGAAGCAAACTTTCTTTTATATTAACATAATTTTTGCAACTTATAAAATATACATGTAAAAGCCAGCTTTAACTATACACCTCCAGAACTTGCATGATATTAAATAACTTATATATAGATATACATACAGCTGCTTTATATGTAGAGGGTATCCGCATGATAAAATTGGTAAATACAACAAAACAAGTGCGCGGCAACAACAAGTGGAAGCCTGCTGCTCAGCTACCCAAGCCACAAGCTTCGGCTGGTTGAATAAAACGCACAACTCACGCATTGCTTTAACCTTAGATTAATCGCACAACATACACGATTGTGGGTGTTCGGCCAAATGGATGGGGTGCGAGGGGCGTTGAGGTTGTTGACAACAAAATATTTGGTTGCAACAAAAATTAAGTTGAGTGCGTGGCGTTGGAAAACTGTTTGCTCCCATAAGGTGTAAGAAAAATGAACAGACACACAAACACACACACATAGGCGCGTAAATCTACAATGCAAACACAGCGCGCAGCTGAGTGGCAGAGAGAGAGTGGGAGAGTGGGAGAGCGAGAGAGCGCACCTAAAGCTGAGCAGCATCCAAGCAGCTGGCTGGCTCTGACTCTCAGCTTGATGGAAAATGCCCGGGCAAACGCTTGCGCGCTGCTGTCATGGCTCGTGTGGTTGTTCTTGTTGTTGTAGTTTTAGTTGTTAGTGTTGTTGTTGTTGTTGTTGTTGTTGTTGTTGTTGCTGCTGCTCAAACAATAATAAGTGTTGCCATTGCTTGGGCTAGCGCTTTACCTGGCTCTGGCTGCTGCTGCTGCCTTTTCCTTCTGTCCAACAACAGTTTCATGCAGCCCCAGCCAAATTATGTATACGCCCCATACAGGCTGAGAGTAGATTTTTGTGTGTGTGTATGTCAGGCCTTGCCCAGCCAAGTGAAAACTTATTTTCGGTGACAGGCGCTGGCCAATTTGCGCGCTTACGCCGCCTGGCTCAAGCCGAAAAACGGAGACAGCGACCGCGCCTACAAACTGGCCAAAAAAGACAAAAAAAAAGGAAGGGCCAGAAATACGCTATGGCAAAGGCAAGTACTGGGGATGGGTTAGGGTCGTTGGTGCAGCAGCGTTTGTCGCCTCGCTTTAAAAATTCAAAATGGCAGCAAAGCAAAAACTAGCGAAAAGTTCAACAATAAACAGGCGCCATTTACAGAGCGAGTGCCAGCTCGCTCACACACAGACTCTCTCTCCCTCTCTCTCCCTCTCTCTCCCTCTCTCTCTCTCTCTCTCTCTCTCTCTCTCTCTCTCTCTCTCTCTCTCTCTCTCTCTCTCTCTTTCACTCATTTGCCATGTGTGTGGAGCCACTAATAATTTAGTAACAGGCAAAAAGCAAAAAGGAATGTAGCCAGCGCAAAGCAAACAGCAACAACAAGTTCAAACGGTTGTGAACGAGTTGAACTGATGGCTAAATGCATTGCAATGAAATGGCTAAGAAGGTGGATTAGGTTCAAGTTAGTTAGACTCAAGACGCACGCTAAGTACTTAAGATAAGCACATAAGCCAGCAATATATTAATTGATGAATTAATTTTTTTGAATATGTAATTCATGATCTTTATGCTGACTCGTTCGCTAAGAGCAAATTTTAAGCTTTTATATGCAATTTAAATCTAAATATTACTAAATAAATATTTATTGAAATACACCCATTTGAAATAATCAAGCCAATATACCCGATATAAATCTATATAATTTACAATGTATTGAAACGAGTCGCATGCGAGAAGTGAAAGAAACATTTGCACTTCCTGCTCTTTTCTATAGCTCCCCAATGCTACTCCCAATCCCCAATACACGGACTGCCGCTCCAGCTACCTGCTGCAACTCCCGCCAACGCTCCCTTTCTCTCGCCCTCCCTGACTCTTTCGCTTACCCCCTTTCACTCTATTCATATTGTTGCTGTGTTTATGTCTTGCATTGAAATTTCTCGCTGAGCGGGTCAGCAGATGGCAGTGCCAAAAGGAAAATGTGTCAACTGAAATAAATGATTTTTTTTGCTGCTTCATTTTCCTTTTTATGTTGTATTTTTTTCGCTTTCCTTTTTTTTTTCTTTCATTTGCGCTTCATTGCAAATGTTCGCCTATATTTTAGTCGTGTTTTTTTCTCTTGCTGCTGCTGTCGCCCTCACATTGCACATTGCACATTTGTCCAGTGTTTGGCGTTTGGGCCCATGTCCCTGCCACGCCTACAGCAATCAGACAACTGCCGCCGCTACTTCTGCTGCTGCTGATGATGAGTGGTGCGGTGTGGTGCGGCTCTTGGTATTGGCGTTGAGTGTATGGCACATTAAAAGATGGCACAACACATGCTGGTTATGTAGGTGGGCACAGACACGCCCTCCTAACGCCTACATATCATGCTACGAAGACAGCAGCACAGAATTACATGATGGCTATGCGCCATGTACAGTGGAACATCGCTAAGCTAGCTATTAGATATAATTTATGTGAAAACTCAATGGGGAGTGTTATAATTTAAAAATGTTTTAAATGCAGACAATCTTCAAATGCGGAAGTCAAGGGGAGGAAAGGGGCAGAAAAGTGAAGAAAGAGGAAGATAGATAGAAAGAGGGAGATTGAGTGGGAAGGACAGACTGAGAAAGACAGCGACTCAATAAGCTAAACAGATATAAAGAAAGAGATAAAACTCTTAAAAGGGAATAAAGGAATAACATAGAAACGGAAACACAAAAAAGAACGGCTACAAAAGGAGTGAGCGAGAAGAAAGGGGATGGACAGTGAGAGTTAGAGAGAGCGAGAGCAAAAGGGAAACAAAAAGGAAGAGGCTCAAGAAGCAAAACAGATCTTAACTTATCTGCCTCAGAGAGATATTGATAGATAGATAGAGAGAGAGAGAGAGAGAGAGAGAGAGAGAGAGAGAGAGAGAGAGAGAGAGAGAGAGAAAGTGGAAGAAAAAAAGTGATAAAGAGCGAGAGAGAGAAAAGAAATTTACTTCATTTTAATAAGCGCTTAACAAATTTTTGATGAAACTTGACTAGCATGAGCTTCATACATTCTTGTGGAAAGGTTAATTGTCATTTAACTTTGAGATATTTTTGTAGATGTATAAAAGTTATACAATTAATTTGATCCTCTTTAGACTCAGCATTATTCAAACTGATTTGGCTATAATTTGTGTTGTTTGTTGAGCTTTTGGCAGCCACTGTTTGTGTGTGTGTGTGCGAGTCTATGTGTGACAAGGCAATTCCTCTGTTGCTCCATAACCATTGCCATAGTAGTTATGTTGTCATTGTTGTTGTTGTTGTTGTTTCGCTTTTGTTTCGAACATTGTTGTCGTTGTCGTTGCCATCATTGCCCCGGCTGGCCCCAGTGCTGGGCTTTGGCATTGTGTTGGTGCAGGCCACGATTGTAGCTGCTAGCGCCCCAAGCATAGACAACTTTTTTTTTTCATATGAATTTGCAACAGCCCCACCCATGAACACGCACACACACAGATAGATAGTCATAGGGCTGGCACAACGGGGTTAAATAAGCTGTTAATTATGTGTTTAATATTTCTGACATGACGCAGTGCAAATTATTTATTTACGATTTATTTTTAGTTCAATCTTTAGCTGTGTGTGTGTGCGTATATTTGGAAATATGCGACATTGCGCAATTTAGCCAGCCAGCTTCGAACATGGTGTCAAGCATGTCGTATACGTGTATAATATGAAGCATACGCAACGTGTGCGCCCGAGTCTGGCCCAAATGTCTATGTCGTTGTATTTATCATTTTCTGTGTTCTGTGTTGCTGGCAGCAACAACAAATTGCGTACTTTGTGGTTGTGCGTGTGTGCCATTTGTCTGCTCAAGAATAGCAGACAATTACATTCGGGAATAACAAAAAGATTTGGCAAATATATTGCTAACCCCAAAAGTAAATACAATCAACAGGAAAGTAAATACAATAAAAAGAAATTTCTCTATGTTGCAATATTTTACTAAACATAAAATGAATTTAGTTCGATTCTAGTTTAGTTTCTGTTAAAGTCATTCAGGGCTAGGCAGCTAGGCACTGAGACACACATATGATATACATTCATTCATTAAGAGTTCTTAATGCTTTTAGCGAAGACAATACCCGCATACTTACCAATACATACACAAAACAGTTTTTGCTTCATTTAACTCAACCAAATCTTCGTAAAAAACCGAGAGCGCAACAAAAGCACACAAAACGATTGTGAGCCGATCGCGAACGAACTCGTTGGGGAACCGACGCAATCAATTGTTCTTCGAGCTCTTTCTCAAGCTGATTTTTGCGAGCTCTGATCATTTGTCATCTAGAATAGTAATGATACTAGCTAAGCCTTTGACATATATGGTGCATAGCTATTCAAGGTCGTACAAGTGCTGATTATCAATTAATGGATTTGGCTTTTATCTCTCTTATCTTAATGATCAGCGGTTGAAAATTAAAAACCTTGTCAACGATGTCATAATATTCACATATATGAATATCCTTGTAAATACATATTTAGCCTTTCAGATGGAAAAGTAAATGAATAAAGGATTTAAAATAATTCCTGAATTCCTGAATTTTGATTCATCCATTCGTCACAGTCACATTCACTGACACAGTCACAAGTCACGAATGTGAGTCACAATCGCAAATCAGTTGTGCATTTGCTGTTCTCTTTCTTCTTTCTTCTTTTTTTTATTTTTTTTTTTTATTCTGTTTTGTTTCTTGGGGCGCTAAGATTTCCGCTTAAATAATTCAAAATTTTGTCGAAATGACAAATTACCCACCGTTTGCTGCCTGCATGTGTTTCATTAATTTAACGCTGTCGCACACACACGTACACACACACACACACACAAACACACATGGAGGCAGTTATATACACACGCGCGAGGCGCAAAAGCTTTGGCATTTCATTTTCATAAATTTGGCCAGCCACAGCAACAAATGACAACGCCAAACTCAATCAATTTGCGTGTGTGTGTGATATATATATATGTATATATATGTATGTGTGTGTGTGAATGAGTGCGTATACGTGATTCGGTTGGGCGTAGCGAACGTACTGAGGTCTGTTCCCAAAAAATTATGCTTATTAAAAAATCAACAGTGCGCAGTGAAAAGTCAACTTCGGCATTGAAATTGAATTCGGCTACTTAAATGTGTCCTTGTTGCTGGCCATAAACTGAAATCATAAATGTTTATTTTGATTATAACGAGTATTTTACAATGTAGAGGCTATTTCAATGGTGAATGTATATATCTAATTGAAGTTCAAAATTATTGCAAATGGCATGACCAAATTTTTTTTGATTGCTTTATTTATTTTAAAGATTTTTCAATATAAATATAATAATATTATAGCGAATATCAATTTACAATATCAATACAAAATTTTTAAAACCTATAACTAAGTTTGTTCTAGCTTAGCTAATTAAGTATATTCAAGGACAATCATGTGGTATTTCGAATGTGGTAATTCGAATCTTTTTTATATAGTCAAATTGAAAGGTTTCGCCTTCCGAGAGCAAAATGCATGTTAAAAATTGTATAAGTATTATATTTTCTTCTGGGCTATCTAAATATCTCAAGCACGTTGAAGCAAACTTAATATAACTAGGCAAACGCTTTCAACTTTTTAGTTCCGGCAAAATGTCATACTTAGCGTAAGTGAAAGCTTCATTTGTAAAGCAAAATGAATTTGATATTTAAAGAGCAACTGTCAACAGCTTGGCACACATAAATGATTGCAAGTCTTGGTCAATATATGACGCATACGACAAGTGTGCCAGCAACAGCAGCAGTGGCGCTAGTAAATGAACTACATAGAGACAGCAATGCACGTTGCACTAACAGCAAACAACAACAATAATAAGAGATATGACAGTAACATCTACTAATACAGAGCTTTAGTCGGCGGCCGCTGCTGCTGCTGCTAGTGCAGTTGCTGCTCTGCTTGTATCCCGACGATTTAGCTGATTTATGTTGATTTGTGAGCGAGAAGTGCCAGAGCTGCTTGCTTGCGTGCTGCCAGCAACAGCAACAGCAGCAGCAGCAGCAGCAGCCGCAGCACCAGCAAATATAGTTAGTGAAGCTTAGGCAGCCAGCAGAGGCCCAAAACGTTTGCTGCGACGCTGGGGCAGGGCAGCAGTAGCGTGAGCTTAATGCCAACAATAACAAGGACTTACCAACAGCTACAGTTACATACAGCAGCAGCAGCAGCAGCAGCAACTACTCACTCACACTTTTATCTTCTTGCTCTCACTCACTTTCTCACTCCCACTCCCACTCTTTCGCTCTCTTCTTTTGCTCAGTCCAGTGAGAGCTGAAACGTGCAGCTGTCGGCCCGGTTTAGACTTTGTCTTTCGTGCCTCGGCTTCGTATTGCAACTTCGGCAATTGTTTTCTGTTACGCTTCGTCGGCTTGGCAGTCGCGCCCAGCTTCGTGCTCTATTCTAAACACTGTGCCAGTCGGTTCTGCACGAAGAGTGCTGCCAACGTGCTGCCTCTTCTTGTTTTTGTTGTGTGCTGAGCGCGTTGACGTTGACGCTGACACCGACGCCGTCGCTGGCGTCGCTGCTGCTACAAATGCTGCTGCTGGTGCTGCCCGAGTTACAAGTCCGAGTCCGTGTCCGTGTCGAGTTGAGTGCAGACGTTTTGTCCTCGTGAACGCTGTGTGCAAAAAAAAAAAAAAAAAAAAAAAAAAAAAAAAAAAAAAAAAAAAAGCAGAAAAGAAAAGAAAATAGTTCAAAACGAGCCATAGATACATTTTCCACTACTTCTCTGGTATGGCCAAGAGCAGACACAGTTTAAACAAAAGCAAAATGAAAATTATGCCGAATTCAGCACAATGCGACACACATAAATTCGATAATTTTGGATTATAACAAACATATATATATTTATATATAACTGTGCTTCAATCTGGCGCTGGGCGAAAAAGAGGCGTAGCTGCAAAAATCGAAGCCAACTTTATGCATATTTCTTGGTGTAGAGAGCGCGTCGTGTGTTTGTGTGTGTGTGTGTGTGTGCTCGAGTGTATGAGTATGTAGGAGCTAAGCACAGTACATGTGTGTTAAGAAATTGAAATACATTTTTATTTATAATTATATTTATTTATATATAATTTTGTAAATATAACTTAAATATTATTTTTGGTATATATTTTGAGTACAAAAAGTTGTAGACATCTTTTGATGAAATAATTTAAAATGTAAAAAAGAAATAGCCAACCAAATTTGGAGCGTGTATGCTTGCCATACACACACATATATATATATATACGCACAACAAAAAAGAAACCCTAAATAAATACTTAAAAGTGTAGGCAAAAAAGGAGTCTGCTGCAGCGCGCGTGTATTTGATTGTGTGCGTACGTGCGTTTATGTGTGTGTTTGTATACGTTTCTTTGTCTGTATTGGTGGCACTCTGCATAAGTTAGGAGCATCGCACCGCGACGTCAAATTCCGTCGGCGTCTTCGTGCGCTTCGTTTTGGTAGCCGCCTTGACGCTTCAGCTCTGACAGCCTCTCACACCACGAGTCCACGTTAACTTGGCTTTGTTTTATTTGGTAGTAAATTGTTGTTGGCTTGACCGCTCGTTGATTAGCCTGACGAGGCAGGCCGGCCCGCATATGATTTTAATTGCCAAAAAAGTTGCAGACCCACATATCAAACTGCCAACAGACACACGAACACGCAGACAGTTGGTTAGATGTGATAAAGGAGCGAGCGCTTGTGCTAATGATACTGGCCCCAAAGCTTAATGGCTTAAAGTCTTAGCCAGCACCTCAAGCGCTAGCAACTGAGCACATTTATATATGTACATCAATATACAAGTATGGCAGATCTATAGATATATACCCAAGTCCTTGGCAGAAACTTAACGGCAAAAGCTGTCTATAAAATCTGATTAAGTAATTTGCAAGTTGGCCATCATCAAATATGCGAGTGAGGCACCAAAAGTTGTTTGGGGCCTGTATGGGGGGCCATGCATATTAAAGCGCCTCGTTTTGTAGGTCATCAAATATGTAAAACTCATTAATAAACTCTCAGACAAAGGCCATAGGCTCTACACGCAGTTTCAATGGCAGATTACCCACACACATAGAAATACACACACACTTATATTCATAACTGAAACTTAATTAATATGAGCTAAGGTCTTATCAGGCATAATACAGTGCAGCGCGTATGTTCATGTACGTCTGTATGTATACGTATGTGTGTGTGTGTGTGTGTGTGTGTGTGTGTGTGTGTGTGCTTATGTAATTTATTTGGCAAGGCGAAAAAGGCTTAGCTCCTCGCATGCCTTTTTAACAAGTTGAAACAACAGGCAAAACAGCCATGGCAACAATACAACACACACTGAAGCACACGCTCATACACACACACACACACACACACACACACACACACATATTCATCCTAACACAATCGCATACAAAACAACAATATTATAGCGTCTGGCACAAATTCGAAATGCTTTGCCACAAAATGCAATCAAAGCAAACGGTGAAGGCGAAATTTTTGGAAAGCAAAAACCACACACACGCAAGCATACACACAAGCACACACACTCGCACGCACACACTCACACACACACACACAAAACCAATTAACGAGATATGTGCAAATGTATAAAAAGGCACGAGAATTTGGGGAGGGGAGAAAAAAAACATATTACAATGAGGAGGCGCCGGAAGAAGCCTAAGCGGCATACAAATCAAATGCGCTTAGAAAAAAAATAAAGCTAAAATTAAAAAAGAAAACACACACACACACACGCACTCACATATATTTAGCAATACAAAGGACCTACACAAACACACACACACACATACATGCAGCTGGCTGGTGGCAGGAGCCAAGTAGCAAGCGTTTATGCTAAACAGAGTGTAACTGCCGGGGTTGCCTGTTTGCCAGTGACATTTCTGCAAAAAGCCAAGTCCAAAAGGGAACAAAAACATGGCCCAAAGCACAGTCAAACAGGCAGACAGACAGACAGACAGCCACAGAGAGATGTCGAGAGGCAGAGACAGAAGCTGAGTGCTAGCCGAAGAGTTTGCCTTTGCAGACTTAGCATACTTACAGGCGCGCGCTCTGTCGCTCTCTTTGCTCTTTGGCACTCTCTCTCTGACTCTTGGTGTGTGGCAGGCTCAAGCTATTTTTGGCTCAAATGCTCACACTCTCTCTCTGCAGTTGGCTGCTTGGCTGTGCTCTCTCTTTCTCTCTCTCTCTCTCGGCCAACTGGCACTAACCAACTGTCAACGGGTCTGGCCCGATTGCCAACGCGGCCAAACGCCATTCAAACGCGCAGCTGAGAAAATGTAACGGACGCAAGCAGTCAGCAAAAATATAAATAGTATATAAATATATATATTATACACACATACATATATATTGTGTACAATACATATATATGTATATATCTACGGAAGACGAAAGCTGAACAAGCAGAAGAAGTGGCAAAAACCAAACAAAATTACAAGTATACAAAAGAGCTAACGCATCTGTGTGTGAATGTGTGCGTGTGTGCGTGAGAGTGTGTGTGTATGTGTGTATATGTGTCAGTATAACTGTGCGTTGATATGTGTCTGTGTGTCAGTATACTAATACGCATGCATAGATTGAATGCTAAATTTGCAAGGCTTTAGAAATTTGAAATGGAAAACAAACTAAGAGCGCCAGCCAGCCAGATAGATATATGTATATATATATATATGGAGATATTTAATTAATTTGTGAACAATTGAATATTATTTTAAAAACAAATAATAAATAATAAATAAATAAATTTAAAGTGCTTAAAAATCAATTAAACATTGGACTTTTGTGCCAAAACACATAATTGAAACTTGAAACATTGGAAATTATAAACAAAATAGTAGTAAAAATTAACAATATAATATTGCATATATACAAATTTATTCGAATTCAAACGGAACAATCGAAAATAATAAATAAAAAAAAATGTAATATACTAAATTAAAAAAGTAATATTTATAATAATAATAATAAAATAAATTAAAAAATAAGCGTGAAAAAACTATACACAAATCAATAAAATTAAAATACAAAGTATTATAAAAAAAAAAAAAAAAAAAAAAAAAAACAAATGTAAAAAAATCCAAAATATAAATAGAAAATAAATATAAATAATTAAAATATAAATATTAAAAAAAAAAAAAACAAACAAAATCTTAAGTAATAAAAAATAATTCAAATATTAAAATAAAGTTCTTACTTTGAAAATAAAAATACGAACTAGCATTTCTACATATTGCTTAAAATATAAATTGATTATTTTTTAAATTACAAAAAAAAAAAAAAAGAAAAAGAAATTACAACTTTATTCATTTAAAATTCTCACACAAAAAATCTCAAAAAATGTTTATTTTTTTAATTTTACAGTGTTGAATTAATAAAAACTAAAAAAAAAAATAAAAAATAAAAAACAATAAGGAAAAATAGGACACACAACTTAATTTGGAAACCTAATTCATAGTAAAAATGTCAAAAGTTAAAGCTAAAGGCAAATTAAATAAACGAACAATTTCAAAACACTTAAAATGAGACGATTCAACTGCAGCAACAACCACATCAGCATCAGCAGCAACAATAATAATAACAACAACAATAAGACGAGGTGCAGCTTAGAGGTCGAGGACAATATAGGTGCAGTGCGAATATAACAGTAAGCAGGACACTTAACCATAAAAAAAACAGGCTATGGAATGGAGCATCTATTTGGATGACGAACTGAAAGAGCGACAAAGCGAACGGAATAGAAAAATGAACAGCATACTGAGCTAGAGGCGAGAAATAAACGCAGCAGCAGCAGCAAAGCGAATGAGAGTGAGAGAGGGAGAGCAGAGCGAGGGCTAACACGAGGCAATCGGCAGTTGATGTGGCCGCGGACAACAGCAACAACAACAACAACAATAGGGCAACGGTACAGTGCGACAGCAAACGAGGAGACGGCGCAACGGCTTCGGCATCGGCATCAGCATCAGCATCAACAGGAGACAATCGCTGCTGGTACAGTGTCTCATGCCAGTCGTCTGCACACGCACACGCCCAGCGCAGTTGAACTCGAATCGATCTCCGATTCAGTGCTGCTCTGTCAGCTATTGATGCTAATCGTGTTGGCATTGTTCTGGTTGAGCTACGTTTGGCCAGCGCGCAGTCAAACGATAACGCATTGGCAGCGCATGCATTGAGACATTAACTGAAACTGAATACACTCACACAGACACACACACACACACACACATACAGATACACATTCGCATACAAATATACACTCACACACACATACATACTTACGCATGCACTGATGTACTGACTGAATGCCTCGCTGCCTAAACAAACCACTAAATCACTGACTGAGCGACAGGAAATAAGAATTGGATAAGCAAAAAGAAGCTATACAACTGAACGTCGACAAAGAAGAAGAAGAAGAATAAGCAGAGATCATTACTTAACTAATTACTGCAACTGTAACTGTAAAACATCAACTATAACTTACTTTATACCAACAACAAAATACATTTTTAATGCCACGCTAAAGTAACAAAAACAAAAAACAAAAAAACAAAAAACGAGAAGATTTTTAACTAAGCAATAATACGCACCCTCGATAACAAAACCTTCCAAGTCAAAGCTAAATCATTTTTGACTTTTGCCACGCTCCACAACTACAACAACAACAACAACAAATTGCACCACCATGAGTGTTTCAGCAATGGATAAATTAACTATACTAACGCCCCGCACCCGGACGCCCCTGCTAACAATTTGGCTAGCCATAAATATGGCGCTAATCGTACAGGAGACGGGCCCCAAACGGAGCACCACAGTGCAATCTGCGTAAGTTATGCTAAAAGAGTGAATAAATTTGAATTTTAGGTATAAGAAATCAAATATGATATATAATTTTAAGGCAAGCCAACCAGAGATTGATCAATTGATTGATAAACTGAATATATATCATTTTTACATTAAAAAAGCTTCATCAAAGGGTTGAAAAGCAAGTTGATATATGATTGATTCATTGACCTAGTAAAGATCTATATATTTGCTTTCTTTCTGTAAAATGTTGATATCTGTATCTAAAGAAACTTTTACAAGCTAGCGAAAGAAGCAAACGAGTTTGGTATATGATTAAGTGATTGACTGAACGATTGATTAACAGATATATACAGTACTAAAGTAAATGATTATTATCCATAAATTTCTTACATCAAAACCCTTTGATTTAGTAACTCTTCAGATACAAGTTGAATTAATGGGCAACTAAGCTTAAGTAATTGATTGACATAAGCAAAATAAGTACTCCAACACTAGAGAGTATCATTTAGTACCAACAAAGCAAGTTCTTAGACTAATTACTTATGCATATAAAAAAAAAAAAAAAAAAAAAAGTATAAAAGCCATTAGCACAATATAGATTGTTAGACTTAATTAATTGATTGATTCATTGATTGATATATCAGCATATATCAGATAAATTGGTATACTCCTTAAATGACAATACATTTGTTTACCAAGCAAGCGTAAGTGTTAATTGAAACGACTGTTACATACATATAATTAATGAAGTTTATTTGAAAAAGTCTTTCATTATTGCAGTAGATTGAGAAATTCGAATAAATGATTGATTGATTGATTGTATGCTTGAGGTGCAGTCTAAGAATTTAAAATCTACTCAGTTTAATGCGCCTAATATAGTTTTACTGGAATAAGACAGACTTTGTTGAAAGAATGATTTTAATTTACATTTTAAAACGAATCCAACATAAGAAATACATAAAAAAATATATGTTATTTGTATAATATATCTATATATTTATATAATTCTTATTATTTCAAATACGATTTCTGTGTACAGTTAGAAGAGAATGTAGAAATAGGTGCCAAAAACTTACTAACATGGAATTATTATGTTAACTTAGGTGCAGCTAAGTTCAAAAGTTAATAGAAAAAAAGTTTATATATGTAAGTTCAAAAGTTAATAGAGAAAAAGTTTATATATGTATATACATTTATAGAGATATATAAATGCATCTGATATAGCAGCTATAAATTTATTATCCATATAAAAAACTATATAAATATGCATATTTTTAAATTTATTCACACAACCTACCCAAAATTGATTGCTGAATAAAGAATAAGCGCTTAAGCTCAATATTTTAAAAACAATAAATTTTATGGCAGCGACAGTTTGCTGCAGTGCACAACTGCACGGCAAGAGCTGTGTTGCCATGGAGTCATAGTTCATGCTAATTTATGATTATACAAAAATAGTTGACTGCGGTTGGCTCTGGCACTGCCTCTGAAAAATGTTCAGTGCGGCTAATTAGGCGCAATGACAGCTTGTTTTCGACCAGGTCAACAATAAATGTTACAGTAAATACTGCCACAGGAGGACCCGTCTTTTTTTTTTGTTCTCTCGAAATAAATGTTAGCAATTTATTAAGCTCACATTTGCATGTGGCCCAAGGGCTATTAAAAAGCGACGCAGGCTGAAAAATGACAACTAGCAGGCGCAGCGCTTGTAATTACCAACTGGCTTTAGGAGAGGAGGTGGTGAGGGTCATCACATACCCATCACATACACAAAGAGAAAGGTAGTTTGTTTGGCGTTTCGAAAGGTGCATGCGACATATTTGATTAGCGGGCTAAAAGAAATGTCTACAATTGTGGCATTTGGCAATGTTTTGCTTTTCCTTTTCGGGTTAACGTTCATTAGGCCATATTTACGTGCAGTGGAAAAAAAGAAATGTGTGAGGACACACACACACACACACACACACAGAGACACACACACACACACACGACATTTGCATAAGCCACCCAAAACAGGCAATTGAAGTAAATCAAATGGTTGGGCCCAAAGTCTCCGAGGCGACTGCCACTAACTAGAACTGAGACATACAAATGCACGTTTATGGGCTTAGCTGATCGCGTGTAGTGCCTTTCCAGCTGGGCGGGGCAGGTAGAGATGGAGGGATGGGGTGATGGGGCCGCGAATGTCGGGAATCGTTAAATGGGGGGGGGTGAAGAGGTATGTTTTTTGTAGTGTAGTATTAGAGAGATTAGGTTAGTGATTATTAACATTTTGATTGTAGTTTGTTTGTAAGGTCTAGGTAGTTTACTGGAATTTGTTTTAGTAGTAGAGAGTTGATGTACGAAGTAGTTTATTTAGTAGTAGAGAAAGGAGTCTTTTAGTTTTATGTTAGCAAGGTTAGTAGAGTTTTAAGAGTTCTTTGTAAGTTTTAGTTTATATAGAGTAAGGTTAGCGAGTGAGTTGTTATTATGTTGTAAGAGCAGAGTTTTAGAGAATAGTTAAGCAGAGTTCTTAGAAGAATGTTTTTAGAGAGGTTTAGTTGGGTTAAGAGTTTAGTAGAGCGCATTTAGTAGTAGTTTGCGAGTTTGAAGAGTTTTGTTAGAGATGAGGGTTTTTTGGGTAGTAGTATTTAGTAGTGAGGTTAGTATGATATGAGTTGTTTTAGAGTACAGATTAGGATAGTAAGTTATAGTAGAAGAGGTGAGGTAGGATAGAGTAAGGAGTTTTAGAGGTTTAGAGAGGTAGAGACAGAGAGAAGTATGTTTAGAGGAGACAGGATAGAGTTAGTAGAGAGAGTAGAAGAGGTGTAGAGACGTAGAGAGAGGTAATGAGCAGAGTAGAGTATGTTAGTAGAGAGGGAGAGAGCGATCGAGTTTTTTAGTTATAGTTGTTAGAATTTTTTAGTTAGGATATAGTTAGAATCGAGGAAGGCATTAGGAGGATGTAGAGGAGTTTAGAGAGTAGGTAGAGAGAGAGATAGTTTAGCGGAGATTAGAGAGTTTTAGTTTAGATAGGTTAGTAAGATAGTAGAAGGGTAGAACGAGTAAGAGAAATCAGAGAATTATTTTTTGTAGGAAGAGGTAGCTAGTAGTAGTAGATAAGAGAGATTTATGATGAAGAGAGAAGTAGTAGAGATGTTAGGGAGATTTAGGTAGTAGAGTTTAGAGAGGAGTCGGAGAGATTTAGAAGATGATTGGGAATGTCGTGGAAATGTGGCAAGTGGCACGATTTTAAGCACAGTTGCCTGCTTATTTGGGCCAGGCGGCATTGGAGTTGACTTTACGCCACTTTTTCATGCAACATTGCACAGCCAACACACACGCACACACACATGCAGCACAGCACAAATGATAGCCTTGCTTGCACACACACAGACATAAAGTAAGTTGCCGCCAAGAAAGGTTAAAGGGCAAAGCAACACAACGACACAATTTGTGCGCGCACACAAAAAAGAAAATCAAAGTGCAAAAAAAAAAAAAAAATCAAAGAGGAAAAAAAGTGCGACGCCTGCTGCTGCTCACTTTAGACCCAACAACTTCCTGCCTGGCTGGAGACTGGACACGGCTGGCACTAGCTGCTGCTTCTGTTGTTGTTCCTGCTCCTGCTCTAGCTCATGCTCCTGCTCCTTCTCCTTCTCCAATCGCCCGCTGTGCCCTGTTGTGCGCCACTTGCCACACAAGTGCGCACTTCACTTGGAATTTATTGATGGCAGATAATGCCAAAGTGCCAGCGACAAAGCAACACCGCCCAACTGACGACAGCAGCAGCAGCAGCAGCAATGTATATTGGTTGTGCGTGTGTGTGCCAAGCTGCATCGTTCAGCAAAATGAATGAAGAATGTTTTGAAAGAGCTTGGCAGACTAGCAAATGCACTAAAAAAAACAAATGTGTGCTGCTTGTGAAGGCAATCGAGGCTCAATTTATACTGGAAGAAAGAGATAGAGTGGGAGAGAGAGAGAGAGAGAGGGAGAGATAGAGAGAGGGAGAGAGGGAGAGAGAGAGAGAGAGAGAGAGAGAGTAATGCGAATATTAAATTGAATATATTAAACTTAATTAATTTTAATAAGGAAAAAAAAAAGTAATAAATCTATTTATTACGAATTAATTCATTCATTCCAAGTCCATCTCATCTGTGAGTGAATTAATCTCTAAATGGATTTATGTATCAAATTTGTCTTTATCTTTTAAGTCTTTGTAGTAAGACTTTCTGCAGCATATACTTTGCATCTAGAATGTAGACACTGTGAATCATCAGATTATCTATCTACTTATTTCATTCGAGATGAATTTATATTTATTTTATATTCAATATTAATAACTTCCATTATCTTTTGATATTATTAAGTTAATAACATAACCTAACTAGCGAATAATGGAAATTGTTTTAGACAAACTGACAAGTATTAAGCTTATGTAGAAAAAAATCTGATTTATAAATTTACATTTCCATGACAATTTTCCTTATCTGCACGTAACACATTCGACAGCTTAAGCACAATATCCTATGCGGTGTATATGCATAAAAAAATATATATATATATCCAACCCGAGACGCTGTCAGCAGCTGCAACAACAGCTCGCCGTCGAGTGCCATTGAGCGTAAATTGTTGTTCCTTCACATTTTGAGGATGATTGAGAATATCCACAAAGGGTCTGGCCACAGACTGGAGAATGGCAACGGAGGTGCCAGTAAGAGTTAGCTAGCTGGCTGGCTTCGACCAGCCTTTGCCATTTTCAATGCGCTTTTCAAATATTTAATAAAGCCCAGACACGGCAGCATTTGCCCCAGCCGTTTCACTCTTCAAACGTAGCTCGTAATGCAATTCGCTCAGCAACATTTTTGCCTTTTCTTTTTCTATATATTTGCTAGCCTTAGCCTGGTTGTTAGTCTCTAGCTATCTCTGTGTATGTGTGTGTATTTTTGCTGTCTGTTGATGTTCATTTTGAAAATGTCAAGGACTTGTATGAGTAATGCAATTTTTTATGCATTTCCCTCACAGTTAGCTGTCGAATCAACTGAATTTGAAATTTGATTTTATCAAAGCACAATTTAATGCGATGCTTAAGCTATGAGATATGCCATAAGTGCAGTCTTGAAAGGGGTAACAAAAGCTTAAGTAAGTGAAAAGATTTATCAATTGATATATCTAAAGTATAGGAGTCTCTATAGTATCTCTTTTGAGGAGATCTCCAAACTAGTATGAAACTAGATAATAATTTTTTACTTATTAAAAAGAACACTTTATTATATTAAATAAATGGAAAATTTCCTTCTTTCTATAAACTTCATTAATTTCCTTCAATTGTTGCCCTCATTACGTGCACAATTCAAATCCCTTAAATATGCTCTTCTTTGTTCAATTCAATAATGTTGTCACACCCACATACACAATTTTGCTTCTATGCTTCCTGTGTGAGTGTTTGCGTGGGCGTGGTCAGCTGCTAACATGTTTATCCGGCCATTTTTTCCAGTATTCTCATGCTCCAAGCATCAGTTTTCGCTTGTGAAATATGTTTATTTTTAGGAAACGTCAGGCATCAAGTTATCACTTTATTAAAAAACGCTTAGTCACATGTTGGGTTTCACAATTGCCGCGTAAAAGTCCCGAGTCACACATCCACACACACACAAACATATATATACATACACACGGGGAGAAAGTCGTTTAACTGCGTAAAATGAAGGCCTTTGCCAAGTTGTGCTTATCTTGAAGCTGGCAATGCCAGCTAGACATTTGTCTGACATGGGTGTCCCGGATTTGCAGAGCGACAACAACAAATTGAGCCAGAGAGAGAGAGAGGGAGAGAGAGTGGAGAGTGTTTGGTAGGGAAGCTACCATCACTTGCTGAGTGGCAGCAAGATAATGTTTTGCTAGCTGCTTTTATTTTGTTCTTCTTTTGCTTCGCATTTCCGTTTTGTTTTAACATAACACTTGAATTTATGCAATGGCGCGTGTCCAACGCAGCGTATACGTAATGGCCCAACGCTAAAAGTGCCACTAAAAACGACAACGTCAACGGCAACGGCAACGGCAACAATCACAACAACATAGCGGCAACAAACAATAACAAAGATATTTCTTACATTTTCATTTGCTGCCGAGCAACATAAGTTACGCAGGGGCGTTGCCACACAGGCACACCAATTCACTAACACACACACACACACACACACACACACACACACACACACAGAGCGCTACAAAGACAAGCATTCAATGTGAACAAGAACGCTACAGATAAGACAACAAAACAACTGTGGCCAGCGATAATATGGCGGATGGTGTTGGCATAACACTTGGCGACACGTTTTGGGCTTGGACCTAGCGCTCGCTGCTGCGCATGACATTCTATTGTTGTTGTTGTTGTTGCTGTTGTTGTTGTTGTTGTTGTTGTTGCTGCTCTGGCTGTAGCTGTAACAACGTTTATTGTGCGGCTGCTGCTTGAAACTTGTGCAAGCCACTTTGCAATTTTGTGTGTTACTGAAAGTAGCGGCGAAAAAAAGCATTGCCTACTTATGCGCGCATTTATAATGGCATGCAGCCTGCACAATGGGCCAAATAAGCACTTTTCGTGTTAAAAAATGTATAGCTGCAAATGGAAGTTTTGTAGCGAAGTTTTTAAGAGTTTTTAAGTAACATTCACTGCAGCAAGTTAAATAAAATTCGGTATTAACTTTTGAGCAAGTTTCAACATGAGAATTTCCAATTAGAACTTTTCTTTACCTACAACTTTTTTTTTTTATATCTATATCTATATCTATAATATTATATATGTGCATTTGCATCGTAAACATATTTATGCGGCCGTAAATATAAAGTTTTATTAGTTAATGCACTTTCAGCAATTGCTTAACGAAATTTTTGTATATACCTAATAAAAGTATGATTTATGAGCGCGGCCACGCCCACTGCTGCTTATGGCATGCATTTTAATCAAGTTATTATAGCCTGAATTCACATATTTCGGCTTATGAATATATTAAGACTTAATATTGAGCAAATTAACAAATGGAATTATACGGAATGTATGATAAAAAAAAAAAGTTGTTTGGAGCTTGAAAGAGTGTTGTTAATGTCAGATTGCATTAACAGGAGCGGCTCATTCCTCACGTCGACATGCTATGCTATGGACAGTATCATGCGCCGTTAATAGCATAACTCCGACTCCAGTTAAGATATTATTCCTACTTTCTTTACTTTACACTAAGTAAAGTCGAGGAAATACAACCACGATTTTGTACTTATTATCGGGCCGCCACTACAACAAGTGTAGAAATATTTAGATTTATTTTTTGTTGCTTGTAATATACGAATGTATCTTAATAAAAATTCTTGAGTTTGCATATTCACCAAAGTTTTACCCTTCCATACTGAGTCTATACAAACTTATTGCTTCACTTCAAGTCATTGGTATTCAAATTGGTATAAAAATCTTTTTCATGCATTTATATTTGTATTTCAATTTTCTCTATACTGTAATATGGTTTAAATTTTCTAAACTATTCATTTCGAGTAATATTGAAGCTTAACATACATCAATTAAATTTCCATGTCACATTTTGCTTCACTATTTGCTACTGGGCATCAGCTAGCCTATCGTTTTTGTTTACTAGCGCAAGACTTACAATAAGATAACCAACAGTCAATTCAACTTGTGTGCTTGCTACATGTCTCAATAGGCAAATATTTGGACGCTGCTTGAACCCACAGAGACACACACTGAAGCAAACACACAAAAACGAACACATTTACATATGCATACGCACATGCCTCCCCCTTGTGTGTGTGTGTGTGTGTGTGTTTGTATTGTGGCGGCTGTCCTCGCGCAGCTGCATAAATAAGTTGATAAAATGTGGCATTATAATTAGTTCAGCTCATTTGCATATGACGTATACGACATGCTGTACGGCCGGCCACGCCCCAATACTGTTTGCCTAGCAATTGCCAGAGCACAGGGCTGTCAGATTAAACATTTTTGTTCTCCTCTTCCTCCCTCTCTCTCTCTGTCTCTCTCTTTCTCTTTCTCTGCTGTCTGCCATGCCATGGCTTATGTACAAATATTGTAATAAGCGCAATAACAAATATTGCGCATACGCAGCGGTGTAGGCGCGTATGAAGTGCTGCCATCTTAAACTCAAATCAAATAGCAATCAAAACTTTTTCATTATCCAAAAGGCAAAACCGCATATCAACTGTTGGCAGCCCATCAACAGAAACAACAACAACAACAACAGCAACGACAACAAGTGCAGAAGCTAGAAGCTTGCCTCTTTTATTGTACTCATATATGCCTATGTGTGTGTGTGTCTATATACATGTGTGTGTGTGTGTGTATTTATAAATAGGCTGCCATTTTTTTTTTTTTTTGCGGCGGCTTTTGGCTTAATGCGTATACATAAAAGAGACTCAGTGAGCGAGCGAGATAGGCAGACAGTGAGCGAATGAGCGTAAGAGCGAGAGAGATAGACTGTAATAAACAGAGAGAGAGAGAGAGAGCGCGTGTGAGCTCGGTCGAGTCTGCCTTGATTACAGCTTACAGCTGGTTGCTAAATTAAAAGCAATTCAGCTCTAATAATAATTGAATCAAAATTTATATGAAAATTTTCAAAATGTCATGAAAAGAAAAAGAGAAAAATAATGAAAAGCAAAAAAAAAAAAAAGACGAAATATTTTGTTGAACTGCGCGCGCGCACAAAGCAGCTCACATTGGGTGTTTATTTGCAGGCGTAACTTTTATTAAATTGTGATTTCACTCCCGTACACACACACAAGAACAGCAAACACACACACACATACATACGTAGCACAAGCACACACACACACACTCGAGCAAGACAGTTAAAATGCCAACAAACGCGCTTTAATAGCACAGTTTAGCGCAGAATAGACGCAAATAAACAGAGTCATGCCAGGGACTTGCCATAAATAATACACACAAGCACACACACATGCATATATAAAGCACATATATACACATATATATATATATGCACTCACATAAATAAATATATATATTATATATGTACACACATATAGAAAAATATATGTGGCCCGTTTGACTGTTTGACTTTGCCTGGGTGTGTGCACTTGGTACCAAATAAAGTAAATGTAGCACAAAAGCACACACATGCACACACACACACACACACTCGTGTACATGTAAAGACACATGCAGGCACACTCACACACATACATGTACCTGCAGCAGCCTTTTCCATTTCATCCGTTTTTATACCCTGTATTCATAAAATGTCTAGCAACGCAAGGCCTTAATAAAGTTGTATAAATGTTGATGACAGCCCAGAGCTTTGGCAGCTAGCAGCCTATAGAACAAATAACATATTTGTATACATACATATATATTATATGCCCTTATTTATATATCTTTTACAATATGCTTAAATAAATATAGAAAATTTATTATATGAAGCACTTTTCTAATGTACTGCATATGTGTTATGTACTCTGAATAGAAAATGTAATCAAATGAAAAAAGAGTAAAATTAAAATCTTGACAAATGGATATCGAGAGTGGAGATAAAATCCTATAATAAATATATACATAATGGAAAACAAAGATGCAATTAATATAGAAACTCTCTTCGATTTATAGAGAATATTTTGCATTCTCTGCCCATTTCTCTCATAAGTCAAGATCTCGATGAAAAATTCCAAGTATTACGCCTTATCTTTGTTTTATCCCACATATCTCAGGTTTTTCTTAAGCTAAATTTATTTTATTATCATAAATATTACTAAACGATTAAATTAAAGCTTTCTAATATGACGTGCATTTCTTCTCTTTATTTTATATAGAACTGGCGGCGGCAGCATGTTGGGTGATGTAAACATATCCGCTATACTCGACTCCTTTAGTGTTAGTTACGACAAAAGAGTAAGACCCAATTATGGTGGTAAGTACGAGTACGAGATATACATATGAATATATGAAAAACAATTAGATAAACACACTATAAAATATAAAGGCTAAGCGCGACTTGAATACGAGGGGACATCAACTCTATATATGTCGACAACAATTATAATAATATCTATAATGAAGCAAGGGACATTACCTTATCATATATCTAGTGTTCTTTTTAGCTGCCTAGCGTTATATATATATGTATATTCCATATAAAACATATATATCAGTATATATATATATAAATCATGCCGTGTTTCAGGCCCTCCTGTCGAAGTCGGAGTCACCATGTATGTGCTATCAATCAGCTCGCTCTCAGAAGTGAAAATGGTACAAACTAAATGAAACTTTGTACCTTAAACTAATTTTTTTGTAACGTTAAGCGCTCTCTCTTTCTCTATATATATCTCTCTCTGTCTCTCTCTCTAACTCGCTCGCATAATCTCTGTCTCTGTTGTTGGAATTTTTCAGTTTTCTTGATTTATTATTGTATTTCGATTTCACTTTACTTTAGTATTTGAATTTTCAATAAAACACTGCTTCAGTTATATAACTATATACACATACACACACACACACACATACATTTATATATAAATATAAATAAATATATATTATCAAACACTTGTTTTTGTTTCTGAAACACGAAGTTGTAGTACAATTTGTATAAAAGTAATTTTCTTCGATTTTGGGTTTCTTCTGGCTATAATTATCAGTTTTTTTTTATACCTTCCGTTTCTTTCAATTATGATTTTGCTTATCTTGATTTGAACTTCTCGTAGGTTTCTCGCCAGTTAGTGCTGACTCCTCTTAGGTTCAAACGTTTTCTAACAATAGGTACCAAAAGTGAGGCAAACAAGCAACTGATCTTAAACTTATTTATTTTTAGAACTAACTACAAGACTAAACTAAACTTAAGATTGGCAATGCTTTTTTCCTAATATACGACTCTCACGCTTTGATTTAGTGTGTAAAACGATTACACTCTCACTCTCTCTCTCTGTCTCGCTCTCTCTGTGTCAATTTTGTTCTGTAATTGGTTACGAGCACAATTTAACAAGCATTCCTTACCCCAATTACCTAGTTGATCCAATCACACAATAATCTAAAGATTCATCCAACACTCACAATGCCAAAAGAAAAATCAAAATTAACTTTCGTTCACCCATTTCATTGTGGATTTTTAGTTCGTCTCCTTCAACTTTTTGATTTCTAATGAGCTCTCTATCTCCCACTCTCCTACCAAACACTCAGACACGCATATCATACAAGGCTTTAAGATACAAATTCTCTTAACTTGCAGCTGCCAACAATTCTGAAACATTCAAAGCTTTTTCAAATGGTGTGTTTAACCGCTTTCACAGCAAAGATAAATTATAAATAATTATAAAAAAAACTATTTTTCTTTTATTATGCTAGCGTTTATAGAGCTTTAATAGAGCTGTGAAAAAATTAAAAATAAAAAAAAATTATACAGCAAAAAAATATTTAGCAAAAAACTCGAATAGTTGATTTGGTTTTCATTCGGCGCGTGCAACAAGACAAAAGCAAAACCCCAAGCACAATATTTAGCAAAGAAAAAAAAAATACATATAAATATTTAAACAAATAGACAAATACGCGCACAACTGTACTTTATATACTTAATTTTGCCTATACAAAATAAAAAGAAAAACAGAAAACATTATTTATAAAGCAGCCGACAGTGATGGCTAAAAGTCTACTGCCTGTCTGTTGATCCATAGTGTGTGTGTAAGATTTATGCAATATCTTTTTGGTTACACTAACAACAACTACTACAACAACAAAACGACAACAACAACAACAGCGACAATGAAACACAAAAAAAAAATAGCAAGAAAACAAAAAGAAAATACCTCAATCGTCAATGTGTGTGTGTATATGTTGCAGGTCCCCCTGTGGAGGTCGGCGTCACAATGTATGTGCTCAGTATCAGTTCGGTTTCGGAAGTTCTCATGGTACATACCAACCAAATATTAAAACAAAACATAATTTCCAACAACTAAAAAATATATATTAAAAAAAGAGAAAATCAATTTTTGTGTTTCTTTCAAAACCAAAAAAAAAAAAAATATCATATTTCTTAATTTAACTCTCAACCAAAACTCTCTACCCCGTATATATATCTCTCTCTTTCTGTCATACTCTCCTATTCTCTCTCTCTCTCTCTCTCTCTCTCTCTCTCTCGCTCTGTCCACTTTGCCTTTACTCACGCTTAACACACATTTTGTGTCAAGAATTTATTTATATTTTATTTCGCTTGGTTTTTATTTCATATTTTCGACTCATTATTCATTTCAATACATTGAAAGCAAATTGCAAATTTAAAAAGCATATATATTCATTATACAAAAATATATAAACATTATTTTAAATATATATATATATATATATATTGATATTATAAAAAAAAAAATAAAAAAATTTTTAACAATTAAATGTTGTGTTCATACTTGTTTTTGCAATACCAAACAAATTTGTCCTTGAGCCAAAATAAAGTACAATGCAAACAACTCATTTAGCATTTCTCGATTGGAATTTCTTTGGCATTCGAAAAAAAAAACTATCCAATTTTAGATCGTAAATTTTATAAATAATTTTTCCCAAATTTCTATTCTATGCTTAAAATTTGAAAACTTCAATCAAGTAAAGATTTTTATTTCATTTTGAACATATCTCGCTCGACTCTCTATCTCCAACTGATACATATACTACTATATCTTATTTTAATGCATCCCACATTATTGGATCGTCTTCATTGGTTTTCTATAGAAATGCTTAAAGCTGCAAAATTTTTCCATTAATCGTACTTTATTATGGCCAATGGCAAACGATAATCACAGCAGTCCCCACAGACGAAAGGCTGCGCGCATGCGTTTTTTGTTAACAAAACAAAATATTTATAACAATATGAATGAATATAATATGAATCATGTACGTCATATAGCATACTCGTACAATATATACATATATTAAAGCTCAGTGTCATATGTGTGAGATACATATATATTATATATATATACAACTACTCAATATAGCAAAACGTATTTAAGTGTTCAAGATACTTCTGTTTAATTTTTAACATTTTCGACAGGTCAACTGAGCGCAACAGCAAAAAAAGTAAAAACTTACTTCAATTAATTTATACTTTTATTATTCTTTCGAAAATTATTCAATTTGTAGATATTTTCGTTCTTCAGCCAAAGACTTAAACTACTAAAAGACATTGACAATTGGATAAACACAAATTTCAGTTTTAATTGCTTTTATACGTCACATGGAAGTTCTGCATTTGACTATATTATAGTTTTCTTTCCCCCCCATGACTTTTCTAATGATTGGATAAATAAATATATAAGAAATTGGCTCAAACTTTAGCTAAAAATATTTATATATAACACTTGCTAACAAACACTTCACTTGAAATAAGGTCGCTAGAGAACAGCATTCAATTGGCCCCCACCCAAGCAACAAAACCAATAAAAACTGAAAAGTAAGATACTTTTGCGAGCCATGCCAAAAAAATATATATACATACATATATATGTATATACTATATGTGTGTGAAATCAGATACACCGTTCTTAAGCACCCTCAACACGTTACACATACTAAATGCACCGTTGCCGTAGCGCACAAAGCTGGGCGGATTGACACGTGCACCGTCTTTTTCTGTTGTTGTTTTTTGTTTTTTTGGCTTTGGCATCCAGTCAATAGCAATCAATTTATGTGAAATAAACGTGTTTAACATAACAGTAACATGTACACGAGATCGGGGCAACGCAAACACGAGACACAGCACACGAAACAATACCCAACAGCTTCATGCCAACAGCAACAACAACAACAACAACTACAACAAAATAGTTACAACAATTTTGTAGTTTCTGTCATGCATACACCTTAACAGCAACAACAACAACAACATGCGCATAAACATACTATTATATAACCTTATTTTATTTACAAATTTAAGTTGGAATAAAACGTGTATCTGGAAGATTACAAAAAAAAAAAAAAATAATAATAATAAGGCGAAAAGAAACAATAAAAAACGAACTCAAGTATAAAATATACAAATACTTATGTAGATAGAGTAAGATTTGCAGATGCAGACAAAGGTAAAGATGCAGATACAGATACAAAAGATGATGAAAACAAAGTAAAAGAATGACATGGATACCCCTCGCGTACTCTGACTCTCTATACTATATATATAATTTATGATTTTGCCAAGACTAAACCCTTTATATATATGTATATACCTATATATATACATATATAAAAAAAAAACCTTTGTATTATATATCTAAACAGCTCGAAACGATTTTTATGTTTTGCTGTTTTTGAATTACTGTTAAAGTTTTGTTTTTGGCGTGCCTGTACCGAGTGGAAACCAAATCTACTAGAGTTGAACTTGAAAGCCTGAAACGTAGATTAAATAATTTATCAATGGCATTGAGAATTGCATAAAGTATGTCACGAGTGCCACTGGCAATTCTGTGATCAACCGAATGTGCATATATGATAAAAGTACCTAAAGTACCCTAGCTATGCAATTTCTAACAAATATCACTTGCATCTAAAGAATTTATATTTCGTTTTAATTGACTTTATTATTTGAAGGATACAACAAAACGATTTGTGTGAAATCCAATCCTTTAGCTACAAACACACACAACACACTTACAAATATATAAACACCATTTGACTGTACCATAACAACAACAAAAGAAAACATTTTCCCAAGTACCTAAACCTCGCCTCGCCTTGCCTAGCCCCACAACCGCCACCCTAATCAAATATAACTATATATAGAACGCTTTAGCTTTAAGGCACTGCAAACAGCCGCAGCAGCAGGACAACAAAGAGCCGAGCCAAAACAAGCCAAGCCAAGCTAGCAAAAGTTAAGATCTCTCTTTCTCTCTCTCTCTCTCTCTCTATCTATCTCTTATTGCTCAAATGGATTTTATATAGTCATTTGCCTTAGAGTTAGCTTAAAAAGAAAATAATACATAAAATATAAGTAACTAATCTTCTCTCAAGTAAACAGAATATCTCTAAACTACTTCACATCACAGCAAATCAAACAATTTGTGAGAGGTTTCTGAACTGCTTACTGTATATAAGCTTTTTTACTATTACAATTCATTTACTATTCAATTTCATTTTAATTACATTTTTGTTTTTGTTTTTAAGTTTACCTAATTTCAATTAATTTTAATTGAAAAATAAAATAAATATATTATTGCTGCCCAATATACTGTAAATTTGATGTTTTTGCATGCCCTGAAATTTAAATGTATTTTTAGTCCATTCCTGCCAAAAACAAAAAAAATTAAGAAGATAATCCCTGTCCAAGTCCATTATATTGTTTACAAATTGTTGCACGATATTGTTAATAACTTTTTCCAAAAAATTTCAGTTTTTCTGTGAATTTTCATTGTGTTGTGTCTTATATGAAACGCATTTATAATTTTCATAATTAGCGAACTCTATAAATATATATACATAATACATTTATAAAATCTGTGCTAAATTTTATTCTATTTTCAAAAATTTTTAACAAAAAAAAAACTTTCCAAAACTTTCAATTCAATATTGCTATATCGAAAAATATTCTATTTAGTTTTTATATATTCAATATTTAATTTTTTATTTCATCTATATATATAAAATTTAGTTCTAAGTGCTATCAAGTTTACTAATAAGATACAAACATCTCTTTTTGCTCCCATTTTGTAATTGAAATCGAAATCGACATAAAAAAAATAATAAAAAAAAAAACAACAACAAACAAACAAAAAATACGTATAATTATCGTATACGATATAGGACTTTACATTGGATTTTTACTTTCGTCAATTTTGGACCGATCCTCGTTTAGCGTATAGAAAACGACCTGGTGTAGAAACACTATCGGTTGGATCAGAATTCATAAAGAATATTTGGGTACCTGACACCTTTTTTGTAAATGAAAAACAATCATATTTTCACATTGCAACAACCAGTAATGAATTCATTCGAGTGCATCATTCTGGATCGATAACAAGAAGTATTAGGTAAAAATCAATCAACTATCTTCAGCAAATTCAATGCAAAATGCAATTTTTAAATTTTTTTACAATCTATATGTGTATGTGTGTAACTAACTTAAAAAATACATTTTTAATTACGAACAACTATTTACTGCAAATAGTAAAAAAAAAAAAACACAAAAAACTATTTACTAACAAAAAAAAAAACAAATTTCTTTTGTTCTAAATTATTTCTTAACCCTTTTTGCAACTTTGTACTGTTTTTTGATGTGTGTGTATAAATGGATGTTGTAATTTACTAAACCAAAAACCAAAATATTATATTTAAAAATATTTTTAAAAATATATTTATCGATATGAAACGAAAAGTTCAACAAAATGAAAAACAGTTTTCAATTAAGTGAGTTCAATTGGCAAAAGTGAAAGCGATCGAAAGTTGGCGATACTTACTATATATTCCGAGTGTACTTGAAACACCAGTAAAAAAAAAAGGAAAATAAATGCTTTTAATTTAAAAAAAAAAATAAATAAATGTAAATTAAAAAATATCTATTTTGCATATTTCATAGCACAAAATGAAGTTTGCAAAGCAAAACTATATAATTAAATAAAAGTACAAAAAAATACCCCTCAGGGAATTACCCCCTTCAGGCAGGTTACCAGTTGCAGAGTTTCTCATGTGTATTTTACACCGCAAAAAGGTTGCACTGGTCTCAGTAGCTACTATAGCTACTGGGCATACAATTTTCTACTACCTTTAAACGAAGAATCTGTCCAAAATCTATCAACAAACCAGCAGCCGACTAAAAACTCCAAACTCAAACCAAACTCAACTCCAACTCAACTCAAAACTAAACTATATTTATATAAATATATATATACATATATCTATATATGCTATTATGTATGCGTAGTATTTAGGCCACAAAACCTCATGTTAATAAAAAATAAATAAAAATTATAATAATAATTTACCCTGCGCCACTCGCCTCACTCAACTACAAAAATAACCAAATGCCACTCGTAACTCTCACTAACAAAAAATACAAATGTTGTTTTCTAACAATTAACTATAAATGAATGTTAACTCATATCCAATTGAACTCGCTCTACTAGAACAAAAAATACCAAAAAAATATATACTATATATATTAAAAAAAAACAAGAACTTTGCCCGTCCCCCCTAACAACCCGTAAATGTCGTAAATTATTTGCTCCTACTCTGCTTATTTAATTGTTGTGTAACCATTAGCTGTGTTCATTCGCCAACTCTTTCAAAAGCTTACTAATTATCTTCTTCTTCTTCTATATTAATTTCCCATTCCACAAAACAAAAACATAAATGAAAACTTTACAGATTGACTATCACTGCATCGTGTCCAATGAATCTGCAATATTTCCCAATGGATCGGCAACTGTGTCACATTGAGATCGAAAGCTGTAAGTACTATGGATAATTACTTTAACAAATCAAATTTACCAATAACAAAAAAGGCAAAAAAAAAAAAATTGAATACAAATAATTTGAATATCGATATAAAATAAATTTGTAATTGTACTTGTATATCGATATATACAAATATATATATATCGATCAAAAATGAACTCATTCAGAATATGAAGCACTTAATCAGTAAAAACCCTCAAAGTGGCCAAAGTAAAGTGCTGATGTGCTTAGTGCTGGCTAACGCTCAACTGTCCCAACCAAAACGATAAATATTGCTAGCTTTATTTTTATCTAATATACACATATTTATAGTTATAGCCCTTAGCTAACTGCATCCGCACCAAATTTTGGCCACTAAGCTTAAGGCCACGCGCTGTTTGTTCAGTGTGGGCAGAAAAAAAAAGAAAACATTTAACAGAAATCCAATGATAAACCATAAAGTGTTAAAATAAGCGCTATAATATACACAGAAAAAAACAAACTTGACAAATAACTTATAACGAATATCGTATATCGAATATCGTATATCAAATGTTGTATATCGTATATCGTATATCGAATATCGTATCGTAAATAAAGAAATAGACTTTAGTCATACAGCGTCTTATGTACCACTCCTCCTTAAATCAAATTAGAAATTTCTCTATCGGAAACAGTTAGCTCTAGATAGTGTTTACTGCGTACATATTTATAAATATATATCGACATACATATTTCCCCAAGTTGTTTATGATTTTTGGGACCATATTTTGCACAGCCGCCAAATCAATTAAAATTTAATCGTCTAATATTTTATTCAAGTGACTTATCCAGCAGCATAATAAGTACAATTCTTTAATTCTCATGTTTCATTCATGTGCCCCCGCATTCCATAATAACAAAAAAATTAAAAACAACAAATATTCCAGATCAACTGATATGATATATGTATATACATATATATCAATATCGTAACAGTCAAGCGAAATTGAATTCATTAGATTGGTTGGTTTTCGGTCGCCTTCTCACTTACAGCAACCGCAGAAGGCTCCTGATTGTGATCGATCGTCTTGAAGAGAGCCAAAATGAGAAATGAAATGAAAATCTATGCTTAAAAATAATTGAACATTAAACATTTTAGCAAATATCTATACATATCTATAAACAATTCAATGTATATTATAAAAAAAAAAATAAAAATAAAACTTTTTATAGCACGCTTTAATACAAAGATCTCACAAACACAAACACACACTCACACAAAGCAATCTCTATGTAAATACATATGAAATATGATAAAATTCTTTGTCAAAACACTTGCTCACCTTAGTTTTATATCTAACTTAAGTCTAAGCTAATTGTAAACACCCAAAAGTGAAAACAATTTTGTTACCTTACAAAACTAGAGTTGTTTCATAACTTTCAGAATAAGTTCAATTGAACGGGTAATGAAAAATTTAGACAGTGAATGGAATACTCTATGATACTCATCACTCAGCTCTTTAATCTTTAGTTTTAGTGAAGAACTGAACTAGTGAGCTAGTAATTGAGAGCTACTAGTTCATTGACTACTGAATCACTATTCGTTCAGTTATTGTCTGTTCATTATCGATTCAGCATAGAGAATCATTATTATTTATTATTTTGCTCGAGTACACATGATTCCTTAGATGCTGCAACAAATGAACAATTGAACTTATTCACCAAGTTGAACTAGAGTTATTAACTCTCAAATGAATCTATCCACCTTCACAAAACAACAACAAACCAAACAAAACAACAATTACAATAATCAATTAACCACCTGCCCCCTTTTTGCAACAACAACTACTACTACTACTACTACCATCACAACAACAACAACATCAACATCAACAACAATAACTGCATCCAGTTGGTTACACGATGCGAGATATCCGATATTTCTGGAGAGATGGACTGAGTAGTGTGGGCATGAGCAGTGAGGTCGAACTACCGCAGTTCCGCGTTTTGGGACACAGGCAGAGGGCGACCGAAATAAACCTAACCACAGGTACCCTCCATACATTACAAATTCATACAAGAATCCAAAAACAGTTCCAAAAAAAAAAAAAAAAAACAACAACAACAAATACCAAAACATTGTGAATGAAACACACAAAACATTTTCTTTGTTGTGACTAAAAAAAAAACAAACAATAAAAACACTTTTCATTATTTTGATTTACTTTCATTATTACGTAATCTGTTTTAATTTCCTTTCAAAAGGGTTTTATAGCGCATATATATATCTCTATATCAATATATATATATATACCAAACAACTTGCACATTTTCTTTAGTTTTGTGTTCACCTATATCGAGTGCTAACTGTAACTTGTTTTACTAACTACAAAATATATATATAATATATTTATATATATATATTTATATATTGTGTTTCAAGTGTCCTCTACTAACCTCTGTTGTGCCATCATCATTTGATTTAATAATAGTATATATATAAACCAAAATACTTAAGAACAGTACGCAGCAGTTGTAGACCAGTGCTAGAAAGTGTTGTTAGGCGTGTTTGCGAGTGTTGATTAACTCTCTCTGTCTTCTCTCTCTCTGTCTCTTTCTCTAAAAGTATATATCTTTTACTTTCATTTAAGAGTTCAGCTACAGTTTTTCTTTTGGATTTATTTTAGCGCATTTGCTTGGGTAGGCTAACCAACAACAATAATAAACAACAAACTATTTTATAAATCTTGAAATTATGATACATATATATATCTATCTATATTATTCATAAACAGAATACACAAGAGCACCTATTTCTGTCATTTTAGTGTGCTTAAGTGAAACAAAAAAAAAAAAAAAAAAAAAAAAAGTATTTAAAAAAAACTACTGCCAATAAGAACAAACAGTAGCTTTAAGTTTAGTTTAAAAAAATAACAAAAAGAAAAAAAAAACAGAAGAAAAAACAATTATTACATTCTGTAAAATAATTTATATACTCTGTATTATATTGTATTATATATGAGCAACATTTTTACTATACATATATCTATATAAATGTAAATCAAAAAATATATTTGACAACACTTTAAGCAACAAGTTCTGAATGAGACTATTAATTTAAAGAAACAAAAAAAAAAAAAAAAAAATTAAAAAAAAAACAAAGCAAAAATGTATAAGAAAAAGAAAAATTGATAAAACCCACTACGAAATTATTTTTTTGCCAATCATTAATAGTCTCACGAAATGTATTTTTTGTTTTGTGCATATTTTTCGTCAAATGAACAACAACAACAACAACATCGACAACTACAACCATAACAACAACGAACTGCGCCCAAAAAATCGAACAAAATTATCAAATTCAAATCAACATATAACCAAACAAAAATTAACTAACATGTATATGTATATATATAAACTCAATATGTATATATATATGTATACATATAAATAGTCGGCTACACGATGCGTGACATACGCTATAAATGGAACGAGGGCCCGAACTCGGTTGGTGTCTCGAGTGAGGTATCGCTGCCCCAATTTAAGGTCTTGGGTCATCGTCAAAGGGCCATGGAGATCAGTCTTACCACAGGTACCTGTAGACGGTTACCGATTTTTTTATAAATTTACTTTTAACTCTATACATACATACATAAATACATAACTATACATATACATATCTATATGTATATACATACTTATTTATATATTTACCTTTATCTACACTCACACATATATACATCGTATGTATGTATATACAAAATAGTGCTGATGACGATTTTTAATTATACCCAAATACATATATATATATATATATATATAATTTATATATATGTATATATATATTTATATAATTTGGATTTTGCGTTTTGATCTTGAGTTCGATTTGTTGCTTTATCTTTAACATATTTGTCATTCTTTACAAAAACCCAATAAAATATTTTTATAAAGCACTCGTATACTTCTTCATCTAACTAGAACAAAAAGTCGGGTTATATACATACATATACAATTATATTGTGCAAACAAAAAATTTTGTCGAGGCTATAATTGAAAACGTCGAAATGCGACAAATGCATGTACTTAAGCATAAATATTTTGCTTTCTCTCAATTTACATTTACAACTAACGCTCAAATATATCACCAAAGCAGATAGAATTAGAGAGTGATTCGGCTAGCCGAATGTATCATATTCTTGCAGATCGTGATCTATAGATGTGAATAATTATTTGGCCTACGGATAAGGTATAAGAATATCGATCAAAGTGATCAAAATATACCATCTAATCGATTCATTATAAAGATATTGTTATAGAACTTAACTCTGTATCTATTGAATATATGTGATCGATAGTTATCGACAGCATACGTTTCAAGCTATTCAAGAGTAGACCCTACTCTCATATAAAAACAACTGCAAGATTATGTCAGAAACAATACATTTTTTATAGCTCATTACATAGCAAAATGAAAATAAAAAGGACGACAAAATGAATAATATTTAAATATAAGCGCAAATATAATGCATGTTAAGCTAGTTGAATTCTTTTCCTTTCTATTCATTTAGTAAACAATTTATTTAAATAATTTTTTGTTTGTTTTCAAATTGATTTAGTTGGAACATTTTTATTTCGTCATTAGTTCATAAACAAAATTAAAAGATTGGCCACAGCCAAAGCGAATCAAAATAGTAATTAAAATCAATCGAAAAGTTTTTCATACTACATAAAAAACGAAAGAAAAAATATATATATTAAATTGATAAAAAAAAAGCAAACAAAATCAAACTGAAATTGACAATTGACAATTGTGTCATGGCAACCATTCAAAGTAACCTTTAATATATGCAAACGAAAAAAAAAAAGAAAAACAAATTTATAGATACATACATATATCTTCTATACATCTATATATTGAACATCAATACAAATAAATAATAGCGATGCTTAACTTTATATGGCTTTTATACTTAGATAATCATTCTTTCGATTTATGCCTGGCATTAATAATATATTATATTTTTCATACACATAAACAAACACACACACACACACATAACTATATTACATTATTAACTTAGTCACATTTAGTTAATAATACTATAATGCCAAAATTGAATACGCTATCGATAACTTCATTAGCATAACCCAAAACAATACAAACAGCAAAACAAAATCACAATAATATTGTAAAAAGAAATACAGAAATAATACACATCTAAAAAATATACTGCAAAATACTAGAATTTTAAAACTAAAAATCCATTTTTTCCATAATAATTAGCAGAAGCAAGCAAACAAAATCTAATAAAAATTATATATTTATATATATAACTAAATATATATATAAAACAACCAACAAAAAGTAAAAAAAAAAAGAAAAAAATATATACAAAACGCCCTCCCAAGCATGCTCTCATCTTTAAAGTTTCCTTTTAAAAAAATATTTTAAAAATATATACATATATATAAATACAAAATCTCGCAGGCCAATAAAACAAATAATTTTCGCCTTAGGCTAGCCCTCGCTCGCTCGCTCTCTCTCTCTCTCGCTCTCTATCTCCTGCTCATGTTTATTTTTAATTTTTTGTATAACTTTTGGTTAAATATTTTTTTTTATAAAAATAATATAATCAAAACATATTCGTCTTAACAGTTTGCGGTCTAGTAAACGTTAAATAATTCATCTAATTAGCACTTAACACAATTTTGACAATATCTAGTTAATATTAACATATATACCCCATATTATAATAATGTTGAGTTTTTGCGATTTTGCTTTTCGTACTAATCAAATACATCATCAACTTGCATAACTAACACATAAATATGTCAATTAACGAAGCGTTTTTATCGATTCTTATCGATTTATCATGAAGGAATCCCTAATGTTAAATGCGCTCATCTTTTGTTATTGTTTTTTTTAATTTTTTTTTTTTATTTAGCTTTAATTTCTTTTAAATTTTATTTTTAATATGTTATATAAATAACAATTTGTTGTTTTAGTATATAAATAACATAGAATTTTAGTGAAATATTTACTAATAATATATTTATTCTCTGCTCTCTTTTTCTCTCTCTTCCTCAAAAAAATATATATATAAATAAAATAACGGAATGTTGACAATTACTAATTTGCTGTATATAACATATAATGACTAATGACTACTGACTAATGACTAATGACTAATGACTAATGACTAATGACTAATGACTAATTACTAATGACTACTGACTACTGACTAATGACTAATTACTAATGACTAATGACTAATGACTAATGACTAATGACTAATGACTAATGACTAATGACTAATGACAAATGACTAATAACTAATGACTATTGACTATTGACTATTGACTAATGACTAATGACTAATGACTATTGGACAATTGGTGATGAACAGGCAACTATTCGCGTTTAGCCTGCGAAATACAATTCGTGCGGTCGATGGGCTATTATCTTATACAAATCTACATACCCTCTGGACTGATCGTTATTATATCATGGGTATCATTTTGGCTCAATCGCAATGCAACGCCGGCGCGTGTGGCGCTCGGTGTGACAACCGTGTTGACAATGACCACATTGATGTCGTCAACAAATGCGGCGCTGCCAAAGATTTCGTACGTCAAATCGATTGACGTCTATCTGGGAACATGCTTCGTTATGGTCTTTGCCAGTCTACTGGGTAAACAAAATCTAGCGACAAAAATTATAAACCTAAACTAAAAAACTAACATTTACCAAACAAACAACAACACAAATCCAATTCCAAGTAGCCAACATAGAGCACCACACACACACACACACACATAAGCATCTAGACGACACACACACACATATATAAACCCTACATTTATGTGTGTTGCTTTATTTCTCAAATTTAACAATAGCTCATTTTATTTTTTAATTTATCCTTGGCTAAAGGCTCTCGAACCAGCCGAAATGCCAATCTAACTCTTTCGAAAAAAAAAGAAAAACACTTCGCTTAGCGTTTTGCAGCATATTAAAAAAAAAAAATCTACCTCAACTACAAATACACTATCTTTCAACAGTCTTTTCATTTTTACAGCAAAATAAAACACAACCACAATGAAAAAAGTTCAAGTAAAATAAAAAAAAAAATAAAAAATTACAAACTATTTTACTTGAATTTTTTAACTTTTTGTGCTTTCGAACTATATAATCATAAAAAAAAAACAATATATTTTTATATGCTTGAACTATATTTGACAAGAGTATTTCAATTCCATGTATATACGAAATTTCAACAAAATTGTCAGAAAATATATTTCAAGCACTTATACTACAGTCCAGTCCAATGCTCTAACTTTAACTTTCTCTCTTAAAATCCTGACATCTTAAGCAACAAACTCACACTTTTACCTACAAAAAAAACTCTCAACTCAGGTCAACAATGAAAAAAAAAAAAAAAAACAAAAAAACCTAAAAAAGAAAAAGAAAAAATCTCTTTTTTCGTATTTGTATGTTATTGTTAATTTTTCTATACAAAGAAACAATGCAACTATCATCCAAAGAAAATGTATGCAAATTCATAGATATGCGCTACCTGAACTTGTAGGGGCCACAAAATTTCCAAGCGAAAAGTTTTGCACATACACACACATACACACCTACACACATCCACACACATGCACTCAGTACAGTTAGTTAATACACCTGCAGAGCTTATAGTAACTAAAAAAAAAAAAACAACTAAAATCGAAGCATGCTTCTGCAAAAAACCAAAAGTTTATATGCCAAAAAAAACAATTTTAGCTTTAGCTTTACTCGTACTAGTATTCTCGTAGACGCCTCCAGGTTGACATTGTGTTCCACACAAAAAAGAAAATTACCAAAATACCAAAAGCTTAAATAAAAGTAATTTTTCATCATGATAACTGCATAGAGAATGCACATGAGCGAACACATTTCAACCTGCAATGGTACCCAGATATTAATATACGCCCAGCTTCCACTCAAAAAAAATATATAACGCAAAGCCTACGAACCAGCCTACAACTAAAGCTACTCAACATACTACATACTATATAAAGAAATTAAAAAAAAAAAAAAATCGTCATGAATCCAAAAACATACAAAAATCTCCAGCCCAGGGGTACGAGCTAAAAACCGAGCGCATAAAAATGATAACAGCATGCCTTGCGTCACACCTGGCTTGAGTCGCGATTGAATTGAATATAATATAATATACTAAAATATACATAGAAAAGATAAGAAAATCACAACACTGTATATAGACATCAATGAAGAAGATGAAAAAGAAGAAGAACGACCACGCCTAGCCGAAGATCAAATAATCATACCTCAACAAAAGATATATATACTCATAGATATATAGCAGCATTTGGCTTGTCAAGTCTGTGGCATTTAAATGTGTGTCACAGACATGACAATCACAAATGCTAATGCCAATGCAATAAATATCTATATATAAACGATTTGAGGTTAGGTAAGATATGTTAGCTGTTCTCTATCCCATATGCATATACATATATATTACAGCAAAGGCGCTCTGGAATTGGGTAAGTAGATTCGTTTCGTTTAACTGTTCTATGAAACTATATATACTCAACCTCCTCAAAAAGTAAAAAAAAACGTAAAGAAAAGTATTTACCCTATTCCAAAATAAAAAAAAAAAAAAATATATATATATATATATATATATATATATATATATATATATATCAAAGTAAATAGAGCTTACAGTGTAAGTGGATCGCGTATGTGATCCCTGCATGACCTTTTAAGGATTCTCATAACCATACACAATATATAACATAAAACGAAAAGCTGGAAATTGTGTGTGTATGTGTGTACATGCCGTATATGTATAACAACTATACATATATATGGATGTAGTCCCCACCCCCTCTTCAATCCTCTCGCTGAGATCCCCTACCAGAGGCGATTGTTCAATGAATTTGCATTTCAGGCACGCACATCAACATTTTCCTTGAATGATGGTTTCTCAGACTGCAGATATAAAAATTGTATACATAAATCATTTGGCTAACAAATTAACCTGTATTTTTTTTATATATATATATATTACATATATATCTATTCGTTCACTCATTTCGAAACAATAACAACAACAACAACAATAACAACCACAACAACAATAACAAATACAACAACAGCAACAAATAACATTTGCGGCTGACAGACAGAGATACTGACAAAACACACACACACACACGCATACACACACGCATACACACAAGCACACACACACACACACACAAACTTGCACACTCACACACATAAACACTCACACGTTTAGCCGTTACACCTTTATTGCTCTCTATCTATCTTACTCTGTCTATATTTACCTCTCACACACACTCTACACTTGCTTTTCTCACAATTTTTGTTTGTTGCTTGGCTATCGTACAGAATATGAAATTTATTCAATTTTTATTTAACAACCAACTACAACAACTACAACAACAACAACCACACATACAAGTGACGTTGCTTATTTATACCCTGTACCCTGGAAAATGATGGAAAATCAACAACAACAAAATATGACTGAACCTACTCAAAGCTACTTCTGTTGTTCACAATTCCAAAGTGAATTACATATTTAAAGAAAAATATTAAAAATAAATAATAAATTATATTTCATGATATTTTTACAAGATTAATATTTATTTAGATATATATTTTTCGCTTGAAATGGCATATACTTCTATATAGAAATATAAAGCTTCTTCTACAACTTCTTCTAGATATAAAGTATCTAATACTTTCCTATATAAGTCAATGAAAATGAAAATGAAATCGAAATATATATAAATTAGAAACATACAAAGCCTTTATTCATACAGCTACACAAAATCAATTCAAATAATCAACAGTGAAATCCAATTTGTATACAATCTTTCTTCAACATTTCTATTCCAATAAATCAATGCTAAAAACTCTACTTAGAAAAATACTTGCTAAAAACCCATTGCAATTATGCCTATCAAACATCCTTGGTACAGGGTATCCACCAGTCGGGCATTCTCGTCTGCCTTTTTTAACCGTAGTGCTTTTACCCGTAACCCCAACACTTTTCCACTCATGATTTAATATGCCAAACCCGAAAACAAATTCATGTACATATATTAACATATATCAAAATTCTTACAAGTCACCAACTTCTTCTTTTTCTATTAATCTTTCTTCATATGATATGCATACATTTTATATATACATATACATATATAACTGCATATATGTATATCTATATGTACTTATGCGTACATACATATATAAATGAATGCCGAACAAAAAAAATTAATATTTTTCAACAACGCTCCATTTTTCCCTCCATTTACCGTTCCAAAAACCGTACTTCAAAATTACAAAACTGTGCAACAACAATCCAACTATTTGACAACAACTACAACTACAACAACAACTACTACTACTACTACTACTACAACAACCACCAACAACAACAACAATAACAACAACAATTATTCAACATCATCCAAAAATCTCATCTGGAACGCGGACTTGATTCAAAATTTTATTGTGCATCCGCATCAAAATCCCCAACAACAACCAACAACAAAAATTTCCTCTCACACACCACGTACCGCCCGCAACCGTCCGTTCTCAACCATTATCAAAATTCTTAATCGCTATCAATTCTCTAAAACAAAAACAAAAAAAAACTGACTCAATTCGAAACTGTATCCAATATCCAATATATATCATATCGCAATCGTAGAATACGCCACCGTCGGCTATATGGCAAAACGAATTCAAATGCGAAAACAAAGATTTATGGCGATCCAAAAGATAGCTGAGCAGAAAAAGCAACAATTAGATGGTGTGCAGCAGCAGGCCAATCCGAATCCGAATGTCGGAGGCGGACCCGGTCCTGAGCATGGACATGGGCATGGTCATCATGCCCACAGCCATGGTCATCCGCATGCGCCCAAACAAACAGTGAGTAACCGCCCAATCGGCTTTACAAATATCCAACAAAACGTTGGTACGCGCGGTTGCTCGATAGTGGGACCCTTGTTCCAGGAGGTGAGATTCAAGGTCCACGACCCCAAGGCACACTCCAAGGGCGGCACTCTGGAGAATACGGTGAATGGAGGCCGTGGCGGCCCCCAACCCCATGGACCCGGCCCGGTGCCCGGAGGTCCAGGCGGACCCGGTGGCGGCGGTGGCGGAGGTGGAGGCGGCGGCGGTGGTGGTGGTGGACCACCAGATGCTGGCGGCGACCCAGAGGCGGCAGTGCCAGCACATCTATTACATCCGGGCAAAGTAAAAAAGGTGAAGATCCCACGTTTTAAATATTTGATAATATTTCCATTGTATTATAATATATATATTGTATTACTCCCTCACAGGATATCAACAAACTGTTAGGCATTACGCCTTCGGATATTGACAAATATTCGCGCATTGTGTTTCCCGTGTGCTTTGTTTGCTTCAATCTGATGTACTGGATTATCTACCTGCATGTGAGCGATGTCGTTGCCGACGATCTTGTCTTGCTCGGCGAGGAATAAGCGGCCATGCCCCCCAAGGTGGTGCAGAGCCGGAAACGGAAACGGAGCCGGAGGCAACGAGAGAGACAACAGCGCACGAGAGAGTTAAACTGTGCAACGCGCTGAAAAAAACAACATAAGAAATAAAAGTAAAAACAAAAAAAAAATGATTAACCAAAAATAATTTTAACTAGAGATATGGAAATGCAAAAGGCAACATATTATTGTTAAATACTAAAAATAAAATAATAATAATAATAAAAGAGAAAAAAGTAAACCAAAATGGATGAAAAAGACACACATATTATGGACGAGAGCAGAGAATATTGTTAAATAGATTTACGCAAACTAAAAAAAAAAAAAAAAGTAAAATAAATATATATAAATATAAATATATAAGCATTAATAAGAAGCAGACGAACACGATGAATAATCAAAAGCAGCAGCGCATAGCAAATAGTAGAACAAATATAAACTGAAGCAGCCGATGAAGCAGCAAATTAAATAATAATAATTATTAATATTTAAACAAAACAAAAAAAAAAACGATAATGATTAAAAAGCAAATAATTAAGTAAAAGAAAAATGGAACAAATAGCAAAAAAGAAAACACAAAAAAAAAAATAAAAATAAATAAATAATAAATAAAAATGAAAGCACAGTCAACCAAATTAATTTCCAGCTCACATAATTCCAATTTTAATAATAATAAAAAAAAAAAACACCCAATGCAATTAAGTCTATAGAAAATAACTAAATAAAAAACAAAAACGAAACGAGGAATAGCAAAATGTTTGGAAAGTTTTTTGTTGTCAGCCAATTTTGAATATATTTTGAATAATTTTGAAATTCCCTGAGCTTGCGCATTACATCAAAGCCACACATAATCTATAAGCTATAGACATATATAACAGATGAAGTCTGTTGGTCATTCATTTCGATATCAGAAACTTTGATAGACGTTCTACTAATCGAGTCTTTTTCCATTTCCTTTTTTTTCGAGTCTCACTCTCAGTCTGGGCAACTGGAATGCATCTAATATCAGTTCAGGGTATTTTCTAGTCGTGTTCAGGCCGACTAGCGTGCACACACTTACTTAGTTATTTTGCCATTACTTTCCCTTAGCAGACAGTCAAATGGTCTTCCTTAATTTAGGCAAAACTAAAGAAACTTAATTTAGTTTATGGTTTATGAAACCCTATTACAAAATTGGTTATATATATGATATGCGCACCACATCTATAATACCCATTAAATAATATATATATAATCTACTATGTTTCTTGATTTCTTAAAACTGAACACTTTTTAGCGCTTCCAAGAAAAATGGCCAAATTTTGTAAGAAATGTCAAAGAACAAATTTTGCAAATTAATCAAATCAGTTAATTTAAACTACTCGACCATAATAAATATAAAAAAATAAATAAATAAATACACATATATATATAAATATATATGAAAACATAAGAATTTTTAAATAATTTGCACATGAAAAAATTTTACAAAAATAAATTACTTTCAAGCGCACTTTTTGTAAGCGATGGTTGCGGAAAAAGCAAGAAAAATAGTTGATATAATTCGATTTTTAATGAAATTGTTTTTAGTTTTACCAATTTTATATAAAGACAGCGACACATGAACTAATGCAAACCAAACAAAAACATATTTTAATTGCACTCTAAATCTAAAAAAAAAAATCCAATAGACAAGTTATGAAACGAAAGGAAGAACAAAAAATAGCTATATATATATAGACATATATATATATATATATATGTATACAAATTTGAATGAAAAACAAAACTGCCTAAACAAAAACTTAGACACTAAGCAAACACAAAATAAATAATTATAGGATGTTAGACGTTAGTTTAATTGGGGAGATTTATAAACATTTATTTTCCAAAAGGACGAGGAACAATTGTAAATAAAACTAAAAAAGAAAACACGCAAAAAAACACACACACAAAGTAGGAGCAAAACTTCGCAAAAAGTAAGATAAAGAAAGAACAATTAAACAATTAATTCATAATTAGTTAATGTAATTAACAGCTAGTTAAATGCAAAACAAGTTCAAGCAGTCAATAAAGCGCTAAATCTAGCTGATAAACAAACATATAAACAATGCACCATTTAAGCTTAGTAAAAGACAAACATACACACACACACACACACACACACACACACATACATACATATAATTGAAGTTTTGGTAAAGTTCCTTAATGCAATTTTTCATTTTAGTTGAAATGTGAATTTTAAGTTTGTGAATACCAAAACCTAGCACAATACTGACTAAATTTAATGATAATTATTAAATACTATATCAACATAAAGTTTTAATTTCATAGTTACGATAAGATGAAGATAGTGAAGATGAAGACAAGAGGCAGCGCAGGTTTTTTGTACAGTTAGCTGAATGTTATATATATAGATATATATATAGCTGATGCTGAGGTATACACCATATGAGTAGCAACTAAAATATTTATGTATGTGTATTACGAGCATAACTATTATATAGAAACAAACACACACACACACACACACACACACACAGATACACTAACACACATCTACATATATACATATATGTATGGATGTACTTTATGCAATGAGTATATACAATAACATAACGTATTTAAGCACTTATATGTAGCACGAGTTTTTTAAATGTAAACCAAAGAAAAAAACAAAAAAAAAAATAAGCAAAAAAGAGAAAAAAAATAAACAAATAATTTTATATATATATGTGCAAAAAGTACTCCCATAATAAGGCAAATAACAACAACAACAACAAAATACACAATTCTAGGCGCAAGACTGTCGATAAAATGGGGAATATATAAATATATACATATATATATATATAGATCATGACATACACACATATATATATATATATATATATATATATATGGCTAAATCTACACAGTCAAACATGAATGAAAGGAAATACTCTATATATTCATACACTTAACCTAAAACATAACCTAACTAATAATAATCTGAAAGCAACAACAAGCGAAAATTACTTTATTAACTTTCTAGACAGACAAACACACACACACAACACACACACACACAAACACACTTTCGTACAAGTGTAACCAATTGAAGAACTTTTACCTAGATTTTTGTATTGAACCAGTTGAGCCCAGGTACTTAGCTACATGGATTTGACCTAAAATAAAGTGAATTAAAAAAAAAAGCAACTGCAATTGATTTACACCAAAACATAAATTTAAAAAAATTAAATTAAATTAAATAAGAAGCAGCAGAGTTAGTAGAAGCAGCATATACAGTGAAACCAACAGAAACCAAACTTTAGCTTAGAGCACACACACACACACACACACACACACACACACACACCCACAGACACAGACTCAACTCGACATCAAGTGAAATCGGTGATAACATAAATATATATAAGTATAACTGGGTATATACTATATATATATTTTGTAGCTATACAGGTGTCGGAATTCAATTATATATATGACCGAACAAAAAAATAAAGAAAATCCAAAAAATATATGAGAAAAAATAGTTAAATCAAAAATGTTTATAAATTGCAAAGTGCGTGTTATATGAAAGGTTTAATGATAACAACAACAACAACAAACCGATTCTAAAATCGATAACAACAACAAAAAGCTGCTCAACGGTTTCGGAGCGTATTTCCAAAAAATAAAAAATAAACACTTTAGTTATAAAAGAAGAAGAAAACAAAACAAAAAATAGCTGAGAATTTTTAAAAAACAAAACTGTATAAGTTAATGTATTTACTTTTCGTATTCTTTTTTACTCTACACCTAGTTAACGGTATCATTTGTCGAAAATCGAAAAGCGAGGATCGAAAATATTTAGTTTGGCTATAGTGCAAATTTTTTAAATGGAAATATTTAAGAATATTTATAAAAATTCTAAAACAGCAAACAAAAAAAGTGAAACTAAAAACAAAACAAAAAAAAAAAACAAAAAAAAAAAAAATAAAGGGCAAAGCATTTAGGACAAATAATGACACAAGCCCCGAAAAATATACACAACAATATATATAAATATATATATATAAAATAAAAACATAAGTTTAAATATAAAAAATAAATAAGAAATGTTTGAAGCATTTTTGGTGCCGGTTTTTTAGAGAGCGGCACCAACACACAGAAAACAAAAATTAATTATGAGAAATATGTATACATATAATGAATGTTGTATGTGCATGATGTAACAATTACATTATGTATGTGCGTAATGATGTATAAATACAAATTGTATGTATATTATATATGTATGTATGATGGTCTCAACAAAATGAAATTCTAAAGTACTTAGATAAGCAAACGAAAAAACAAAAAAACAGTTAAAACTTAAGGCATTTAGTTAAAAAAAAAAAAACGAAAAAAAAACACAAACACTCACACACACACATACGCACACCCATTCATTAAAGGCGCACCAAAAAACATTTTTTAAATGCAAACAATATATATATATAAAAAAAAAAAAAAACAATTATAATTCTTTAAAAAAAATATATATAGAAACAATATAAAACAAAATAAGTAATAAAGTATGAAAATTAATTGGAAAATTGCACAAAATAAACAATGCAAAATGAACTTAAATACTTAACACACATACACATACATACACACACACACACACACATACTTATGGTTGTACATCTTTTTATTCGCTTTCAGTTGAGCACAAAGTTTAGTGAAAAGGAAGAAGAGCATTATAAATAATTATAAAACTTAAGTCTTGTTAACTAAATGTTTAATTTGATTTGTTGCTCAATTATTGTTAACACCATCCTCAATGTAACTAAACGAAGATAAATCCTTAGCACAACTCGCTGCATTTTTGTAGATTTTTTTCTCAGTTATTTTTTTTTCAAACTCTTTCACATCCATCATGAGCTGCCATAAATCAGCTGATATAATGTATCTATTGTTATTATTTTGTTTATCCGTCCATTAAAGAAGTTCCTAATTGCAATAAATGAAAGATTTGTTATGATTAACAGCAGTCAGCGAGAAAAACTCAGCAAACAAAAAAAAAAACTCAATCTCAATCTCAGTCTCAACTCAATCTCAACTCAACTCCCATGGAGCAGTCAATTCTCAAAATCTCTATATAATTTTGTCTTTTAACATTTCTTTAGTTTCTCTCATTCATCTACAGCTCGAACTCTCGTCAATTATATTTTCAAAACTCTCTCTCTCTCGCTCATCAACTCAGTTTGGTTAATAATTCCTCCCAATCATATGCTGCACGTTTTTGTTGCTCAATCCATAATCAATCCAGTATGATATCCCCAGAAGAAATCGTAGTTAAGCAAGCATTATGTAACTGTTCAAGGCATAAAAACAAAATCCAAAATAAAAATAAATAAAAAATCAAACAAATGATAAATAATATAATAAAAAAAAAAATAATTTAAAACGTAATGAGTATGTAATGATTGATCACTGATCACAAATTTTGACTGTGTTAATTTCGTTATATAAATAAAACTAAAATCAGAAAGCAAAAAAAAAAAAAACAAAAAAACAAAAAAAAAAAATATAATGAAATATCTATAGCGTATAATGAACAAATAAATACATACATAACAACACGCAATAAATGTTACAGAAAAAAAAATGAACCTATAAACTTAAGTTGAATGCTAAATGAAATGCGTCAAAGTCAAGACAATGGGAGAACATCCAAACCAAAAGCAAAAGCAAACAAAAAATGAAGATAATTATTATAATATTGCAAATGAAGCGAATACGAATAAAGATATGAAAAAAATTATATTAAAAAGACTTTTCTTAACAAGCTATCAGAAATCGCCTTTAAAAAAAACTTTAAACTTCAATTTTAGACTTTTGAGCTATAATTTTTGCTGACAAAAATTTTTGAAATATTTTTGGCCATTTTTTCAGTTTTTGAAGCCTGTTGAAGCTTAAAAAAAAAAAACTTTGAACTTCAATTCTAGACTTTTGAGCTATTATTTTTGCTGACAAAAATTTTTGAAATATTTTTGGCCATTTTTTAAGTTTTTGAAGACTTCATTTTTTAGCAAATCCAACTTTTTATTCCACATCGATTCACTTAAATTTATATTTGTTTTCTCAGCTTACCAACTCGTTTCAAAATTTCAATAAAAGTATTTTTTTACTGTTTTGAAATGTTAATTTATTTATTAATCCATTAAACAGAAGTTTTGCTTATGACATGAACTTTAATTGTTTCACTGGAAAATTAACATACAATACATTGTGGTATATTTGATTTATATTTATATCATATACATATATATTTATATTATATGAACACTAAGAGAGTTGCTCATATTTGAGTATTTTAACTAGATGATTCGTGAATATTTGTAATAGGCATTTCAGGTAGAGCTTAAACCAATCAAATATATTTTAACTAAATTGCTAACACATTGAACTAATTGATGTAGGCCTCATCTTCGTCTTCTTCTTCTTTTTAATAACAGTGTACAACAATATATAGTTAAATTAATGAGAAAACATACGTATATGTATTTGTATTTGAAGCAAACTAGATGAAGTGGAATTTGCCTATGCCACAATTCCTAGTGCTAACAATGAGTATATTTTTTGTTTACTTTACTTTTCTTTTCTTTTCTTTTCCTTTCGCAACAGAACTTTAACTATGAGTAGAAATTGCTTTTGGCTGGTATTCGTACTGTTAATAAAGCGTAATTAAAGTATGTATTAAATTTTGTCTTTCAACTAGTTCATGTTGACTTAATATATACATACATTTATATATATATATATTATTGCTCGATTATAAGCTGATATTCGAAGATCCGTTTCAGAGACTGAGAGAACTACAACACTTGCATTACAATGTACATACATTCATAAATATATACTATTTAGTTAGTATGCATATATAGAAATATATGGGTCTGTTCATTGAGCTGTTTACACTATGGCATCGTTGTATTAGATTATTCATCGTATTAGATATATTGTATATTGTTTATTGTGTGAAGACCCGTTCTGTTTGGAGTGTCTGGTGCTGTGAGGATTACAGTGTGATTCTCAGCTGTGAGCGCTTCGATTATAGTCTCCATATATACATATATATATATGTATATATATAGATCGTGCTCAATGGTATGTGCCCTAGTTTATAACGAACAACATTTAATTAGCCAGGAAATTTGAATTAGCCCACGGCATTCTTAGGCATTTGATTCCTTTAAATTCTCTAGACGTGCCAATTGATTCGAGTCCAATTCTTCGGGTATGCTAGCACGACCGCCAACCACTTGTTTGGGTGCTTCAATAACATCCTCTGCTTGTGCCTCGGTGTTCATGTCCAAACCGGTGGACTGACCTCCTCCTCCACCTCCTCCTCCGCCTGATCCACCTCCTGTTCCACTACCTGCAAACGCATCATCGAAATTTGCATCGAAATTTGCCTCAAAGTCCGCTTCAAATCCCGCACTGGCGCCTTCAGCAGCGACAGCGGCAGCAGCAACAACTGGAGCCGCACCTGCAGCGGATTTCTCAACAAACGGATCCTCCGGCTGCTGCACCACAGCTGCTGTTCCATCCGCCGAATCGAAAGATTGATGTTCATCCTCTGCTGATACATGATACTCGGTCAGTGTTATGGTTACGACGGCTTGATCCTCCACTTCACCACTTCTACCAACATTACCTTCTTTTGGCGGCTTGTTATGGGCCGCGATTTTCGCTGCCGATGGCTTCGGCACAATGTCGGGCTTTGGCTTAGCCTTTTTCTCCACATCCGGTTGCTGTTCCTTCGTTTGCTGCGATTCTGTATTGTCGCTCTCTCCTACTGGTGGGAAAGATTTATCGGCACCGTCTTCAACCATTGGGGTTGCAGCGGTAACAATTATTTGTGCCATACCTAAGTTCAAAGTATTCGCAACGCCCCCCACATTTCCACCAGCGGCCACGCCCCCAGGCTTGACCAGCTGCGGTGGCGGCAACGATGGCGGCGGCTTCTCATCGTCGCTGAAATCGTCCTGCAATGAAACATATATATGCATTATATTAGAGAGTTTACAAATCCTAAATATCAAGTAAAAAATTTAGAGAAATGAGAAAAGTTCTTCGTCTAGTTACCTCCATGCCAGGCTCTTGTATAAGCACTGCGTTAGCATTAAATATAAATGAGAGAAAAGAATTTATTGAATCAATTTGATCGTAATACGATTTTAGTTTTCTTTTTTTTTTTTTTTTAAATATTAAATTCACGTTATTTTTATAACCCTTTATCGAGTGAGTAGAGCGATGAAAATACAATTGAATATTGCAGGGCTCAAAGGGTACAAGAATCAAGATATATTCATATACATATAAATATATACAAAGGAACTGATTTAAAGGGAAAACAAATCAAATATAATAAGAGGGTAACGGAGAGGGAAACTCGTTTGAGGAGGAGAGGTTCATGCACATGCTACATATAGTAGACAATTGTTTCGATAAATTGCTTAGAAAATACTATAACAAATATTTAGGGCTGAAGAAGTTTACGTATCAGAAAAGGGGCCAAACTTGAATTTGAATTGCTTGAATATATGAGAGATATTTATGTATAAATTACAGGGTGTCTAACAAGTTAATAGAATTTGGCATTCAATTGGATTTAGTCTCGTAAAGTACAGGGTATTTTTGACTGATTTGCAGCTCAAACAAAATTGTGGCTAGAGAGTTATAATGCTTAAAGAAGAAACTGAAATATTTGTTTTTAAAGTCTTTTGAATGTTATATCAAATATAAAATGTATGCTCTTTCAAGAGTTGAAAAGATATTGAATAACATAGGATATTCAATTCAAATAAAATATGTCTCAAAGCAAAACAAACTAATTGCATTTGAAGATATAAAAAGTTAGAAAATATTTGGCATTCAAAACAATTCTTTTTTTGTTCACAAATTACAAGAAATTCTGGATAGACTTGCAAATTAAATAGTTTGCTTTTAGAATCAAAATATTTGAATAAAATTATTAGAATTTAATATATGTATATGTATATCAGGAGTAGTAAAAGTATTTTACTATCAAATACAGAGGGTTTCAGAAGGTATTCGATTCAGGCTTAATCGCTGAAGTAGTTTCAGAAGTCATTGATCTTTTAAGGATTTTCAAAATATCTCTTATCTTAAAATGTCTCCAGCTTTGCTTACTGCTCATTTGTTGAAAAGTTAACAAAGCTAGCGCACAAAACACAAATAACAACAAACTACTAATACAGAATGATTTCCAATTTTATATACAACATTATCAAATATAGTTATATAGCGAGAGAAGAGCAAGATCAGAGATAGAGAAGAAGTTATCATATATAACACCTATAAATATTTATATCATATTTAAATACGAAGCGCAGTATCTTACACTGAGCGAAAAGTAAATACAAATTGTGAATAATACCAATATCAAGTTCAAAATTGGTGCCAAACAACAACGAAAAATTACATAAAATATTTGCTACAAATTAAATAATATTAATAATAATAAAAATAAAAAAGAAAAACATTTAAAAAATCTGATTAAGGAATATTTGAAATATTGAAAGTTCGTAATTGTCGAGATCGTAATTAGTAGCATAGCAGGAAACACCAACACACACGAAGAGGAGGAGACACGTTGTTAAGCAGCCTAAAGTACACTGTAAAAAATTGGTTTTTAGTTCTTAGTATTTTCTTTTTAGCTTATTCTTTGGCTTGCAGAGGGCACAAAATTCGAGCTGTCTGTTTCGATAGCACAATAAACGGAGAGTGATACGAAGTATAGTAGTTACAGTGAGTTAAGGTTGAGTCAAGGTAGTGGTGGTTGTGGTGGTTGAGGTGGTTGTGGTGGTTGAGGTGGTTGTGATGGTGGTTTTTGGTAGTTAGTGGTTAGTAGTTGGACGAGCTGCACAGTTGAAGATTAAGTTTTGGCTACCTCTAGAGAATATAGAAGCAGGTATCAAAAGTACTTTCGAGTGTTTTTGTTTTTTGTTTTTTGTTTTTTTTTTTTTTTTGTGAAACATAAAATAAATATTTATATAAATATATATATAGTGTGTAAATCGGATATGGATGTGTTGTAGAAAGAGAGAGTCTTTGATAAGAGAGAGAAAGAGAGTGAAGTAGAGAGTAGTATTGGGGTTCATATAGTATGAATTACCTGGCGGAGGCATGCTGGGTACTCCGGCTCCATTAGGTATATAGCCGCTATCCCGATCCTCATCTAGAGCGAGGAAGCAAGAGAGAGTGAGATAGGTTTTATATATGCCTTGTAAACACTATTTTCATTCTCACTCACCTGCTGTATCCTGAGAGGCAAACATATCCTCCGTTATGTCTGTCAGCTCGTGGGCGTACTCTGGCGGCAATGCTGGTGCTGGGGGCAATGCAAAACTGGGCGCAGCTGTGGGCGGTGGTGATTCATCGCCATCGCCGTCACTCAACGGCTCGCCCATCTCATCGCATTCCTCCACGACCAGCGATGGGAAATTGCCAAATTTGCCATCCAATTCCCCCTCCCACCAGCCATCGTCCACGCCATGCGCCGTCTTTGTTATGATCTTGATCTTGTCGCCCTCCTCGAAGGTTAGCTCATCCTCGGCGGTGGCATCGTAGTCATAGAGCGCAATGCACCATTCGGTGTCGGATTTGACGCGCTTCTGTGGTGCCATTATGACCGAGACCTGATCGGGCGATTGCATCGAGTCCACCGTTTGATCTTCATTGTCAACAGTATAATCGACAGATGAGAATGAGATTTGTGTGCGCAATTGATTGGCAGAACTACCATTGAAGGCCCCACCAGCAGCCGCATCCTGCTCGATGTCCAGATAGTTGTGTGGCACATAGCCCTCCTCGCCGCGATAATTGCGTGCACGTAGCCAGCCATCGCCATCGCCTTCGCCAACCACTTCCAGCTGTTCGTTCTCCACAATGGTCAACTCATCCGGATTTTGAGCCTAGCCAAAGGAATGGGACTAATGAGTTTTTACTTTAATTCCATTTGAATCTTCGCCCACTCACCGTATAGCTATAGAGAGCTGTGCACTTAAAGATCGCCTCTTTGGGCTCCGGCACAATGGGCTCGTCCTTGTCATCCTCAGCCTCGTCCCAATTGACCTCGGTCGGATCATCCCAGCCGCTGGACATTTGCACTGGAGCCGCAGCTGCTGGCTGTGCTCGTTCACGCTCCTCGGGCTCTTCATCGCTATCGCTAAAGGTGCGATCCCGCGACAGCTGTTGCTCCTGCTTGGGCTTCGTAGCAGCCACAGCTGTGGCACCTTCCTCCTTGTCGCTGTCGTAGAAGGAATCCGAGCTGGGATTTTCCCCCTGACCAGAGGCATCGGTGCGCATCGATATGGAGCTGGCGGATCGTGTTAGCTCCTGCACGCCCATAATCTCTGCCTCCTGCACCCATTCGTCCACATTGATGCCGCCATCACGCAGACACTGCAAACACGCCTCCGCCTTGGCCTTCTCCGTTTCCGAGCGACGTATCTGATCGCGGAACTCATCGATCTTCGTATCCAAGTCGGGGCCATTCGGATCATTGGGATCTGTGCGCTGGCCAGCATCTCGCAGCGATTGGCACAGTGCCAGCTTTTTGGCATATTCCCGTATCGAGGCATTCTCCTTGACCACACGACCGGCCAAATTCTTCGCCTCCTTGGTCAGCGTCTCCGCAGCCGACTCGTGCTCCGTGGTCACCTTACGCACTGGATCATTATCGCATGCCTCAAAATCATATTGGATGTGCTGCTTCAACACCGGATAGAACAGATAGCAGCACTGCAGATTGTACTCCCGGGTCAGCTGTTGGGCCTGATCGCGGATCTTGCCAAAGCTGTTCTGCGTGGCCGAGCAAGTGAGCAGCTCAGTGCGGCTAAAGAGGATGAAAAAGGGCAAGATATGTAATAGACAGACAAGATGTAGATATGAAGGTATAAAGGGCTCACCCTTAACCCTATTCCCCCTGATGCTTACCCCATTAGCATCAGATATTCGGCAACTCGCTCGAACACATAGTTCTCCATGGTAGTCATTGTCGTCTGCAGGTCCACAGTGAAATATCGATTCTGATGGGCGTTCGCTGCGGCCAGACTCAAAATATAATCGTTACGAGCACCCGACGACTTCTCCTCGAGCAACTCTTTGCGGGACGTGACCCGAGCGCTGTTCTTCTGCAGCGATGTAATTGACTGAAAGAACGAACCCTTCTTCTTCTTCAGCTTCTCCTCAATATCTTTGGCCTTGTCGCGGACATCGTGTGCACAGTGCTCCTCATCGAAATAGGATTTCTTAGTCTTGTCCACATCGCCGACGCTCAAGTGCAGCTCCTTTTGCACATTGACAATGCCGGCGAGCGCGCGCTTGGCTATGGCCAGTTTATAGTCTCGGAGTACTTTGGCCTCATCTGCTATTTGTTGCTGGAACACCTCGATGGCAGCGAGGCGAGCACGTGCCAGCTTCTCGTTCTCCTCGAGCACAGTGCGCCAAACGCTCCACATGTTCCTGAAAAAGAGAGAGTTAAAGCGAGAGGGAGAGGGAGAGTGAGCGTAGAGTTTTAGGCAGCTGTTTCTTATCACTTACCATCGTTCCTCCATGCCATCCATTTTAATATCGGGTATATTTGGTATTTTCTTGTTGAGATACTGCGATGAGATCTTGAGCAGACCCTCGCTATATGATTTCTCAATAGCAGAGCGCTTGATTGTGAATTGTCGTATATCCTCCAATAGATCGCACTCATGTTGATTCTTTAGCTGCAATTTTGCTACCTGCTCCGTGTGCAAATTCTTTAGGAATTTCACATAGTTTCCCTGTTGGCACAGATAAATATCATATATCAAATTTATGTATTGTATACATATAAATTATATTTGATTAATTTGTAATTATATTTTAGCTGGTTTACCTTGCGCGGCGGCGGCTGCATTCTGTTTTAGCTTGGCTACTAGCTTGTTTTTTGTTTTTTTTTTATTTCAAGCAGAAGCGTTTTTTATTTTTTATTTATTATTTTTTTCTTGTCGAGCTTCGATTGAATGCCGTTACATTACCTTTAGTAGCTGCAAATGGAGTAGGGGGAGATGGGAATAATTGTTAAGAGCTTGAATTAATGTTTTCAATTTCAAATTGCTTAGCTTAGAGAATTGAAATATTAAGCGTGCATCTAAATTAGCTGTCTTAAGCACTTTTACATAATCGCAGAAAATGATTGAGAAAAATGTTGAAAATTTTCACAGCATTTCCCCTGCTGATATCGATTTATGTTGCAGCAGAGGATTTTCTTAAGTTTGTTTCTTGCGTAGCTTTATATTGCCAAAAGTAATTCTATTGCTCTAACACTTTTCTTCGACATGCTCTAGTCAGCGGGGCTACCATCAAAATTTTGAGTTATTTTTTAAACTAATTTCTTAGCCAATTGTGAAGGAAACTTTTTTATTTTTTCCTGCTTTCGCACAATTTTGCTTTTGCTCTTGCTCTTGCGTACTTATCGATTTCGATTTTAATGCCGTTTTAACAGTTTTCCAAGCAGACACCGTTAGTTGACTGCGCGAGAGCGAGCAGTGAATGGGAGAGTGTGGGAGAGCCAGAGAGTGCACGCAATATTCAACATGCAGAAACATTGCGTCTTCTCTCTCTCTCTCTCTCTTTTCCTAGGCAACTGATTCTCTATTTTTGGGGTGGGTGTTTAAACAGTTTCATTCATGGCCTTTTAAAAATACTCCGGTCATGCGCTTAGCCAAGCCAAGGACTAACACGTAAACTGCAGCTAAACAAATCTCAACACACACGCACTTTCTTAGCCACTCTACAATTATTTCAGTCTCAATTACAGCGCTTTCATAGGAAATCACTTTAATACTAAATATAATTCAACAATTGTCATGACTTTTGCATACTGATAAAAACCAAGAGTATGCTTCATTATCAATAAGCTCTATTTTGATAAAAAGTTTTTGGTGTTCGAAAATTGATAAGGTCAACGGTCAAAAGTATGCAGCGTTTTAATATTGAGTACACGCTGACAAAAATTAAGGCTGGTACGCTGTGTGAGCCAGATGTGCTTATGTTGTGTGCGAATACAAATGAAAAATTCCAATGTAACTGCAACGCGTAGAGCAATTCAAACTATCGTCACTATCGATAAAAAATGCTGTAACGGCTCTGGAAAGGGGATACAACTTATTAAATAAAGAAATATATTAAATTTTGTTACTACTTTCAAATAAATAAACTTGATTAATAATTATATAAATATATACTTAAAATGTATACTTTTATATCATTAGCATCGAAAGTAAAGCAAGAAAAACGCATCCGTGATTGCAAAATTCCCATATACCGTTTAAAACTATCGCTCGTATCGATACTTCGATACAATGGTAATCAGCTGTTTAACTGCTGGAATGCAATAAAACTCAAAACAAATGAAAGAAACACATAAATGCTGCGGGGGGTGGCGGTGGCAGCAGGTGTGTTCGTGCCAACGAAAACCTGTTTTCGAGTCAAGAGCAAACAAACAAAACGGCATACCGCGTCGCAAAACTGTAAAAGTGTGCCGTCAACGAAGAAGCAGCACCAACAATAGCAACAGCAACAGCAGTAGCCGCAGCAGCAGAGGCAGCGCAGCCAACGTCAAGCTCGAGCAGCGACTGTGATTTCACTTTTCAACAGTTGCCAGCAGACAGCAGCAAACGAGCTCACGGATCAGCAGAAGCCAGTACTTAATAGTTGAATTGTGCAATAAATTGTATTTGGAAATTACAGTTAGAAAGATGAATCGAGTGGGTGCAGTGATTATGCAACAAATGCTGCGGCAAAGGATGCAGCCAAGGCAGTTGCAACAATGCCTCGAACTAGTCTCACCTGTTGAGCTGCCACACCTGTCAGCTTTCACTCAATTGCGATGCACGTCAACGTCGACGGCTAGCAACAAACAGGTGACTTCGCCACCGCGTCACGATTGGAATCGCGCCGTTAGCGAAGCGGAAAGGATCGTTGGCTATCCCACGTCCTTTTTGAGCCTGCGCTGGCTGCTGAGCGATGAAATCGCGAATGTGGCACTGCATCTACGCAAACTGGTGGGCAGTGCGCATCCGTTAATGAAGACAGCCAAGTAAGTAGACTATAATTTATAGAGGATTCATATTAGAAATTCTTACTCTTACTCCTTCAGGCACCTCCTGTACAACGGCAAGAATACCATGCAAGCTTGGGGTCTCATTGTCTTGCTTGTCTCCAAAGCTGCTGGGCATGCGCCCAGCATACCAGATGTGGAGCAGGATAAGAGCGCTGGAGTGCTCCATTCACAGCGCGCGCTAGCCGAGGTCACCGAAATGATACGCATCTCACATTTGGTACACAATGTAAGGGAATCATTTGGATGCCAAAGATTTAGCCTAACCTCTCTCTCTCTCTCATTGTAGAGCGTTGTCAATTTGCAAACTGGTACTGAGGCTGGCCAGGATGCCACCACCTATGATGACATGTCGTTTGGCAACAAGATTGGCCTATTAACGGGCGACTATTTGCTTGGTCATTCCAGTGCGGAGCTTGCGAATCTGCGCAATCAGGAAGTTGTGGAGCTCATTTCGTCCGCTGTGCGAGATTTCTCCGAATCGGAATTTATAGGGGAACGCGATGAGCAGAACAATCCGCTACCCTTCAAGCCGGGCACATTCCAGCGTCCCTCGCTCAGCGTGGGCGTCGACTTCAACGAGCACGATGTGATGACGCCCATGCCCATTGGCCAGGTGATGGGCAATCCGGAGCAGGAGTGGGAATGCCGCAATATCTTGAATGCCGGCAGTCTGCTAGGCAAATCCTGTCAGGCATCCCTCAAGCTGGCCGGCCAGAGCGAGCAGATGCAGAGGCACGCCTATCGCTTTGGCAAGCATCTGGCGCTAGCCTGGCAAGCTTGCCTGGATGCCGAGAGCTTCCAGTGTCCCACGCTGCCGCCCGATGCAACCTTCAGTTTGGTCAGTGCGCCAGTACTGTTCCATCTGGAACACGATCCCAGCCTCTACAAGCTGATCGAACCGGGCAAAAAGTCCGTAGACCTCATCGACTACAATCAGATACACAAAGCAATCATAGCTGGTCCAGCTCTATCCAAGACCAAGGAGCTGCAGCGAAAGCACACAGAGGCCGCCTTAAGTGTGCTGCAACATTTTCCTGCTACCGATGCGCGCCAGGCACTCGAGAACATCATTCTGGCCATGCAAGATTTGTGATCGAATTAAAGGCGCCAACATACATGGAATCGGGTTCAGGGTAATAGCATAATGACATTAAACTTAAAGTGAATCTTTAATCTTAAGGTAGAAGACAAAGTTTTTACATGTGGGAATTTATGGTCTTGCATACGATGCAAATTGTTAAATATTATACAGAAATATTTATATTATTTGCAATCCTCTATGCAGAACTCAAATAAAATCTAACAAATTTTTGTATTTATAAAACTAAGCGTCTTTAAGATGTTTGCAATAGCGCTGAAGACGAAGAGCTACAATTGAAGGTACTACATCAACGTTTGCTGATTCGCATTAGCATCAACTGCGGGCATCGCTCATACTCGAAATATTGTGGAAAATCCAGGGGCAGCTCCTCCATGCGCCAAGGCTTATTCGCTATCTGTCTTACGAAATGCTCATACATGGGTGCCACAGAATCACAATCCTCCAGGGTGAACACATAACGCTTTTCCATGGCCATATAGATGCTCTTAGCTCGGCCAGACTTCTCGCCACGCTCCAGAATGTGTTCCATGACCGCAACGAAGGCGTCAGTGAGCGTATCCTCATAGACGACATCGGCTGCCAGGACTATATCACTATCGTTAATGGCTGCAATTAGCTCATTGCTCAACTGAGTTCTCGGAGCAAGGAAGTCATATTCCAGCACAGAGATCTGGCCCTGTAGCAGCTGTTTATTGCGTTGGACATTCTTGCGCATTAGCTCGAGAATGCTGCCAAGATTCACATCGGTGCAATAGACTTGCCCTTTGTTCATCATAGCAGCTGAAATGCTGGTCAAGCCAACTCCAGCGCCCAGTTCTAGGAGTGTTTTGGAGCGCCATTCCTCTCTTTGATGGAAGACAAAATCTGCCAGAAGCAGCGCTCCACGCCAAACTTGGAGACCAACTAGCTTCAGTTCCGTTGCATCGGAATGTTCGATTTCTATGATGCCGCGCCTTGCACGCTGCACCTCCAGATCACCATCATTATCTACTTTAACTTTACCGTTAGGCAGTTGCTCGTCAGGATAGCGAAACCGAAATTTGGAGACAATGTTGCCGTCAGCATCGTGCTCAGGCTGATAATTTGTCTCGCTGTAGATTTCCGACTTGACCGTGTACATCTGATTGCCTTATATACCAACATTCAACTAATAATTTATCTATTTTTCTGGCTGATTGCCAATTTCGTAAATAAGCGAGCGACATTGAAAATTGTTGATGCTTTTATTAGCGATGCGACATTTACGTAGAGCTGAGCAATGATAAAGTACCGAGCACCTCTGTAAATAATATACCAGCACTAGTGATACCAGTTAACAGTGACTTGCGAATTGCTGAATTTGTGAATGGCACAAATCATGTTTGCAAAACGCTCATCTCTATGCAAAGTGTGACTGAGATACATGGGATGTTCCTGATTTGAAAAGATACTTCCATAAAATACTGTATTTACGGTGTAACTTATTAGATTTAAATTGTTAGTTGAATATTCTAATTGTGGCATTTAACTGTGTGATTTGTGTCAACTGCCAATTTTAAAAATATCTAACGAAATATTGTCATTTTTAGCAATATTTTACCGCACTCTGTACATTGTAATTTTTAATATTAATTGTGTTCTTTTTTTTTTTCTAAATAGCACAATTATGTTAACTCAATAATGGCTATACTGCGTATAAACGCACAAATACAATTAGTGCCATTTTGAGCACTTAACAGTGACCGTATTGAGTTAAACAGTGCCATTTTGAGTTTAACATTACCCTTTTTACATCAGCGTGGCAACGCAATTTTTTAGGTGAAAAAATTATTAAAGTCGTTGTTAAAAGAACAGAGTGCAAAAAACAGCAGTAACTACACACAATTAATAAATCAAGAGCAAAAGCAAAGCAAAGCAAGCGTGTGCTGCCGCCCCCATTTCTTAGCCAACAAGCCCGAAAGTGTCACCGCCAAGACGTACGTGCGAAAAATGTTTTGGGACAAGGGTTATGCGCCCTCTGCTAATATAGAGGCGCTGCTCGAGAAGGAGGTGCGTAAAAGTGTGTGTTTATGTGCATGTGTGTGTGTGCGTGTGTGTGCGTATGCGTGTGCATGTGTTTATGTGTGCGCAAATAACATTGTTCAATACAATTTCACCTACATATAGAATTCCACTGTGGAGGAATTCCTGGATGAGGAGGATATACTGCAGGAATGTAAAACGCAAAAAAAGAATCTGGTTAACTATTTTACACGACCAGAGGTAATTCGTCGCCTGGTCGAGCTCATCACAACGGAACCAGCAGAAGATTTGCCAATGTCGCAGCGTTTCCACTACGCAAACATGTCATGTGAGATACTCACGCTGTAAGCAACGCCCCCAACCCCAACTATATGCATATATATGTATATGTATATATGTACGTGTATATATGAAACTTATATTTCTATTGTTGTCGTTTGTCAGTGGCCTACCCTCGCTGGATGAGAAGTTGCTCTCGGATGCGGATACATTGCAATTGCTGTATTCATATTTGGAAAAAGAACCACCGTTAAATCCATTGCTATCATCGTTTTTTAGTAAAACATTTGGCATGCTCTTTACGAAAAAGCCAGAACAAGATTGGTTTTTGTATCAACATATGTGCCTACAATTTTTGGAGTATATTAAAGCGCAGAAGAACTTTTTGGATTACATTTGTAAACACTTTGACACACCTGTTATACCCGATCTAATCATGCAAATGATGAAGGACATCGATGGTGGTCAACTGAAGCGCAACCTATACGAAGTAAAATGATTGATTTCTAATGCCTCAATTAATTTCATCAATTCTTTATTACGTTTTCGATGATTAATATTTATATTTACTTTTCGATTTTTCAGTGGTTAACTGAAGATAAAATTGTTGAGAGACTGATTGCAATATTGCGTAATCCTTTAGAGACCGATAAGCATGCAAATGTTGCGGACTTTTTCTGTGATCTTATTAATCAGGGTCGCCTAATGCGTCAAACCGAACAGGAGAATGATTCATTTGAGCCGGCCTTTGATGGCTCGAATCCCATATTGCGCACGATTGAATCTGCACAGACAATTGAAGCCTTGTTAAATGTGATTTTGGAACCAAACGCTCTAGAGAGCGCCATCTTATCAGGAATATCGGTTGTACTTACGCTTATCAAGCCCCTTACATTCACGTGAGTCATCACGAATATAACATCAAATTTATATATAATCTCTTATCTATTTCATTTTGTATTGTCAGTTATGAGCCGACTTCGGATCGCCAGCGTTTGCTTCAAAAGCGCGAGAGAGAATTCCATCAGGAAGTTCAAGAGACTGTGATTGTGGTGATGGCGCCTCGTCTACATGAATTTGTGCATTTGCTCAAGAATCCGCCAGCGGTTCGTTTGTGTTCTCTCTGTCTCTCAAGTCAAATTCAACACTTATGCAAAAATTCCTCTGTTTTAGAAACCTCAATTGGAGACCACAGCAGCGACTCTTTCTCCTCCTTTTGGTAAAACGCGCCTACAAGTCTGTCGTGTATTCACCGCACTACTAGAGACCAAACACGAGACCATTCAACAGGCGTAAGTTGAAGTTCTAGCTCAACCATAAAGGAAATGTCTCTCATCTCACTTTCTATTGCTCCCACAGCATCTGTGCCACGGAGTACTTTTCTCTGCTGTTGGACTTTTTCAAGGAATACTGTTGGAATAACTTTCTGCACAGTGAACTGGAGAAGGCATTGCATTTGGTGTTTTACAATGAGCTCTCTAACAATAATACCACTTCTACGGAATGCACCGAAATATTCCAAGATAATTATATTTTCAATTGCTTAATGAAGGCCACGAATGATGCCATGGGCACGACCACGGCCGAGGTGGAAATGAAGAATGCTTTAAACGATGTTAAGCGCGCCGAAGGCGGCAAGGAGAATCTAACAGGTGACATTGAATTCGAGGCGGCAGCAGCACAGCAAGAAGCTGAAGCTGAAGCAGAAGCAGCAGCAGCCGCAGCCGCAGCAAATGCTACCAATGAAGTTCAAGAGGCCAACGAGGGGGAGGGCACACAGGCGCATAATATTGAAAATAATGCAACTGATGAACCTGCCGCTACTTCCGCTCCTGATGATAACCAAGCAGAGCCGAATACGACGACTGATGCCTCAGAGGCAACGCTCAACGATTTGGACAAGACCAAAGCGCAAGTAAATAACCCGCCCACAGAGATGCAAACATATGTGAGTAGAAGCGCAATTACAGCCTAATGGATATTCTTAATAACCTTTTAAACATTTTACAGCTAATTGCCAATTGCAAGCTGGTGTCCAAGTTGGTTAATTATTGGCGGCACAATTCAGAGGCGCAGTAAGTGAAAAGCTAGCTGCACAATTATTTATTTATTATTAACTATATACCTCTCTGATCGTCCACTTAGGTCTGCTGAAAAGGGTCGTCGTTTGGGCTATATGGGCCATCTGATCAAGATACTTAGACATATTACGAATTGTATATCAGAATCTGAACATATCGCTACTCTGATCGCTTCTAGTTTTGAGAACGAGGCTGACCTGCAGCTCTGGCAGTCGCTAATCGATGCCGAGGAAGGCGAATTCACCCTGGCCGTTGCGCAGCAAAATAAGCTGTTGGCCAATTGCAATCCGCACGAGGATAATGAATATAGTGCGGATAACACGAAAGATTTTCTGAGTGAAGCCAATGATTGGGACATTTGCGCCACATCGTACAGCAATGTTTGCTATAGCGATCTGGATATTACACTGCAGGACGTTGTCTTCGCAATGGACAATGATCAAAGCCGGTTTCAGTTTGGTCGCAACATCGACGACGACGATGATGACGATGATGAGCACGGAGGCAGCAGCGGCGATGGCCATGGCCATGGCATGTTCACCAAGAATTCAACAACGCTGAACAATTTGGCAGCCGATGCATGGGATATGGATGTACAATTCGCTGATATGACTGGCTGTAATTCGCATTCGAATGCTGTAAATACCGGCACCTCCAGCTGGGGCAGCGAATTCAATAGCGACAATTTTGCCGATTTCGATGCACATTTCAGCAGCTTTAGCAGCGATCTGGGCTTGCCTCATACAGAGCCGCCTTTGAGTGATACAGCACAGTCGACGAGCAATAGCTCCGAACAGCATCGAGCACTGAACGAGGACGATGTGTCCATGACCAATAATCAGCAAACCATTGTCAACAATGATGATCAGCAAGCGGAGTACGACAACAATGCCAATGTGGAGAAAGCAGCCAGCGACAAGCTGAATGAACTAAACGATGTTGATGCATCCGCCACAACGGCAGCCACATCGATTGTGAGTCGATTGCAGTCGGTGCTGCTTGCCGGCGAAGATGATTACGAGGACGATGAAGGCATGTGGACCAAGCCTCTTGGCGGCAGCAATCAGTCTGAAACAATGGCCACCGACCCACAGACTACGCTCATCACGAACGGACCCAGCAAAATTGCCGAATTGTAAGCGAATTAAAGCAATCGTGGTGGAGTGGAGATAAATTAGTGCGATTGTGAAAGTGTGAAAAAGTGTTTAACTAGGATATGTTTCTGTTGGAAGTAGGCTCAAACTGTAATCAAATGTATTTAAAGCAGATTTAGGAAACTGACTTTAATGTTAGCAATGAACATATTCATTTCTTAGACTTATCATCAGTTAGAATTAGACCTCTATATCTATATCCATATCATATATATGATATTCAATACTTTTGTGTCACAATTTGACCACGAACAGCTGTGGTTACGCTAGCTAAGCAACTTGCATGCAAAGTTTCTCTAGTCAACTGCATTTACTGATGTTATTTGTTGTGTTTATTGCAGTAACCATGCCAACGACAACAACACCAGCAACAGCAGCAACAGCAGCAGCGACAGCAGCGGCAGCAGCAACAGCAACAACAGTGAGGCACGCGACCATAGCAACATCACAATTGAAGCGGAAGCGGAGCTGCAGCCAAAGAAGTTGGAGAGCATAGCTGTGGCTGCCACAAAAAATGCTGAAATTGCAACAACAACAACATAAATGTGCCGACACACATACGTACACACCCACACACACACACACACACACGCCCGCACGGCCCCCAATATATACGCACACACGCACGCATACATACAGCCTGAGAAACGACGTCAGCAATTGCAATTTCTATAGCATATATACATATATATATATATATACATGAAAGAATGTGTCGAAAAGTTGTAAACATAAAATGAAAAGCCTTTGATTTGCTCTTTGATCATTTCTTATATATAAGCATGCCTACATATTTAAGTATACTATACATATATATACAGATATATATATATATATGGGCATGTGACAACCAATTGTGTATAAGTGAAGCCCGCCCAAAAAGTTTGTAAGATTCGAAAATATGTTGTTGATTCATTGTAATCCTCTCTTGCTCTCGTCGTATTGCCAATTTCCTATTTATTATAAGCTGTCATTTGTTTCAACATTCAAATACTCTATAAACAAAAAACAAATGAGCATTACTTAAGAGCTACCCAAAAAGAAATTTTGTTTTTATTTTAGCTTGCAAAATTCACTATATATAAATATGTTTATTGTTTGTATTGATTAGAGACTTGTATTAATTTTTTGTATGTAAAGCAAAACCAAATAATCAAATCTTTGCTACTCACACACACACACACACACACACACACTTACACACTTGCTGAAAGCACAAAACAAATGCAAGTATCTAGATATATGTGTTGACATATACTATTTGCCCTTTCTCATACTATTTGTTGTACCAAAAAAAGAAAACGAAAATGTATTCAATGTCGAAAGTACAAAAGAGAGAGAACTACAAAGCAACAACAGCATTTGCCACGCCCACACATTAACACAAACACACGCGCATAAATAAGACATATGTGTAAACCTTGTAAAACCTTTTTATACTTTTTTAAAAACAATTTAAGTCGCAGCAGACATTAATATGTATATATATTGGAACAGTATATATATATATGTAAAATATTATAATTTGTGCAGCTTTGTTGTTGTTGTTGAGAAATATTTGTGAAAACAAAACAAACAAAAAGAACAAAACCGAAAGGGAAAAAACAGATATGCCATCTTTTGCTTCCAAATAATTACATTATAATTATGTTTAAAAAAATAAAACGATATAAAAACAAAAACAAAACCCAAAAAAAAAAAAAAAAAAAAAACTACTTTAAAAGTAAAAATTTGATGTTTGTTTCGCACACACAATTAATAATTAACAAAATGACATCACATGTTTAATTTAAATTAATTGTTATAAAAAGTTGATAGACATAAAAAAAAAACTCGAAAGGTCGATAGTTGAGGCGGCAACATATCAGCTCAACAAGAAACCCAATCTCTAACTGCAATGAGATTTGATTACAACAAAAAACATAAAATACATTAAAAATACGATTTAAAACTCTAAAAACAATAGTTTAGTCATAAGTAAACAGCAGCCACCCTTTAACGTGAATGTTATCTGTACTCAAATAACCAAAAAAAAAAAAGAAAGTCTTAAAAAAAAAATACACAAATGAAACCCATACAAAATGCTTGCACAAATTTCAATCGCTTGCTTTTACTTTTGCAATATAAAAAACAAACAAAATGAATGGAAAAAAATGTAAGTAAAAAACATAGCAAAAATGTTTAAACTATCTCTGATGTAAACTGTGATAATTAAATGAAGTTGCAGGGTATTTGATATAAAAAAGAAAAAACAACTGAAAAAAAAAATAAATAAACACGAAAAGCTCAACAAATTGTGAATTGTAAAACATTTTGTTGTTCACACACACACACACACACTTACACTCGCATACACACTCACACATACACGAAAACACCATTTCTTATATGAACTACAACAAACAGCAATAACTACTGCAATAAAGTCTCTTATTGAAAAAGTCTATTATTATACGGCATACGTAAGGAATTTAATGTTTAACTTCGTAGTGAAACCACAATTTTGTAATCAATGTAATTTGCATGTGAACCATAGAGAATTGTCATTACCGTTTCGGTCTTCCCTAAGAATTGTTTTTAGTTCATCTAATAACCAGCAAACGAATCCTTCCCTCGTGCATATGCCTTACCCAAAAACAAAAAAGAGAAAAACAACTTCAGTGACAACTTTCGTATGGAAATTGATTGGATTGAATATGATGAAGATTTGTTGTAAACCTTATATAAGTGGAGATAGTTTTACTTACATACTGTGTGTCTTTTAAATATTAAGCAAGCATATATTCAACTTGGACAGCTCGATGAATACGAAAAGCAGAGTATTTTCAATTTAAGCTGATTTACTAAAAATATTTCAAGAAATAAAAAAAAGTAAAATACAAATGAAATGTAGACAAAGTCTTGTGCGCAGCTTTAAGCAATTTGTTAAAGTGCAAAAACAACAAATTGAGATTTAAACAATAAGTGAATGAAAATATTATAATTATTATATATATATTAAATACCAAACGTCCAATGTTTTGCATGCGACCCATGCATAAACAAAACTAACAACAATTGTGAACATTAAAGTCTTCAAAAAATAAAACAAAAAAAAAAAACAGTTTTGAGATCTGCTAACTAACAAACACTTATACTCGTACATATTATAATTATATTATTAAAAAATGGAAATCCCAAAATATAAGAGTGAAAAAAAACAAGCAAAAACAAAAGCCAATTGTACTTTATAATATACATTTTTTGTCTGTGTGTGTTCAGCAGTTCAGTATTTCAATTAAGCCAAGTTAAATAAAATCCAAAAAGTACTAAAACCAAGGTTTCCCCATTGAAAACCAAAAAAAAAAGAAGAAAATTAAATAAAAATGAATTACTAAAAACTTAAGCGTAGCGAAATTACAAAAAAAAAAAAAGGAAATTGCTTAAATTGAAATTCTTACACTTCAAAGATAAAGAACCAGCGGGAACAACAACGATCGAGCACGAGCAACTGTAATACAACCAAAACTTCATATATATATAAATATATATACGACTACATATATATATATACGAATTCTATACATACAAAGACCCTCTACTAACTGCATACGTACATTTATTAAAGTAACTAATAAATGTTGTTAGCATTAACTTGAAAAAAAAAAAAAAAAAAAAACCAAAAAAAAAAACAAAAAAATTGCATAATGTTGATAATATTTTGTTAAATGAAAAGGAAATCGTAGTTAACCGAACCCAAGTGTGCTTCATATAAGAATTTATGTTACGATTTTTACAATGCAATAAGAAATTCCAATAAAATTTCCCCTTTAAGCTAGTATATAACTAAATATATATATACTTGATGTATTCCTAAATGTCTTAAGTATTTACGATTGGTGTCTAATATATATATATATATATATATATATATATATATATGAATATGTATATATTTATGTGTACATGTAAACCTTATATAACGAGTAGAGACTTTAAAGCCAACAAAAACGTATCGTCAAATATCCAACATAAGTAAAGAGAAGAAAATAATTAGCTAAAACTTGCATACATCTATATTTACGTATTATGAATAACGGTTTAATTATATATAAGTGCTTCAAGTGATAAATACAACCACACAAACATATTCACACACACACACACACACACACCTACACAACTGTATTGTCATCCTTAAGAATTTTGTGTTGTAACTGAATCGAAACTACTTGAAACAAACCCCCCAAGGGACACTCTGGAATAGAAATTCCTTGAGGTAGTGCCTTAAACTGTATTAAAAACAAGAACACAATGTTTTGTTGAAACAAAAGAAGACGAAGAAATGTACTAGTTCCAGTATCTTAAAAAAAAGAAATTATAGATATATAGTTAACTCTACGCTCCGATCTATATACTACATAAACACTCACTCACACACACATATATGCATATATACAAATATATATGTACTATATTATATTTAATAATATACTCTTAACTTACCGTCGCATTTTCTACCATATACTACAATATATATGTATAAATCTTGTATTTTTGACTATTTTGGAACATGTTTTGCTCAAACAGTTTTCTACCAGCACACACAACCACACCAACACCAACACCAACACACACACACACATATATATATATTTATATATATATATATATAAGTATCGATCTGCTTTGACATAGTTAAAATACATTTTGTGATTGCTTTGCTGTATGATGTCTGAATGCCCAAATGGGATATCCTGAATGTATTCATCTATATTTATGTATACACTCACACATACACACACACACATCCATACACTCGCATTTATGTATGCGTGTGTGTGTGTGTTTGCGTTCATGTGAGCAAGCATTATCGAATAATTAAGACGATTTGAGCATTATTTCGATAGAAATGCACTTTGATTACGTATTGAAATGAATAAAGCGATTAAACAATTTGATTCAATTGATTTTTTTAACTTTAGATGTATTCAATTGAGTAGCATCTATAGAAACTCTTACGGATTAAAGGTATACGGGAAATATGCAAGTTTGCTGTATATAACTGCCTTTGTATGTAAATATGTTTGTGTATGCATTTATGTGGGTGTGTGCGTGTATAGGTTACATACATATATATACAAAATAAGTATCGAGTATCGTTCTATGCGGTTCTCATCAGCTCTTGCCTTACATGCTATACAAGCTCTTTACCTTTCCTTAGTTAAGATTGTCTTTTATACAAAAATTGTTGGTATTATAATTAAATGAGAATATTTGAAGAGGCAAGATAAATAGACGAAAATAATTATAGAAAATATAAATTTATTTATTTAAATTAATATACATTCTTATGTATATATTCTGAACACGAAAATGTGTTAGTTCACACTCCAATAATAAATTTAAAATCTCTAACTATCTCTGTCTCTCTTACTCTGCCTGTTTCTATCTCTCTCTCTCTCTCTCCCTCTTTCTTTTTCTCCATCTCTCTCTCAATCTCCCATTTAAATCAAAGATTTTACAACAAAATATATAATTATAAAAGTGATTTATTTCATATTTCGACTCTACAAGTCTTTACGGGATTTCAAACCCCATCACAGCCAGACTTCTTTAAATATAACACCTTCAGCATCATCGTACAGCTCTATATCATACAATATATAAGCGCTGCCACGCCCACACTCAGCTACCATGGGGCACTGTGCTCTCTGCTGCCGCTGCTGTTGCAGTTGTTGTGGTGCTGCTTGGGGCATGTCGTGTCTCCATGTGCCGCTGCAGATCTCGTGCCCGGGCGAGTGTCTTATTGCAGACTTGGCATTGATAGCTCGTCTCCAGCTGACCATCGACATCGACGCTGCTGCCACTTGGCTGCGTTTGTAGATGGAGGCGCACATGCTTGTTGAGATTGCTCGGATCACCGAAGGGACGCAGACAGAACTTGCACTTGAGTGGCTTGAAGCCCGTGTGAGTGCGTATGTGAATCTTCAAACCGTACTTGCGAGAGTAAACCTTGCCGCAATAGATGCACAAATGACCCTGCTTTGAGGCGCCCATGTTGCTAACGATCGCCTCGATCTGTGCAGCGGCGTTCATCGGATGCGGTGCACCCATCGCTGAAATGGAGGGCAGGTAAGAGATCGCTGCCGCAGGCGGTTGGGAGCTGTGCGGCATGGGGAGCCCAAGCGATTGCATGCCAGCCAGCGGACGAAATGCAGAGAACCGTGCGGACGCAGCTGCTGTTGCGCCAGATGGCAATGGCGGTGAGCGATTGGGCGAGGCAGAGGACGTCGAGGAGGTGGCCGGTGTGGGTGATAAAGTTATTGTTGTTGTTGAGCTGGGCGCCGTCGCCTTCAGTGCATAATGCAAACGCATCCACAGCAGATCCATAACACTGCGACCACAGCCCAAAGCCAGATGGATCTTTAATGGATGCGGCGTCTCGAAGGTCAAGTGGCACAGATGACAGGTGTAACGATTGTTGCCTGAGGGAAAAAGAGAAGTTAATGAGAAACTAATTAGATTTGGGCATAAAAAGAATGCAATTTATGTTGACACTAAATTTAATAAATTTTCTAGTCTAGTTTATTTGCAATTTTTAATTTTTAATGATTAAAGAGAAATCTAAAATCTAATTATAACTAATTGGAAGTCACTTTATTTCAATTGGATTCGTATTGAAACTTTCAACACTTTGATTATGGTATATATGCGATATCTAAACATGCTACCAAATTTGATTCCAATTGGAATCGCATTGGCTTGAGAGTTATCAAGATTCCAATTGGATTTTAAATTGGATTTTGAAATGCTTCAATGATCAGTTCTAGTTGTATGATTTCTTACCCTGTATATTGAGCGGCGTGAGAAAGGGTATGCCCATGAGCAATACTAGCTCCTCGCCGAACCAGGCCACAATCTCGTCCTCGCGGCCCACATCTCGCACCAGCCGAATGCGCAGCTGTCCGGCGTGCAGCTCGAACAGCGCATTGAAGCTGTAAATATCCTCAGAGAGTTTGATCTGTCGCAGCATGAAGGCGGATAGCGCCAATTCGCCATTCACTAGGCTGCAGTGCACGTGGGCGTCACTGGCAGTGGGCGTGCCCATGGAGCTGAGCAGCGCAGCGGTGGGTATGCCGCCGGAGCATGTGTCCTTGGGCGTATACTGAGCTGTATAGACGCCTGGACGTAAGCTGTTTCTGGCTCGCTTTGTGGGCGCCTGCTGTGTTGAGATGGTGGGCGTCGCCACTGTAGTTGCTGTCGCAGTGGTGCTGCCCGGCAGAAGCTGCTCGATACGAAAGATCATGCTAGTGGCGCGCTTGGAACCCTGTCCACTTGATTCATCCAGTTCCAGGCTGTCAAGTTGAGCCGTCGTGTGCATCGCTCGCGTTCGTAAACGATTCTGATTTCCAATTGGAAGCCGGCCGCTGCTTTTATAGCGTCGTAGTGACGCAGCTTCCCTGCTCGCTAAATGTCCTGTGTTTGGATTTGTTACGGCTTGCAGTGTCAAAACAACTCCGGCGTCAAGTGCAAGAATTCCCAGCGCAGACATAGCTACGCACTTTGCGGCCATCTCGCTCGCACGCACCAGCTCAGACCAGGACCCGGGCATCCCTTTGCGCCAGGTCCTGGTCCGCATGGTGGTAGCTGACTGTGCGCGGCAAGTGCAACATCATGTACATCGGCACTAAAGCACTAAGCATCAAGCTAAGCGGCCCTGTAGCAAGTGTGCGTATTCCTTTGACTAATCCTCTCATACCCACTCGGCCCTTGCCCCTTGCCTTTTTTTTTTTTTTTTGGCTTTTGGGCTGTGCCCAGGCAAATGTTTTTAATTGAAATTAAACGATCGTTTGTTGTCCTTGTTCGTATTGTTGTTGTTGTTGTTGCTGTAATGCCACCATATACAAATCGCATTCGCTTTCGTCAATGTTATTCCCCTCGTCCGGCCACCCTCATTGATAATGCCTTAATATATTGGTGTGTATCGTTTTACTATTTGTGGTTTAGGGTGGGTCGTGATTTTTGTTTAGTGAACGAAATGGCGGGCCCAAAAAGGGCCCAAATATGTAGGCAATTGGCAAAGGTAAATCATAGGAAATATATCTTTTTTGATGAGAAGGGAGAATTTTGAAGAGGAATATGGAAAAATATGCTGAGAAAAGAATTCTTGAATGCTTGAATTAAATAATTAAAAAAAAATAAAATAAATATGTAAAATAAAATAATTGTAATTACCTTTATATAGAAGGAAATTTATTAATTAGCTTAGAACATGCCAAAGTCTTCAATATACTAATTCAAATTTATAAATTTAAGCTTTTGTAGTTGCCTAAACCGATCGAACTTAACTATTGAAGAAAATTCGTATATACGATATTTATATAGTCTCATTTCTCTCATCTCATTCACATTTGAAGCCACCATGCTATGCTCGCTCGCGCCCAACTGCAACCGCATCCAGTCCGCTCCTGTGCTGCGGAAAATATGCTACGACACTAATGTTTTCATCAGCGGCAATGCAACAACCCCGTCGCTAATATATCTGAGGCGATCCGATCAACAGGACAAGGCGAAAAACATGTGTTGCCAGTCACACAGTCACAGACGTTTGGGGTGGGGGACAGAGAGAGCGAGAGAGAGAGAGAGACAGAGAAAGAGAGATAGCGACAAATCAAGGGGAGGAGCTGTGGTTGCGCAGCCCTTAAATAATCTAAAGTGTGCCAGCCAATTTGCTCGCATACGCAGGCAGAAGAGACTGAGGCAGAGACAGAGACACCTGGCTCGAGCCAATTTCGAGTTGGTGTTTGCTTGTTTTAAATAAGTGGGCCAAGACCAGTTGTTGCTGTTGTGGTGCATGTGGTTGTGGTTCGAGTTCGCATTTATTGTTAATTTCTTTGAATTTAATTACTTTCTGCGATAGACATAGCCGCCAGCATCGCCGTTGCCGCCGTCATCGCAATCATGACAGCCTCCACTGGCGGCCAACTTATCGAGTGCCTCCTGTATCTCGATGGGTATGGGCGGTGGTGTGGGCAGATGATCGCCCTGTGGCTGAAAGCCATTCTCATCGGCTATGTAGGTCAGCGAGATGCTCTCACCCTCCGGACTGCTGTAGGAGAAGGAGCCCTCGGCCACCTGTGCCTCAGCACCCTCGACGCCAGCGTTCTTCAGGTAGCCCATCTCCTCGGCCTTGATGCCGTTGCCCGTTTCATATTCGTACTGCGGGAGCATAGAGAGAGGAATTGGGAAAGCTTTCATTTCACTAACTAGCCTGCTTGTCTCACCTTATACGAGCCATCGGTATTCACTTTCGATTCCAGCTTGATGATGGGTATATTTTCACCGCCGCCTCCGCCACCTCCTCCATTGCCACCATTCGATGGCGGCAAATAATTTTGATTCGGATTGCTGGGCGGTGGTCCATAGCTGTCGCGTGGCGGTGCAGGTGGCGCTGGTGGCTTCTTCGGTGGTGCTCCATACGTTGGCTTTGGCGCAGGCGCAGGTGCTGGTGGCTTTGGCGCTCCATAGCTGCTGCTTGGTGGCTTCGGCTTGGGCTTTGGTGCTGGCGGCTTGGCTGGCACATATGTTGCTGCTGGTCGAGCACTTGGGTAGCCCGCCGGCTTAGCTGCTGCCACATGCAAGCCGATGAGCAATACTATCCACAATGTTGTACGTTCCATTTGGTTTATGCACTTCTGATGCCTGTCGATGCCGACTGACGCTTGCCTTTTATATCTATGGCTAGCGCTTTGATTTTGACCACAACCTGTTGCACCTGGGGGTCAGGCACGTGCGTGGCCACATTTGTTGCACATGATGCAAAAACGAAAACTGGGCCAATGCGAATGCACTGCTCAAAAATTACCTTGATAACTCATAATTACGAAGCTGCCGTCATAGAAAAAATATATTTAATTTCTAGCTAGAAATAACTTATATTATATTAGTATAGGTCTGTGCTGATCAATTGATTGTCTAACTTTAAGCGGTTTATCAGTTATTAGAGTCAGATTTGAAAGAGTAGCATTAAATATTTGTATCTCAAAATATATAAATATTTAAATGAAATAATTTTATAGTTTCAGTCATTTATTTATTTTATTTATTTTTATTTTTATTTTTATTTTTTTTTCAATATTTATATTTTTTGTGTTAAATAAGATTTTGTTTATCAATTTAATAAAAGCTTTCTTTATTTTTATATTATTATTATTTTGTTTTTATTATTATTTTTTCGTCTATTAGACTTCATTTAATCCTGATCTTCAGAACAGACACTAAATAATCCTGCATTCATTTCATACAATTTTTCCTACGCCCCTTCTCTGCAATTCTCAAACATAAGCTCAACAAACGCAGTTGATCAAATTGAAATTTCAGTTCGTTATCATTAATTACATTGAAATAGTTAACAATTAAATGAAATCTAGATAAATTGAGGAACTAAAAATCTTACATTTCCGCAACTAATCGCCAAAAACAACAAAACCCGCTAGGCCTCAACAAAGCAAAAGTTTGAAGGGAGCTGAAAGCAGACGCTGTAGGATAAGGATCAGGCACGGCACAGGCAACACCTGCAGCAGCGGCAGCAGCAGCCACCCCATGTGTATTTGGCAACTACTCTAATGCACTTTGCCTGTCCCAAACGAGGGCGGAGCGAAGGTGAAGAAGGGTGTTAAGCCCCTGGAGTTGTCGGCTTTAGTCAATCGTCTATTAACTTTTTGCCCAGGCTCAGCTCAGCTTGCCAACGACTGTAGACTGTGATGCCGCTAATATTGCCCGGGCGATGGTGGTGGATGATGGGTGGTGCTGGCTTGGCAACCCTGTTTCTGGTTCTGGTCCTGCTGCTGGCACATTGGCATTGGCCTAGCTAATGGCAATGTTGTTGCCAGCTTGTTCTACTTGTAATGTGCTGGCGCGCAGCTGACGGCTTCCCAGGCGCTGTGGATTTTTGAACCTGTTCAGCGATTGTCAGCGTCAGCTGTTGCCCAGTTGCCCACAGTTGGACAGTTGGCTAGCAACCACCAATGTAAACCACCAACAATCCACCAACTAACCACCACTCCAGCTAGCACCAAACGCTGCACCGGCTGCCAAAACCAACAATTGTCGGTCCGATCGGAGTCATCGGCTCGACATTTCGCCACGCACCCATTGCGCATATTTCGCGCCCGCATTTGCCAAAAACCAAAACCTCGACTCTACTCAAACTCATGAAATGCATTTTGACAGAGCGCGAAGATCTAATTGCGATTTCGGCGTCGATTAAGTTCGTTCAGCACGCCTAAATAAACATTTCGATGCGGACTCTTTGATAAATTATTCGCAGCCCACATTGACAGCCCAAAATGTGCATATCAATATATGTATATCCGATTCGCGGGAGTTTTGGCAACTGTTGATTAGGCTAGTTAAGGGTGGACTACTCAAATTGATGCTAGGAAATATCATTTATTGACTATTAAAAATGTGTTTTGAAATTTATTTTTAAAATAAAAATAATAAAAAATTTCAAATAAAAATGATTTGTACATATTAAAAAAAAAAAAAATAATAAAATAAAATAAATTGACAAAAATAATTATTTTAAAAATATTATAATGAAAATAATAAATAAACTTAAAGAAAAAAAACATAATGATATAAAAAAAATTTCATATTTATTTTTAGTACTCAAGATATACAAAAAAGAAAATAAAAGTATTTAAATTATTTTAATTTAAATATATAAACAAATAAATATAACTTTATTACCTAACAAAATTATCAAATAATAATAATGCTTAAAACAAAAAAAAAAAAAAAAAAGAAACAAATTACGTAAAAATGTTTTAATAGCAAACAGAACAATCGGCTCAGTTATATAATCGCTTCATTAGTGAGACGTAGAGGGCAGATCAAGAACAAATTCAAATCATTATCGCTTTAGGCAAACTTTAAGTTTATAAGCTAAACAAAAATATTTTTTACTGCAGCATCATTTGAATTTAATACTTAAGTCTCAAAATACAACTCGAACGTTGTTAAAATATTTGAGTTTACGTAAAATATCCATGCAAATGATTTAAGTCTAATTAAAATATAACAAGAATCCGCTTCAAATGTTTTAATTAGCTTTCTTCATTTTCTGTTGTTATTGTTATTTTTATATTCTTTTTTCTTCATTTTTTCTGGCTGAGAACAAAAGTTGAGCCATAAACTATGACGTAATCGGCATCACAAAGCAAAGGCCGGCCGCTCAGATATATTTGTTTTGATTATCTTTTAGACTTATTTCGGCTGATTTGCTCATCTGAGCCGCTGGCAAAAACCATTCGCAGTCGCTGGCATCAGTTAACATCAAGAAGCGAAACCGTTTAGACTGAAATCAGAAAATAATTATTTCAAATTCTTGCGAAAATATTAATTATTGGAACCATATTAAAAAAAAAAATAGATATTTCTATATTTATAGATCGGTGCTATGAAATTCGTAAGCTAAAGATATATAAACTATTTTTTGTTTTCATTAATTATAGTGTATATTAATTCATATCCATTTCTGGTACAGTTGAGCCTAGCTTTGCTGCTGCTGTCGCTGGCCTTGGCTGAAGAGGCCGAAGAGCGTCAGGAGGAACTACATTTCGGGTAAACTAACTGAATATTACACATCAACTTATATTTACATAGACTACAAATATTTCTATAGTTTTCAGACAGAGAATGGTTATCATCGCTCGGAGGATATTACCTACAAGGTGAAAGTGAATCCGGAACAGCAGTTGACTGAGCAGGCAGAGAGCGAGTCAACTCCCAAATCTGTTGAGTATCGTGGTGGCTATAGCTTTATATCGGCCGATGGCTACGAGTATCAGGTGCTATATAAGGCGAACAAGAATGGCTTTCAGCCCTATGTGACAGCTCACAAGGTGAAAACAGCGGAGAATAAGGTCTAGTGCTCTAATTTATATACTAAATTGTGATCTATTAAAAATAAAATAAAAAGTGATTTATATAATTTTATTTTGTATATAGAATTATATTCATTTTTACAGTCATTCAATTCAATTGTTGTGGTTTACGATAATATTTGCTGTTATTTAATCTGAATTGATTAATATTACATTTTTTTATTTAAGATATAGAATTTTCGATCGATTGGAGAGATAATATAATAATATATAACCTGACCATTTCTTCTTTTGGAATGAAAGAGTCAATTATATATATATTTGTTATCGATCGCTATAATAAAAGAGTGAGACCTAATCAATATCGTACATGGTTTCGATCGATACTATAGTAAATAACTGAAAAATCAGAAATTTTTAAGACTTTCAAGAAGTACCTTTGCCTATCGTCAATATAGCCCATTTGTCAACCTGACATTTTAGAGGGTATTAAAAAGCGATCAGCGTTAAAAGCTTTCTTTTAAGCATGGCTTTAAAGCTCTCAACTGGTTGCTGGAGTAAATTTGAAGCAAAGCTCAAAGCTAAACTTCAGATCATTTATGCGAGCTGTCTGTATAAATACGTGAAATAAATACATATGCATTGGCAATAGACATATGAGCTTTTTCATGATCTCACATATCTAATAAAGCATAATTCAATATTTGAATAATATTCACATTCGTTCCGATCAAGGTGTTGCGTGGGGAGTCTCGAAGCTCATAAAAATTTTATTCCTATGTAAATTCTCTCAGCATACATATGTTCATCGAGGTCTTTTCGTTTTTTAATGATTTTATTTGTCTCTTCTTATGTGAGATATATGCGAAGTGAAAGGGTATATTGGTTTTGTGCAAAGTTCGGCTAGCTAACCATTCAACTGAAAGTCTCTCTGTTCCATTGGCCATTCGTCCTTCCGTCCAACTGCCCGACTATTATGTCGTCCATCTAGTTTCCGACTTAGAGCTCCACCATTTATTTTATTTATTTATTTTTTCTTTTCCAACATTTAACTATAAAGTTACAGAAGACTCTATCTCTCTCTCTCTCTCTCTCTCTCTCTCTCTCTCTCTCTCTCTCTCCCTCTCATTTCTTTTTTGAATCGTGCAGTAGTATTTTGTAGTCGATACCACCCGACGGCAGCATACTTTCTTGTTTTTACCTTTTGCAGCTTTCTTATGCAAATGGATGTGAAGCAATCATGTGTTGTCTGCTGGCTTGGGCCTTACTCAGCGTTTTATTGAGCAGAAAATTTTAAATTTTGGCCCCGTAGCCACATAATGTGCCCCTTCAACGATCAATTCACAGCTTGCTGTGACTGAGGACGGTTGCAACTATCGAACACTATGAGCGCTCAACGAAAAATTGTTAGCAGCTGTCTGCTGTTGCTCTTCATCGCCAACATTTTATGGAGTACAGAGAATGGCGCCAGTGCTTCATATGCACCTGGCACTGTGCTGGACATACAATTAGGCGAGCTAATTTTCGATCAATTCAAATATATACCCACGCTAGAGGGCTACGAATTTAGGTGAGTCTAACTACGATACATACAATATAAATAGAGAGAGAGAGAGAGATTTAATTAAATATAATACCCTTTCAGCTACACTTTGCCCAATGGCACGTATCGTGATGAGCTGGGCTCGCTGCTCAATGAAAATTCCTCACCGGAGGAGATACAGAATGCCAAGAACTACGCTCGTAACGCAAGACCCTCAAGACGTCCAGGTGTTAAGAACCGCAAACTCTCGCCCAAGTCTCTCTCATCGCTAGCTGGTTAAAAGACAGTGAGAGAGGGAGAGGGAACGAGTGAGTGAGTGTGTGTATGAGAGAGAGAGAGAGAGAAAGAGAGAGATATTCTCCCAATCTTCTTTGTGAAACTTTAAGCGCGACTTTGGTAAAATTCTGTTAGTAAATACTTGTTAAGTTTTTAAAGTTTAACCACAACGAAACGCAATTCAATAAAATATTGAGTACAAAACAAAGTATTAAAATATGAAATTATTTAAATTAAGGCTCGATCCATAGGCTAAGTCTTTTGAGCTTGGAATACATCGAATTTTAATTAAATAAACTCTAGCATTGATGAGTAGCAAAACCAGATTAAAATTTCATGGGCTTGTCTTGTAAATTTGACATAAATTATCATGAAAATTGTTTTAGTCTATTTTGACAACAAATCGCATTGATTTAATAAGCATTTAATATCGTTTATATTATTAAATGACCAAAGGTCGATGAGTTGATATTCAATTCTTAGAATTCTAAATACATTTGCAAATATCTCATTTGAACTACAAATTGATGCATTTGGATGTTTTTATCACACCCTGAACATTTCAAAGTCAAGTTACGAGCAACTTATATGCTCAGCCGCTGCCGCTGCCCTGGCGCTGCTCAGGCGCTGCTCACCTGCGGCCCAAACCCAAGCCCAAGCGCTGCCCTGGCGCAACCTAGGCAACCTAAGAAGTATTGAATCGTATGGTTCATAGTTGGTCACAGGCTATCTCATAGTTGATCATTCGCGTTAAGAGTTTTCTTGATATTTTGTTTTATTTTTTTATTTTTATAAAAATAAAATAATCACATACTTTGCTGCTGAGCTTCATATACACAATTTCAAGTGTTTACTACATACTTTTGTGCTGACCAAATTGTGGAGCTTTAGAGTGAATATGGTTTAGCAGAAAGATATAGATTTTTGTGTATGCTATGTTGAGCGTAGATAGAATAGTATTCACCACTCGCAGGAATTAAGTCAAACTTCAGGAGGATGCCTTAATGAAAATATGTCCAATACTACAAATATTACAGGTTTAAGCTATTGATTATATATATACATATGTATATACGATATATGGATATATAATCCTAGATTACAAATATGTACAAAACTAATTCAAGAATTCCAAATCAACTAAGTTGTCTAGTCCTGCAGCAACTGCTTTAAAACCCATATAGCCGTCTAATTGAAATACAGTATATACGTATATTCTTTTATTTTAAAATTAAAATACAAACTATAATTTAAAAAAAAAAAAAGAAAAAAAAAAAAAACATAAAACGTCTCGACGTCAGCGCGTGACATTTACATATTGAAATTGCAATACGCACACAAATTTATTCGGATGGGCTAGAAAGAAGCGAGACGGACGAGCTACATGGGCGAAAATTAAACAAAACTTGGCTTTAAGACATTGCCATTAACGTGCAAGTGCTAATTTAGCTGGCTTCTCCGAGACGATGTAGCCAAAGTTATACCATAATAAGAAGTAAAGTCAAAACACATAACAAAAATTATATATATAAAAAATAAATAAATAAGAAGAAGAAGCAGATGTCGTCGAACCGGTAGCCGAAACACAATCTGTCCATCTGTCTGCCAGCGTTTCTGATGTCTGAAGTCTGGCCAAGATCTGGCTGGTCAGATGACCTTGAAGATGCGAGCAACTTAATCTGAACACATCTTGGCATATATATACATAAATATAAAAGCAGAAACTACGAAAAAGCAGAAATTGAGAATATACAAAATCTTATGCGTAGAACAGCCGATAGACTAATTTCGCTATACAATATTGTAGATAAATCGTCATTGATTTACATAAGCATAAAATAGTTTATGAATATCAATTATATATACCTTATATATGTGCATTTTAAGCATGAATTTTTGGTCAGCTTTTGATATTAAACTAGTTTTTCGTCTCTGTTGTCCACCTTAGTCGAGCATCAGCTTACTTACTATAAATACTCGGCTGTCTGGCCCTAAAAGTCACGGTTACCTTTGAAATCTCAAACGCGCAACATATCTAACATGAAGTTCCTCATCGTCTTCGTTACTCTCTTCGCCCTGGCAGTGGCAGCTGCTCCTTATGATAATATCCAAGTATTGCGTCAGGATTTAGATGTCAACACTGATGGATTCAAATTACAGTAAGTGAATCACATGAAGATCGTCCTTTAGCTTTTGCTGATCCTTAGCTTTTGCTAATATAGGTTGGAGACGAGTGATGGTACCAAACAAGAGGCCATAGGTGAACTTAACAACTTTGGCGAGGAATCTGCTATCGTCGTTAAGGGCTCGTACCAATTTGTTGACCCTGATGGTGTGCCTCATCTTGTTACCTACATTGCCGATCAGAACGGTTACCAGCCACAGAGTGATGATATTCCCGTCGCACCAGTTGCTTAAGCGAAATTTAAACTTTTAAAATAAATTGATTGTTTTCGAAACTTTCTTGGTATTTTCATTCGACTTTGTTATCTAGTCAATTACTGAGGATAAAATAGACGTAATGTTATCTTAGCTTTGAAACACAAAAAGCGAATTAATACATTTTCTTTATTTATTTTATACTAAATTTGGATTTTGGGAATGTAAATTGAATATAAAAATTTAGGTGTATATATTTATCTTATGGTCAATGTCCGTTGGAGTATGTCCTGTGTATGGATTAGCAATTAAGAGGCTCTTCAAAATTTTTCGGTATTGAATATGAAAGGTCGCCTTAGTCGAAAACCCGATTAACTGGGTTGCCAATTTGTAGCTTCTTCTTATTCGTCTGCTTCTCTTCTTCTTTTTCTGTTTGTGCTGACTGCAACAGCCGCTGCTGCTGCTGCTGTAGCGGTCAACGAAGGTGGAATGCATACACACACACACACACACACACATACATGTGAGAGAGCTGCAATTGCAATACATCAATCGAAGCTGGCTGCAAAGGCCGTTGCATATGTCAAGAGTCAAGCCAGAGTCTTTAGCTTTTACCGATTCGCCAGTAGCTTCAGCAACTGTCCAGCATATATATACATTATATATGTACATATATCGTAGAGTTTTGGACTTGATGTGAACTTGCGGCCCTCTTAACTGTTAAACTGTTGCCATCTCAAATTATTATGCATTCAAATACATTGAACATCGTGTTACTTGGGCAATAAACCATCAGTTTGTATGGTCTTTACATATTCTATAAAAGACAAACCATTTACGCATTCATTTAACTAACATTCGGATTCACACAAAAATATTAAATCGAACTTTTGATACACTTGGAATACTAGAAATGAAATATATATAGTATTTATTCTAATTTATGTGTGCATTATTTTATTTATGTCATTTAATTCTTGTTGTTTAAAAATAGATTATTTATTGAGAAATTAAAAAAAATGTAGTTTTCTATTTTTAAATAATTTTCAATACATTCATTTTTAAATTTATTCGTTTTTCTTTTTGTTTAATTTAGAGTCCTTGTCTGAAAAATTAATAATTAATACTTTTTATTTACTTTAAAAATATCTTAAAAGCCGAATCATTGACTGGCTTGTCTATAATAGTACTTATATTTCTTAGTCTTATATCAAAATGGAATTTGACTGCTGCTGCCAAGTGCATTGGGCAGTTGGTGCAGCCAGAATGCGGATTTGGTAATGTCGCTTTAAATGTTACTTGTCGCAGCGACTTCTGACTAAGGCTGGCGGCTGGGGGCTATTGGTGAACTGCTGGTAAATTAAATACATTACCGGACGGCCGCGAGAGCCGTGTCTATGTATGTCTTTGGCCATACAATTGTGCAAAAGTTTATGACGTTGGCAAATTCTGCGAGAGTGCGGGAGCTATATAAATGCACTGAAGATGCGGCATTAGCATCATTGGACGCTCGATAGTTCAGACGCCAACACAGACAAACGGATAAAACAAACTCGACAAGATGGTGAAAATGGTAAATGGATAGCTGCTATTCGATAACCGATTCATAATAATCGATCAACATATCCTATCCTTGAACAGATGCTAGTCGCTGCTCTGCTGCTCTTGGCTGCCGCCAGCTGCAGCGCACGTCCCCAGAACGATGTCGAGGTTGTGGAATACGAATCGGATAACATTGGCATTGGCGGCTACAAGTTCAGCTACAAACTGAGCGATGGCACCACCCGTACCGAGGAGGCGGTTATAAATAATGCGGGCACCGAGAACGAATCCCTATCGGTGCGCGGCTCCGTCAGCTGGGTGGCGCCCGACGGACAGACCTATACGATCAATTTTGTGGCCGATGAGAATGGATTCCAGCCGGAGGGTGCGCATTTGCCCAAGTAAACCACATGGATAACCCACATGGATAATGAAAGAGAGCGATAGAGAGAGAGAGAAAGAGAGAGAGAGAGAGGAAGATCGAGTCCATGTTGTTTGTGCTGTGCAACAGTCAATCATTCATTCAATCAATCATTCAATCAGCCAGTCAGTCAGTCAGTCAGTGAAGTTTGTGTCGTGCATTGTAATTGTTAATCGCATTAAAAATGAATTTCGCTACAATATTAATGTTTATTATTATATTAATTATTATTTGGGCATGTGAAATCGACTCGTTCCAGGCTAAATAATCGATTCTTTTCAATTTCACTTATAACCATAGCTCGCAAATAACAGTTTTCCGTTTCAGTTTCAGTTTTCAATTCGCACATTCTACTCATGAGAGAAAAAGTAAAAATGCATACACACACGCTCTTCCTCTGAGTATAAGTATTTTTTTCAGAGAGAAAGAGAGAAACGTCTTTGAATGAAGATTACGATAAAACGCAAAAACAGATCGCTCCTATCTGAGTACGAGATTCGTTGAGAACAGTTGCAATTTGTTACTCTTTGGGGTTCTTATTTTTTTTTTTTCGAGAAATGCTCAATGGATATTTGTGAGCTCTGCTTAGAACTAAACTAAGCTGCAGATGGTATGTCACTAGCCACACCTTTAATGAGCGCATCTAAAAGCTCTCAAAAGTCTAAACGAGAATTTTCAATCGAAATTTTAAATGGCCAACTTACACTCGATAGTCGACTACTCTTACAATCTCAGAAAATGCATTTGTTAGCAATAAATTTTGAACTATAAACAAAGTAAAAATAATTATGCCATATATACTAGTATAAATCTCTCACTTTTTTCTTTATTTTTGGAAATGCTTCATATTTATTACTGATTATTATTTAACAAATTTTGGCTTAGAATTAAACTTTTGGTATGTGTGCTCCCTCGGGCTGGTAGCCATTCTGATCGGCCACAAAGTTGACCTCGTAAGTGACGCCATCATCGCCCACATAGGCGAAGGAGCCCTTAACGGAGATGGCCTCCTCGTCGGTGCCAATATTGTTGAGGATTGCCTCTTCCGAGCGCTTAGTGCCGTCGCTTGTCTCCAGCTGCAGGCTATAGCCATCTGGTCTCACATCAGCCGACTGGCTAACAATTGTGGCATCATTAGGGGGCGCGGCTGTGGCCAGAGCCAGACACAGGCTGAGGCAGACGATGGCTAAGGTGCACTTCATGCTTGGACTGCTGATAATAATGTTATGTGCTCCTGGCTAAGCGAGCGCCTTTTTATACCAACTGGCGAGAAGAGCAGCTAATGCAATTAACACTTTATTAATTGCGGCCTCTGGAAACCAAACTAAACCTGAAAATGCAAAGCAAATAATTGAAACATGAGCAAATGACTCGAGCAGACTCTGATGAGCCAACATTTGAGCTGTCTATGAATGGGAGTCGAATCTATAGCTTATTAATTTACAACTCGTTTTACATATAGGTAACTGGTTTTTTATTTTTTTAAATATATAAATAGACATAAATATCTGCCATCATTAGCATCATTAGATTGATTGAATAGAAGTAAGTCACATGTACTAATAACGTGTACTAAAATGTGTATGTGCTCTAAAAAAAAAGAAAGAATAATAATTATTGAAAGTCATGACTATATAAATTAACACCATTATCGCCATTGACATTATTATTATTCAAAAGCATAGTTTCATTTTAGAAAGATTCTATTTCGATGACTCCTTCATATATACTTTTTTTTACTGACTAAATCAAACACGATTACTGCACTTGCTATAAAGAGATAACTTTACATACATATTATTCTTACTGATTGACTAGTTAAGCTGGATATCAAGTAGTTATATAAAGAAAGTATTACCTTCTATAGAATGAAAATACCAAGAAAGTTTCGAAAACAATCAATTTATTTAAAAAGTTTAAGTTTCGCTTAAACGGCTGGTGGGACGGCTGTGGCTGTGGCTGGTAACCGTTCTCATCGGCAATGTAGGTAACAAGATGTTGCGCGCCATCAAGGTCAATATATATGTACGAGCCCTTAACGACGATAGCAGATACCTCAGGGCCCAAGATCTTAAGTACACCTTCGGCCTCTTGTATGGTACCATCACTCGTATCCAGCCTATATTAGCAAAAGCTGAACGACTATCTTCAGGTGATTCACTTACAACGTTTTGTATCCATTAATGCCGACATCTGATTCCTGACGCACTACTTCGACATTATCAGCTTTAAGAGGAGCTGCCATGAGGAACTTCATGTTTAGATAGATGTGTAGAGCCGTAAAGTTTTCAAAGGTAACCATGACTTAGAGGACTGACTGCCTCAGCTGCTGGTAGAGCACAGCTAAAAAACTAGTTTAATGCCAAAAGCTGATCGAAAAATAATAATTTAAAATGCACATAAATAATATAATGATTATAATATACATAAGTTTATATATATTTGTATGTATATATACACGTTTGTTTTTTACTCGTATTACATGGTATAGCCATAAACTTAGTATGAGGAAGGTAAACGATAGAAATTTGACGTCATTAGCAGTGATGATTATTGATAAACTAAGCTGAAACGAGGCTTGTAGATAACGTATTTTAATTGATTAGTTCAATGAAATAGTTATAGTTATCTATAGTAATTATTACATAAAATGTTATAAAACTAAGCAGTTTTTTCAAGACATTATATATTTCACGAGCATCTAGTGACACTGTAAAGCCATCGCTCACTCTTTTTGATATTCTTGTATACTACAGAAAACAAATCAAATAATAATAAAATAGCCTAAAACTAGTTTACTAAAGACACATAAGATAATTATCATTTAAAGTTGAAAAAAATGCGTGTCGCAGTATAGCGGGATTCATAGGCCTACATGCCAAACATGAAAATGATGATTATTATGAAAACGATAAATATGAAGATAAAGATATTGATGAAGTTGTTCATCATAAAGATGTTAATGATGCTGATTTAGATGATGAATGACAATCTGAATAAATATACATTCCACGTACATTCCATTCGTATGCACGTCAACTTCACAGACTGGCAACTTCCTATAAATATTCCTATTTTATACGCATTGAAAATGAAATTAATGGAGCTGTGGAAATGTATTTAAGAGGAAAAACAAAAATAATAATAATAATAATAATATTTATTCATGATTAAAACGACGAGCTGAGTTCAGCTAGCACTGTCCTTGGAAATGTTTAAACATCGTCCCTCGGTTTATTCATGTATCCCTCCGTATGAACGCCGCAATCACGCAGCCACAATATCTACAGAGTTTACTATTTCTTTTTTAATAACTCATATGATTTCCTCAACAGTATGAAATTGTAAATTTTTGTAAAATTTCAAAGATAGAGATAGATAGTAGCAATGTACAATGTTAGTTGCCCTAATGAATAACAGATTTCATAGGCATATCAAATACTTGGGACTTGTGGTTATGCAAATATATAGATCTTAAAATGAAAATTTCAATAGTTTCCATAGCGATGCTCTAAGGAAAAAGCTCTATTATATAATAATAGCTGTTCACAGTGTTCCGGGTAACTCGTACCAAGGCACTCCCACTTAGAGAAGTCTTCTTTATTTACATTTATTCCTTTAAGCAATACCATTTCTTGTATGATCTAAGAATTGATCATTCAAGTCGAGGCAAGGAATAGGACTAGTTGGGATTGATGTTCAGTTGATGCTTGCATTAAACCATTTTTTATTAAATAAAATATATAAATTCAACTTCTAGGAAGTAAGAACAGCTCTTGTGTGATGAAAGTTAGATAAGTTAGTGGCTAATTGGCACATTGGGCAAATGGGCGCCCTCTGGCTGGAAGCCATTCTCATCGGCCACATAGTTGACAGTGTAGACCTGGCCATCCTCAGCGGTAAAGGAGTAGGAGCCACGGACAGCGATCGATTCGTTCTCAGTGCCGGCATTGTTCAGGACACCCTCCTCATCGTGCTTCTGGCCATCGCTGGTCTCCCAACTGTTGAGAAGGCAACGAATGTGAGTAGAGAAACGGCTGGGGTTTTGAGGAATTCAAACTGTTGACTTACCCAAACTTGTAGCTACCAGGCTGGACATCGGACTCCAAACGCAAAATCTTTGCATCCTGACTATTGTCGAGTGGAGCAGCCAGGACCACGGCCAGGAGGGCGGCGAAGACAATAGCGATTGTATACTTCATATCGATTGGCTTTAAATTGCGAACGCGAGCTACGAACTGTGAACTGTTGTTGATTTGTGATGTCTACAACGGTTGTCCAGGGGCTTTTTATACCCAAAATATCTGATGCTGACTGTCCACCAAATAAATGACTACAATACGATATAAATGAAGAAAAGTTTGTCCAAAATTCGATGAAAAAAATAAATAAAAATGACTAATTACACAGCTCAAGCGCATCAGCTAACAAATTGGCTTGAAAAAACTTACCAACAGGTCTCTCTAGTCTGCGTGTGAAACGCAAAAACAAAACAACTAAAAATCAACAACAACAATAACAACGACAATACTAATCGATAATAACAAAAACTTCTAAGGCAAACAAAACAAAGATGTTCATAGGAAATATCACATACATCATTATGATACGCCACGTTTATCATAATCAGCTCGATAATCATGATCATCATTGCGACGAATTTGCATTTTTCGTGAATCAATCAAAAAGCTTCAATTTCATTTTCGACATATTTCAGATAGACAACCACGCGGTTAAAGCTCATTTACCCTACAGCATCAAAGCTCAATGAAAACAAGTCCAAATGATCATCGAAATATTTATATTTATTAATATATGTATATAACTTCTTCTTTTTTTTCAATAAACTCTTGACTGCACCGGAAATAAGATAAGCATTTTACACCCAAACTAATTTGTAATTTAAATCTGTGTCAAAGTCAATCAAAAATTTAGAAATTATATATATATAATTATTTATTTGCATAAATATATATTATAAAATCTAATTATGTGTAAAATAAGTGTGGTCAAAATATTATATAGTTATATGTATATATATATGTATATATCTAAACATATAATCTTATTATCTACTATTAAGATAAAGAAGTCTTCAAAATGTATAAATAACCAGTTTATAATTTTTTATCAAAAAATAAATAAGTAAATAAAATAAAAACAATGTTTTTTTTCTATTTGCTATTTATTTTCTATTTATTTTTATTGTTTAATATCAAGTTTTCAGCATAAAATATAAATTATTTATTTATAATATATGCATTTTTAAAAAGAGATGTTCGTTTGCTTAGCCGCTGAGAAGGTCAGATCCTGGTTCTCAATTACTGATTTGTGAGTTGAGCTCCATTAGGGGTAGTCATGCAGTTGGAGCACATCATATTAAATGACTGCCATTGTATTTAGGACAGTAAGACATTGAGTAATGTGCATTAGTTAAATAAATTGACCTACTTATATGTATGCTAATTAGCTCTAATTATTATTTATTCTATTCACAGTTGCACTAAATCAAGTATAATAAGAACAAAATTAGTATAACTGTTACTGCTTTTATTATTATTATGATAATCTGGCATTTCGGACTGCATGCTCTTGCCAGTTTATCTAGTTTGGCTGAACTTTTTTCAATTTTTGCTGCATAAATTATTTGCTTGCAGTTTTATTTATTATTTTGTTTTATTTTTGCGAATTCAAGCTCAGTTTGTTATCTAATTCTCCTATAAATACGCCAGCAATCTGTGCACCTAATTATAGTCACCTTTGGAAACTCAAACGCGCTACATATCCATCGAAATATGAAGTTCCTCATCGTCTTTGTTGCTCTCTTCGCCCTGGCTGTGGCAGCCCCCACAGATGTTGTAGTCGAGCGCCAGGAATCTGAAGTCCTGCCAGAAAACTTCCAGAACTCGTGAGTGCCACATATTGTGAGACTTCTTAAGCGTTCGATCTGATTTCAAATTTCCTCAATTTAGATTGAAGTTGAGCGACGGTACTGTTGTTGAAGCTCAGGGTCATCTCGATAACGTTGGCACAGACCATGAGTCCCTTGTCGTCAAGGGCTCCTTCAGCTATGTTGGCGATGATGGTGTGACATACTCTGTAAGCTACATTGCCGATGAGAACGGTTTCCAGCCCCAAGGTGCTCATATCCCAGTCGCTTAAAAAGTCACAAAGTGTACTTTGAATAAATAAATCGAATGTTTCATAAATTCTATTAATGTTTTTTATTGATCTCCTCATTTGAGCAATATTTAATAACAGCTGCTGTTTCCCGTCCCAATTTGGAATATTATCAATAGCTTTGTGAGTATATTCTCGCATGAAATTCGTCTTCTGAACGAGCTGTTATATTATTATGGTTACATTGATAATAATGGGTACATTGCCATATTATCCCTTGCAATATCCACGAATTCCCTAGCATCATAAATAAAGTAGATTTGAAACATTTAGTGGTAACTCTCTCTCATCTTTCATTTAAGGTTTTCTTAGGCTCCGATAATACTTTAACTCGAGGCAATTTGATTGCTCAGTTCCTATCTCTTAGTAATGCCAGCTGCGCCACATTTATGCTCGATCGATCGATTTTTGCATAGAAACTGGTTGCTATTTTAGAAGCTAACTTAATATACTTTGACTTGCCAAGAGATTTTTTCCTATAAATTTCTCTTTCAACTAACTTACTAAATAATACTAAAAACTTGCTGCTCGTGTTTAGAACTTTTTGGTACTTTATTTTTGGGAGCATGTCTCAAACCAAATCTATATAAATAAATGTTTGATGTTTTTTGCATTATTGTACCGTTTAAATTAAAGTTTTCAAATGAATATATTATTAATTAAGTATTGTTAAAAGAGATATTCGTTTGCTTAGACGCCGAGAAGGTCAGATGCGCGTTCGCTTCTGATCCTGATCGTAATCGTAGTTGAAAGGCAGTTATAATAATATCGATATATAGATAATGATATTTTAGTCTCGTTAGTATTGCATCGATTTGATTAATAAGCTGAGCTACTACTGCATGCTAGTTAGCTCTAGCTAAACTTTGATGCGCCAAGAACTGAGCTCAATCAAGTCCAGTAAGCATATGTGAATAAAGTATTTACCGGTTATTATACAGTAGACAGTAGACAGTTCAGATTGTTCGATTTTAATCTGGTTGTTAATCTAGTTTGGGTTATATTTTCTATTTTTGGATAGCATAAATTAATTAGCATGCAGATTTTTAAATTTTGTATTAATATTATTCTTTTCAATTTTTTTTGCGAATGCAAGCTGTTAAGGTTGTTATCTACTTCGCCCACTATAAATACGCCACCACTCTGTGCTGTTGGATATAGTTAACTTTGAAGTCTCAAACATACTACACATCATCTATCTAAATATGAAGTTCCTCGTCGTCTTCGTTGCTCTCTTCGCCCTGGCCGTCGCTGCTCCTGAGGTTGAAATAGTGCGCCTGTTATCAGATGTCCAGCCTGATGGTTACAAGACAGAGTAAGAGAAATACATACAGAGAGAGAGAGTCCTTAAGCACTCGTTGATCCTTGACATTCCCCATTACAGTTTGGAGTTAACTGATGGTTCTAAGGCACAGGCCGTAGGCGTTCTTGAGAATGTTGGTACAGACGAAGAATCCCTTTCCGTTAAGGGCTCGTACAGCTTTGTTGGTGATGATGGTGTGACATACACTGTTAACTACATTGCCGATAAGAACGGCTACCAGCCACAGGGTGCACATTTGCCCGTCGCACCAGTTGCCTAAACTCACTTTTTCATGGTGAACTCTTAATAAAGTTATTGTTGTATAAAAATTTTGTTTTGTGTTTCATCAGCTTTTTGTCACCTGGGCAACAGTTTCAGCTGCCCATCAATTAGCCAGACAGTCAATCAATCAATTATTCACAGCGCTCAGTGAGGATAGCTGAAGGCCTAACTATTATATCCACAATCAATCAGTACATCAACCAAAGAAAAATAGCTACAACTCTTCATTTTTGATTGATCAAGCATTTGAGCATTCAAGCATCAGTCAATCTGCTTAGACACTCCGCTTAAACACAGTTTATTAAGATGGAAGATAAAACCAGTGGCATTTTATTCAACATGACAATGAGTTTGTTTTCGCTGTTTGTTTGCTTTGCTCGAGAGATGATTTTGTTTGATCTTAAACCTAGTTAACATATGGATGCTGCATGACTGAACGCCGACTGTTGAGAGCTGCTTGCTGCTGTGTGCTTATTGAACGGCACGGGGCAAATGCTCACCCTCTGGCTGGAAGCCATTCTCATCGGCCACATACTTGAGTGTATAGGTCCGGCCATCGTCTCCCGTATAGGTGTAGTAGCCACGCACAGCGATTGCCTCGTGGTCGGTGCCCACGTTCTTCAGCTGGCCCTCCTCCTGATGTGTCTTGCCGTCGGTTGTCTCCACGCTGCTTCGACGAAGATGAACAGTAGTGGATAAGAGAGGAAGAGAAACCAGTTTTCATTTTCATTTTGTTGACCTTGACACAGTCTGTGCGCGGTGCGAGCGTTACTCACCTAAACTTATAGCTCTCTGGCTGCACATCCGAATCGTAGCGCAGCACCTGCGCCTCTTGCTGAGCTGCGGGCGGTGCTGCCTCTACCGAGACGCAGGCCAGGCAAACGAGAGCAGCAGCAAAGGCGTACGAGTATTTCATCTTGTTGATTGGTGGTGTTTGGTGGTGATTGGTGGTTTGTGTTGTGGTGCGCACAAGGAGCTTGCAGTCAATGCATGCCAATTGTAAGAGCAGAGGCCAATTTATAGTCAGACTCCTTCCGAAAAGATTGCCAAAAACAAAAAAATAAACGAAACACAAAGGGAAAAGAAAATAAAGGCAAAGGTTGTAAAATAAAGATATACAAAAAGATATTTCTGTACCGCGCACTCGTAAACCCGTTTTCCTGTGGACCAACCTTTATTACTTAACTTGTCTTGACTTGTCTTTTGCCAATTGGCTGTGATTGATTGCAGCCAGACCTCACCCAATTGTTGTCTTTTTGCCAGCTAGTCAGCTGGGCGTGAATTGGGATAGCCGCAGCTAGACAAATAGATAGATATATAGATGTAATCATTGAAGTCTAACGGGGTCACTTGTATTTGGCTCAAGTGCAAGTGAAATGCTGCAAACTGAAAAAGCAAATCTCAGAGATTAAATCAAATATTTCAACAACAAATATAATTTAATTGGCATTTGCAGAGATTGTTTGCGTTTTGTCTGTTTGTCTGCAATTTTTTTAAATTTACTGAATTTTTAATTAGTTTGAAATGCAAATCTCTAAAAAGCAAAAGGTTTTTATTTACACGAAAAATTTGCAATAAGAAATGGGCATAGAGAATTAAAAGTGGGGGTAGAAATATCTATAAAAATTTTAAATACAGTTACATTTATAATTCTTGATTTCATATGAAAAATGTATATCATATTTTTATATCTATACTTTGTTTTATAATAACTTGCCTTGGAAAAGATTTCCTCTATTCAAATTGTTTTATTTTAATATTAAATATAATATAGATTCTAAATATAATATAATTTGCATCACATAAACTCCAATCTCGTTTCGATATGTTAATAATATTCGTAAAATATATAGATATATTTTGCTAGTCGCTCGGGCACAGCGATGCAGTAGACTTGAAGTCGCTGCCAGCCATGATCAAACCCACGCCGCTCGGCCTTATCATTCTGCTGGCCAGCTCAATATGCTGTTATACTGCTCATACTGAAGTTAGAGCATGGAAATGGCAACATCTTCTAGCAGGTGCTTAGAGTGACGTCAAGCTATAAGTAATTCAATGTGTGTTTCCCGACGACACTTCACGACAGGAGACGTCCAAGCTAAAGCACCTGGCGGTCATTGTAGTGCTAGGCAGCGCAAGGCAACCTCCATTGGGTGGAGTCCCTACGAGCTAAGCTGTCTGGTGGAGGGGAATGGCTTTCAAACGACTGATCTCATGTGTTAAATGTTAAAAGATGACATAAATATATACATATATATATATATCTATATCGGGTATACTGTATGTGCATTGAATGTCGATCTATGATAAGCTCTGCTCATCAATTTGCATACGTCAAATGAATTCTAACACAGCATTAAATTAGCATATGTGAAACATATGTGTGTGTATTAATTGATGATGACATGTCGCTGATTGAATACCCTGAATCAATGTTATATATAGCAATGTTATATGGGTTGCACTCAAATACTCTTAGATCTCTATAGAGCGTACGGAACTAATCTATCTATGAGCTCTATATAGATATGAGAGACTGATTCTGAATAAGTATTTCATTTGGCATATTCGAAGCAGTTCTTAGTCTACATTGCCAAAGACAAATACCTTTTGAAATTTGCAGTCAAAAATCGTAACATAGTCAAATAACCCTTGTTTAAGGGCATACATAAGCAAACCCGTTGTTCGAACAGTTATGGCCATTGCGTTAACAGAGTCAGCTGGCCAGGGCCGGAACCGGTTCAATAAACACGCTCTAAACAAAGACGGCAACGAAAGTGAGAACTGCACGGCAACAGCAGCTGAGAGAAATAATAAATAAATTAAGAAAAAAAATTAAAAAAAAAAAAAAACAGACAACAGCAAAAGTCAGCTAAAGGGCAAACTAGTGCAGCTGGGTCCAGCGGCTCATTGTTGGGTAATTAACGCGCGGCGCATCTTTTGGCCAAACGCCTCATTTATCAATCGTTAACTGCAAAACAATCAAACAACGTCGAGAGTTACGTATGTACTACCAAAAGCTGATTGATGAGCAGCCAGCAGGGAGCGGCGGACGACCAAAGTGCCAGCAGGGCCAGCATGGCCAGCAGGGATGGACAGCAGCAGCAGCGGCAGCGGCAGCAGCTGCTGTTGTATGTATATGCTACAGCACATTACGCATACGCCCTGTACCGCCAGCAGCTACAGCGCTCAGTTTGTTCATTTACTATCTCTCTCTCTCTCTCTCTCTCTCTCTCTCTCTCTCTCTCTCTCTCTCTCTCTCTCTCTGCATCGTCATCGTCTTTTTTCATTTATTTTATTGACTAAGGTCGTCAACATACAGACACATTGAGCTGTTGCTCGTTGAATCTCGTGTCGCTTCTTCAGTTAACAACGAATGCCCGCCCCCGCCCGTCGCAGTCAACAGATTGCAATGCAGCCTCTGTGTATATTCGACTTTTTTAAGGTCAATTTTATATGCAGAAAAAAAGTAGTTGGGTCACCTGCTGATATATATATATATACATATAAAAATAAATATAAAAATACTCGTAAATTACGCTTAAGTTCTATATAAGCTACAAGTTTCCAGAAATACATTAAAAATGGGGGAAAAAATGTAATAAAAAATAAAATAAATAAATATAAAAGAAATAAAAATGGTATATACATATCTGAAGGCTGCTTGAACTGAAGCTGATAAAAAAAAATTATACATTTTATATTATTCGTGGAAAACATGAATCAGGCAAATGTTGTTAAAAAAAAATTATACATTATATATTTTTTATTTTATATAAATTTAAAATAAGATTTTTTAATTATATATATTGTTTTTGGCAACGATAAAAATCTTGTTTCTTGATATTAAATGCCCAAGTTACCCAAGAGCTTGGCCCTGGACGAAGCCAGATCGCATCTGTTTTCTAGCAACTTAAGATAATATCTTTTGTGTACTTGTATAAACTGTTTCCTGTTAAATCTTTGCTTCCTAAATTAAACTACAATTAAGCTAACCATACTATACTTAATAAATTTGGTTTCTTGAATTTTTATTTATAAATTCAGTAAATTCAGCCGTTGACCTATTGCCATAGTTAGGCAAACACGCGCGACTATGCAAATATTTGCTAGCACATTTCATTATCACTTATCCATTGCGCATTATTGTAATCATTATGATGATGATGCTGATGATGATCATGATTAGGCAGCGGCAGAGGAGACTCTTGATGGCCAATTGAAATGAGATTTGAGTGTACATCAAATGCTTAATGGGTTTTGTGGCTTGTTCAATTAAGAGCTTAAGGCACACACACACACACACACACTCTTTAGCATAGCCAGAGCAAAGTCAACAATTATATAATTTGTGTGTGCATTAAAGACGATTGTTATGGCTACCTGATTGTGTGTAAGCGAGAGTAAGTCTCTTCGTCTCGCGTGCGTGTGTGTGTGTGTGTGTGTGTGTGAGTGGGAGCACTTTGGTTTCTGCCAGACGAACTACTATAAATAGCTGGCGATCTCATTAGCGGGTGCCACATAATTCGTTTGCCTTTAATTGTGACAACTGCGGTAGCGCGTCGTGAACTCTCGAACCTTCAATCGAAATTCAATTAAAATGCATACCATCAATGCTTGTGCCTTTGTCCTGTGCGCCTTTGTGCTCGTATCCAGCTGCTTGGCAGCGCCTTTGGATGACTCGCAGCAGGCAACGATTCTGCGCTACGATAATGAGAACATCGGCACCGACGGCTACAACTTTGGGTGCGTATAGACACAAAAGGATATGGCCAGGCGAACACATAGGATATAGAATGTAATACGAATTCTCTTTACAGTTATGAGACAAGCGATGGAGTCACACGCCAGGAGCAGGCAGAGCTGAAGAATGCTGGCACCGAGCAGGAGGCGCTCAGTGTGCGCGGTTCCGTCAGCTGGGTGGCACCCGATGGCCAGACCTATACGCTCAACTATATTGCCGACGAGAATGGTTTCCAGCCTCAAGGCGATCATCTGCCACACAACTAAGGGCCAAAGCATCCATGTGGCCAAACTAAAATCAGTATTTTCTCTGTAAAGTAAAACAAACTCAAAATAAAATGTTACAAAATTTATTTTAAAATGTAAGATGAGAGGAAATTGCTCTCTGAGAGGGAGTGTGTTTGTGTGTGTGCTCAACCATTGAGTTGATATTAATGGACATCTGATTATGGGATCAGTTTAACTAAAATGCTGATGGCTTCTTTTTCAAATGGTCTACGAGAAACTATTGTGTAATATGTCGGCAACTTATATAGTGAAAAAGGGGTAAAAAGAGCTGATACCCTCTTATTCATGGGAGGTCTTTTACATAATATGTGTTCATATAAAGGGTACTTCAATCAATTTTCCTTAATATTATTATTTCTGCTAATAATATATTCATAGAAAAACTGAATATTAGCTTCTAAAAGTTATCAAGTCGTGAACACCTTACGATATTTTTTTTTACAAATTTTTGCTCAGCTTTCAGTCTCATTATAACTGAAATATATGAAAGCTCAGTATATAAATTTATATATTAAAGATATTGGTATTTGTCCCATTTACTTGTTTCGTGTGCCCTATGTTAGTTAAGTTCTGCAACTTATTTATGGCTCCCATAGACTGAATATTGGCAATACTCTTAGAATTCGACATAGCTTTGGTAGCAAGCATAGACTTGGAAATAAATCTATAGGTTTTTTTTTTTTTTTTTTTTTTTTTTTTTTGAATAGAAAACCATATTTGTTTATTTTGAGCAGAGTATATATTTAGATCTAGTAAAATCTCTGGGCATAAATATAAGTCTAGTATCTGAGGTTAATGCAGAACTCAAATGGTAAAGTCTAACATAGACTTGAGTAGTGAGTAAACTAGGCAGTCTCTATTGTCTCAATCTCTGCTTGATAAATACAAATTATATTTATAGCCATAGATATATATATTTATATATTATACTAGAAAATTTGCAAAAATTATTTAAAAAATTACAAAAACAACAAAACTGCATTTATTTAAAGTAAATTTCTAATTGCAACGAGTCCTAACTAAACGAGCTCATGTCAAGCTGAGCTCATCGAAAATCAAAGTCAATCAAATTCTGGATCTTTAGCATTGCACCTCGCAGTAGATTCGTCATAGCTAAATAATGATAGATCAGTGATATTTTGATTTAGCTTCAGCTTGACGTTTTTATATTTTTGATTTGTTTTCTTTTTAATTTCTTTTCTTTTTTTTTTTATTAGCATTTGTGGAATGACAATAAATGATTTGTATATTGTATGCATTTAGCTGTGATGCCAAACAAATGTGTTAATCTGTAATTAAAAAGTATTTTATTGATTTTTTTCATTAATTTGTTTACTTTGCTTGCGTTGCTATTTCTTTTTTATTATTATTAATTTTTTGCCGTAGAGGATATGCTTAGAAGTGAGAATCGGATATAAAAGCCAACGGCGTTGCGTTCAATGGATTAGTAAAGTGCAGTCAAGTGTGAATCGAACATGCAAGGCTATACCCTGTTTTTCTTTGTCGTCTGCCTGGCGGGTAGTTGCGTTCTGGCACTACCACGGCCGGAAGATGCGCAGGCAGAGGTTCTTCGTCTAGAATCAGACAACAATGGCGTCGACAAATACTCTTTCACGTAAGTTCTGATCGGAGTCTGAATCTGAGTCAGATTGCTATAGATCCACTTCCACTTGGCAGCTACGAGACGAGCAATGGCATCGTGCGCAGCGAGGAGGGCGTACTCAAGCCGGGCGTTGGCGATGCCGAGGGTGTTCTCACTGTTTCTGGCTCCAGCAGCTGGACGGCACCAGATGGCAAGAAGTACGAGATCACCTTCACGGCTGATGAAACGGGCTATCATCCCATTATCAAGCTAGTTGCCTAGGCAGCACAACAGCTCGCAGCGGAACATTACAAGAAAAACACCAAAAAAATGAAAACACCTAAAAAAAATTACGAAAAAAAAAGAGCAATGATACAGTAGAAGTGTTCCACTTGAGCATGCTTAAAGATGTCAAACGAAACGTAATAATAAAAAATTAAAAGCTATGCAAATTGTAAATATATTTAATTGCCTATATATATGCCATTGTATATATATATATATATATATTTATTAGTATATATAGAGTATTGTAGATAAGCTAAAAGCTATGCAAATGCTTCTCGTTTCGAGCTAATTATTCATTTATTTAAGGCGTAAATTGTCAATCACAAATGGAAATCAAATGTATCTGATGGCTACTCCGGACATTGTACAAAAACCGAAACTTAAATATACATATATATGTATATATATTATCAAAACGAATACTCTGTGAAAATTGGCATTCAGGGTAAGCTGAACTAATTTTTCGCTTACATAGTTGCGCATTTGTTTGCCATTTGTCTTATAACATTTTGCTAGTGGCTTAGGGCAACACCTAGTCGGGCTCTAGCGCATCGTTACACTTGTATTAATTATCTTCTTCAGTGATCTGGTTTTTTTGACCTCACGAACTACTATAAATAGCTGCCAGTCCTATTGGTGAATATCAAACAATTCGTTAGCTTCACAATAGCTGTGTCGTTTTAAATTTTTCAATCGTAGCTGCAAAATGCGTGCCATCAGTGCTTGTGCCTTTGTCCTGTGCGCCTTTGTGCTCGTATCCAGCTGCTTGGCAGCGCCTTTGGATGACCCGCAGGTGGTACCGATTGTTCGCTACGAGAATGACGCCGACAGCTACAGCTTTGCGTACGTATCGACATAAAAGGATATGGCCAGGCGAACGCATAGGATATGGAATGTAATACGAATTCTCTTTACAGCTTTGAGACAAGCGATGGAACCACACGCCAGGAGCAGGGAGAGCTGAAGAATACTGGCACCGAGCAGGAGGCGATCAGTGTGAAAGGGTCTGCCAGCTGGGTGGCACCCGATGGCCAGACCTTTACGCTCAACTATATTGCCGACGAGAACGGCTACCAGCCACAGGGCGATTTTCTGCCACACAACTAAGGGCCAAAGCATTGCCTGTGCCTTAATGTTTTCTGTGTAAAGTAAAGCAAAATAAATCAAGTAATGGTACTCTAGTCGGAAGTGCTCGATTAAATTCAACATAGAACAGCTGTTTCAATCCTTTTAGCCCTATAGAGACGTGGGAATAGCTTTTGTGCAATGTGAGTTAGCATTCAAACTCCCAATATTCATGGTCTGTGTTCATCATGCATACAAATGCTAAATCTAATAGATAGATAAGGAAATGGGATAGGTTATCAGACAAATATAAGCTCAAACTGTGTATGCTAAAGACTAAAATTTACATATTTAAATTCTATGCATAAGAACAGTTCCCAGCCGTCCAAGATATACAAAAATAAATGTTGGAAACAAACAAAATAAGCGTAACTCAATTTAAATGAAATGCAAGGAAAGTTATAAATTGTTCAACCCGGATCAGTGTAAAAATAACCACTTTTAGTTTCTAACTATATATTTCAATGTGTATATGTGTTAAGAGTTAAGTCAATGTCTAGCTTTTCGATTTCTAATTATTGATTTGCATAACGCGTTCTAGGTTCGAAACGAAATGAAAAGTATGACATAAGATCTGATGGCTGGCTGGCTGGCTGGCTGGCTGGGGCGCTTAACAAAAGCCAAAACTCGATTTGCATACATACAGAAATCTATATATGTATATATTATCATTTTTTTTATTGTTATTTTCTCTTTCCGTGGTCTTCTTCTTTTCACGTTTCACGCGTACGCACCGTGCTCGACCTTCGCGTTCATTTTGCATCATCAACGAAATTCGCAAAATTTTTTTTATGTGAACAAACGAGTTTTTTTCTTAATTTTTTTTTTGTGGCATTTTGTTTTCTTTGTAATTAATAGGTACATAATGAAAGCTATGCATCCACAATTTTCGGGCAATTAGCGATAACCAATTTTCAAGGTCAATTTCTCAAGCCGTAAATATGTATAAGCATAAAAGTTTTTATGTGACTGATGTGAATGTCTTACAGATGATGCTAATTCCAACAGCTTCAAATCTGTAGTCGGAAATAAGTTGAAACATTATTCAACACTGCCAAACTAGCTTTTGCTGACGCAAATGTGATCAGAGCTGCAAAATCAATTCAAATTTTTGTACATAAATTTCTGTATTCATAGACTAAAGCATAAATTATTTTTAGATTAACCAAATACATTTACATAGAGATCAATAACCTATTTAAAAAATATATATATTTTTACGTCTCTATATATTTTATGATATTTCTTTTATAATCCAATTATAAATTTAAAAACAAAAGAATGCAAAATTATCTTCAAGATTTGCCAGCTTTGTTAATCAAAAACACTTTAAGCGCTTCACAATATAAAGTAATAAGCCCTTAAGTTCACTTCGGAGTATTAAACAAGTCATGCATAAGAAATCAAAAAAATAGAGAAAAAAAAAAAAAACAAACAACAAGGCTTAAAGCTCCAGCAACAACGTTGACATATAGCCAACTGCAACAAAGTATAAAGGTTTGGGTCAGCTGCGAGCTTGGATCAGTCGGAGCGAGCGCTACGATGCGCCGCAACTCGTTTGCTTTGATCGCTCCATTATGATTAGAGGCAATTGATGGACATTGAATTACCCTAGTTTCATACGGTGTGAAACACTTAGGCAGCTATAGTGCACACTTAGATGGTGTGAAGAACGCCAACTAAATGATTGCAAATTGATCGAAGATGAATGCAAATAAACTTATACAGAAAGCTGAATGAACTTGAGAGACGTTGACTAAATAGAGACTTTTATACATATTTTAAGCATATGCATGCTCTTGATGAGAGGTGTGTAGACTTATATTTCAATAACTATTTGTATTTATATGTGTATATGTGTATTTGTATTTGTATTTATATGTGTATATATCTATTCAAACTTATTTGAGAATATAGTTGAAAAGAGCAAACTAACTATGTTATCAATTATGATCATATGTGGAAAGATTCTAAAATCGTACATGTTCTATATCCGCATATAATTTAAGCCAACACATTTAGCATATTTTATCTCTCAGCCTGATAACTGATGATGGAAACACATAGACTTCATCTGAAAATCGATTTTTATTGTCAGATAGACTATCAATTAAATGAATTGAAATGTTGATGATGTGAATATAGATGTATATATGATAGCAAAGTACATATATAATTTATATAGCTTGGAAAATGAAATGCAAATTTGTATCACAATTTTCCAGCTATATAAATTATATATATACTTTGCTATCATCTTCCATAGAGTTCAGATGCTACTTCTCGCTAAACAACACACAGGAGAAGAAACATGCATCATTTGATTTTTTTTTTTTTTTTTTTTTTTAATTATTTTACTTTTGGCAAGATTTCCATTGCTCAAAAAGGGCAAAACACCCTCCTTTCAAATACTACAGGGTATCTGTAGTTTCTTGCAACACCTACAAGTATGTATTTAGTTTGGCTTAGCTAGTGCTTTGCCAACTACAAGCCAAGTTCAACTTTTCGGCATTGGCTGAAAATCACAATCAAAACAAAAGACTTAGGCAACGAACTCGAACATTTTTCATAGCATACTTTTGGGCAGTTGCAATTAAATCAAATTGATGTTGCTTTCTGAATGTGTGTTATTGAAGTACGCAGCTGCAACTGCATTTGCAATCTATATGCAAATGAAGCGCACAGAAGTGCGCACAAAATATACCTTGAGCTTGACAGCAATATTTTACGATACAAGAAGATAACTGACAGCTCATTTGATGCATCTTCGCTGCATCCGGCAAGTGCAACGCATCTTAGGACTGGCTAATTAATGATGCATACGAATCGAACTCTTCCTCATTGCATTCGAAATGTTGACAGCCGAGCGCCGACATCGACATAGCCAGAGCTGATAAATCATACTGGGCATCATCTATTTATAATGCTGGCCAGATAATCTTCAATTAGCCAATTGACAGAGAGCGCGTTGCCTACTCCGTCTTCATAGGTGTCAATAGATATAGTATATTACCTGATTCATATATCTCTCATTTAGCCACGAACTATGCAAATCAATGGCATAATGACAACTTTTGAGCAATGCCAATAATTATTTATACTGGAGTAGATACGGGTTTCTTCTACTGAAACCAACTTTTGTGTACCCTGTAAAAATTTCAGATTATAAATTCGAGAGATACAAAAATATATAATAAATAAAACTTCAAATATTATAAAATATAGCAGAAAAATAGATAAATATATTTAATGTAATATTTATCAAATTTTGTATATACATATATTTATTATTATATCAAGAGCAGAAAAAAAACAAATATTTGGCAGAGAATATATTAGAAAAGTAAATACAAATAGTTTAAGGAAAATATTATGGCAATAAATATTAACAAATTTCATTTAATATTTCTGATTTAGTTTAATCTTAAATATTGGGAATTTTGTTAGTATTTATGGTAATTTAAATAAATTCCTTTTTTTTCGGATACAGCTCAACAGTCTACGCCATGTTTAAGGATATTACTGATATATAATTTAACTTATTAAGGATTTTAAGTCTTGGCTGCGTCTCACATCGCTGCAATTCAGCATTTAAGCCACCTCAATAGCTGATTCTAAACATGATTCAAAATATTTATTAGAGTTAAAGAGCTCATAAATATAGATACTTGGCACAGCTTGTTTATTATATGTATATACATCGTATATATCTAAAATCTTATGTCTGATCATCTTTAAGTCTGCCAACCAATGAGTATAAGCAAATAAATAAGCTAAGCTAGCGTATGCTTCAAAGGGTATTCAGTGAGCAGAAGCTAAACATGAATGAGGTAGCTGAAATGCTAGCTCACATACACACACACTCATACAGTCATGCAATACACACACGTCTCTGTAGAAGCTGGCTCATCCAGCTGTAGAAGCTGACAATGTTTTATAATGTTTACCAAATATTATTTAGTTTGTCAATTGGTCGACGAACATCGTGGGGTGTGTTTCAGCTTGTCGCCTGCTCAGCCGAGAGACGCGTCGCATAACGGCACAGCCACGCATTAATTAAATTCACAAAAAAAATATATATAAATATATATAAATTATACTGCAAAAAAACAAGCTGACTTTTGCCAAAAGTAAAAAATACAAAGGCAATTTAAAGTTCAATTTCAAATTAAAGCAGCTGCAAAATGAGCCAAATATTTTTGGCATTCGCTGTAAGTGTGAAGTGAGTGTGTGAAATCATTTCTAACTGTTTAATTTATTTAAGCTGCTGACTTTGCTCAGCTGTCAGACTCTGCTGGCAGCCACTGTGCGTCCCTATAAATTTGGATTTACTATCGAGGAGCAGCAGCATCGCGCCGAGAGTCGAGGTGAGCAGCAGTTAAAGGATTCATTTCATTCTTAAGATAATTGTGCAATTGTGATTGACACACATATGTATATATCTGTATATATGTAAATTGAGCTGCATCATGCTGACATAAAAGGCATAACTGGTCATTGTGCAACTGCCACAAACAAAGACGCAAGTGCCCCAACGGCTTGCGCAATACACGTTTAGAGGTCTCTAATTGCTGCAGCTGCTGACACCCGACGTGCGGCGGGTCAATATCAATTGAAATGCCTCAAATCTCAAAGACTCACTGTTAGCAGCAGCAGCAGCAGGCTTTCGATTCGTCGTTTTGTCTTTTTTTTTTCAAATTGGTAATAAAGTTTTTCAAAAACTTAAGAACCTCTTCAATTAGCATAACATGTAGAGACGACAGTGTTCCATAGCTTGTCTTGACATATTTATGGATTTTGAATCTTTTTCTTTATCGTTTTCATATCGTTTTTAATACGAATTCAAATGGCAAAAAATTTCAATATTTATAAGTATATGCATATATTCCTCGGATATTTGGTCTCGTTCGCGGCTAGCTGCCCACATCAAATGCCAGAGTTGAGTGTGCTAGGAAGCAGACAACAACAAATCACTTGAGCAACTTGCTGTGCACAATCTATGGAATGCATTCGCATACGGAATGATATATAGTTTTGGAATAGTTATAAATATAGCTCGTAATTGTTATAAATAGCTGTGGAGGGAGAATAGTCTTGAGGGATTCCCTTTGGTTCATTAAGAATATGAAATAAAAGCGAAAGTGAAGGTCAAACAATATGAAAAAGAGATAATTGAGAGAAATGTAGAAGAGGATAAAGAAGAAGTTCAATCACAATTTCATTGACAAAATTCTTGATGAGTTTATAATTTCTAGTTAGTTAGATTTAATAAAGATCCATAAAATCAAGTAAATATATATATAATTTTCAATTACCATTCAATTTACGTTAAAATATGACAAACAAATTTAAAAAAAAAATAAATAAATAAAAAAAAAATAATAATAATAAATAAATAAAATAAAATAAAATAAATAATAATCTAAGAAAACTTTAATATATTTTTATTTTTTATTCAGATAAAAAATATTTGAAAATATTTAAAATAATAAATTCTAACAATTTTTATAATTTTTATAATTCATATTTTATTTGCAATGATAAGCAAATTTTCTAAAAAAAAAAAAATCGAAATTATAAACAGTTTAAGATAATAAAATATAAAATCACGAATTACGAAATTTATAATGGAACCATGTACAATTCTACTAATACTACTTGAACTTAAAAGATGGAAAAATAGAAAAAATATTATAAATCAAAGTGATAAATATAAAAAAATTATAATAATAATCATAATTATAATAATAATAAATTATAAAAATTATAATAATAATCATAATAAAAATAACACTCAAGACGAACTTTATATACTTTATGACTAACATTAGCTCGTACGCCTTAAGAGTGCAAATTTAATAACTGAAGCGAAGGCTATCGATCTTTATCGATGGCATTAAAATGGACATACAGATAGGGATCGTTTAAGCTACATAGCTGTTCCGGTCAATAGAATATATATACATTATGGGATCTGCTACGCCTACTGCTACATCTGTTGCATACATTTCATTGTCATTCCCTATGAGTTCAGAGTATATAAATAAATACATTTTGGGCTGATATTTCGAATGAATATTCTTAAATAAGGAGCGGCACTAAAATCATACTATACGAGGCATTTAGGTTCCTGAAAATGTTTGAAAAATAAAGATGAAACATGCGTCACTTGCTGAATTTGCATACCTAAGACTCTCTCGGCTTCTGCCTATCTCTTTCTGCCTATCTTTCTATTTATAGCTACTAAAGTATCTCATTCCTATTCCACATCTTTACAATCAAAATCAAAATCAAGCAAACAAAAGTAAACATCATATCTGTTAACTTGTGATATTTCAAGTGACATTTGAATACCCTATAAGCCGAGATCTTACAAAGGCACGAGCGCCCGAGCCGGCTATAAAGAACTGACAGCCGATTATAGACATTAAAATAATACAAACAATCGCGCAACAGGCATTAAAGCGTTTAAAGAACGCGATCGGTAAGCGACAAGTGCGAAACGAAACTCGTTTAGGCTAGCCATGAACGAACGCAGCCAAAGCTAAATCTCAAGCCAACTGACTGCGTCAGGTATTGCACAGGTGGGTGGCTGTAGCTGTAGCAGGATGTAGTCGCTATGTTTATGATCTAAACATAACTCTCGACATAAATGCGACCCCCTACGCGCGTGCGTAGACAAAAGAAACAGAGGCAGAGGCAGCGGTAGAGGAAGATAACAAGATGACGATCATCATCATAAGACAACAGTTTATTAGATGCTTATCTTTATGGGCAAGCGTCAGCGCCCGTTTGGCTGGTTTGTCAAACGGATTATGAAAAAGAATTGAACCAGTTATGCTTTCTGAGCATCAATAATGAAGGTAATTTATGGAATGTACTCAAAATGCCCTGTACTCTGCATTCTCAGATGATGAATGATGAGGCTTGGACAATTGTAGGTTGTTGTAAGGCATTCGAGAGGTATACCTATTTCTGCTGTTAACATTTTAGTCGATAATACAAATTCGATAAAAATCGATAAGCAATTAAAATGTATGCCTACATATTATATATCATATATATGATATAAAACTTTTTCGTAAATAAATTTCTCTTATGCTGTAGTAAATTTCTGCTAAGCAAAATCGATAAATATCGACAACACAATACCAGTTATCTCTCTTATAACTCTGACATGACTTGAGTGCTCCAGCACGAGCACTTACAGCGTAACGGTTGGTCGATCACTAGAGATTATCTTAGCTTGACGCGCTTATGAAATGTTAATCAGCTTGTCTTCCGCCCTTTTGATAGACGAGAATGGCATTGTAATGGGCGAATTTGGCTTTATCACTGCCGATGGCATCTACCATGTAACTGTCTATGCGACTGACGAGAATGGCAAATTTCGTATCATCTCCATGAAGAACTTTCCGTATGCGGGTCCCAAGGCGCCCAGTAAGTAGAGTAGAAGAATGAAGCTGAAACCTCAGTTCAAGCCCTTCCCTTTGCTAGAACTTGAACCGAGATTACCCAAGTAGTAATTCACTGTATTTCATGATAATTTATGTCTAATTCAAAGAGAGCCCGCCTCCAACGCCCAGCACACAGCGCACTCCGACGCCCGTGACCAAACACAATTTCCATACGGCTGCCTGTTCGGGCTGTTTCCTGGGCAACTCCTCACCAGACCCGAAGAGTACTACGAATGTCCAGGGCGATCGCAGTACGAAAAACGAAATACGTCCGCTCTCGCAGTCGCTGTCCCCGGCGGCAGCCGCTGTGCCAGGTGAGCAGTTCACAGGTCACACGCACACAAAGACACACACACAACAGACACACACACAAAGCGGAATCGTTGGCCAGACGAGTTTCGAGAATGTGGATGCTTTGCAGGAGGCATCAATTCAGCTGGCCATTCTAGCCCAACACCCAGATGCGACTGGCTCACTAGTGACACTAGGAGCAGCACCTGCACCAGCATCTGCGATTACCACGACCACACCACTTCCACCACCACTTCCTTCTGTGGTGGTCAACGCGCAAACCGTGGCCCTATCACATGCCATTGACAAGGTGAAAGGCATGCTGGTAACGAGCAGACCCAACCCCTCTGCCTCGGCGCCACAGGCCCAGCATCTGCTGCCGGAGAGCGTCTTAAGCTCTGCTCTGCAGCAAGGGCAGAAGCTGGAAAGGATTCCGCCTGCTGTAACGATCCCAAAGGACCTAAATAGCTTTTCCTTTGGTCCACAGCCAGGCAATAGCCAACATCAGCAACAACAGCTAAAACAGCAGCAACAAAAGCTGCAACAGCATCAACAGCAGCAGCAACAGCAACAGCAGCAGCAGCTGGGTCAGCAGCAGCAGCAACAGCAGCAGCAGCAGCAGCAACAGCAACAGCAGCAGCTGGGTCAGCAGCAGCAGCAACAGCAGCAGCAGCAGCAGCAGCAACAGCAGCAACAGCAACAGCAGCTGGGTCAACAGCAGCAGCAGCAGCAGCAACAGCAACAGCAGCAGCTGGGTCAGCAGCAGCAGCTGCAGCAGCAGCAGCAGCAGCAGCAACAGCAGCTGGGTCAACAGCAGCAGCAACAGCAACAGCAGCAGCAGCAACAGCAACAGCAGCTGGGTCAACAGCAGCAGCAACAGCAGTTGACCAACTCGGGACGCGTGGCGCAGCGCATCAATGAGAACGTCTTGAAATCCATGCAGCAGTTGGTGCTGCCCATAGCACATAAAACCGTGGAGCACCTGACCAGCATTCGCCCAGCTAAAACGGATGCCAAAGACTTGAATAGCTTTGTCTTTGGTAAACTGCCTGTAAAGGGGCAGCTAGTGCCGTTGGCCAATGTGGCGAAGGGAAATACATTGGAACCATTGGTTACCGTGAAGCATCTGACCAGCATTTCCCCAGCTAAAACAGATGACAAGGACTTGAATAGCTTTGCCTTTGGTCAACTGCCTGCGAAGGGGCAGCAAGTGCCGTTAGCCGAGGTGGCGAAAGGAAATACATTGGAACCATTGGTCATCGTGAAGCATCTGACCAGCATTTCCCCAGCTAAAACAGATGCCAAGGACTTGAATAGCTTTGCCTTTGGTCAACTGCCTGCAAAGGGGCAGCTAGTGCCGTTAGCCAAGGTGGAAAAAGGAAATACATTGGAACCATTGGTCATCGTGAAGCATCTGACCAGCATTTCCCCAGCTAAAACAGATGCCAAGGACTTGAATAGCTTTGCCTTTGGTCAACTGCCTGTAAAGGGGCAGCTAGTGCCGTTAGCCAAGGTGGAGAAAGGAAATACATTGGAACCATTGGTCACCGTGGAGCAGTTGCCCAGGATTACGGCGGCCGCAACAGACGTAAAAAATGTTAAAAACTTTGCATATGGAGTTTTGTCCACTAAAAGTCCGCAGCTGATTTCAGCTAATGCTGTGCCCGACTTAGTCAACGCTCAAGGACTCAGCGGCGTTAACACTTTCGAACCGTTAACACTGGCTGGCATCGTGAATCAACAGTCTACACCATCGAGTGCGAATCGCATTCAATTTGCGCCAATTTCTGATTCTCTGATAAATACACAAAAAACAACAACACCAGCACAAATAACACACACCGTTGCACACACACAGCCACTGAGTAAACCAATTAACCAATTTGCATTTCAATTGAACTTGAGCTAATCTAAAATTCAATAATCCGCAGGTGTTAAGCCAGTTCAACAACCAATCAAAGCAATTGGCAATGCGGCAGTTCTTCCAGCCGTGACAACAACCCAGCAGAAATCACAACCTACTGGCTTCAAAGGACGTAAGCTTAGACATGAACCAAAGCAAAGATTCGTTAAATTTATTCACTCTTCTAAAAATTCACAGCTTTAGTGGGTGCACAACCCGAGCAACGACCACAACCAGTTAGCAGCAGTGCCGCCAACTTAAAGCCAAGTAAGCCTAGACACATAATCTTTTGTTAACTCTTATTTTGACTACGCATTCTCGCAGGCTTAGGTGCAACTCAGTCGCAGCCAGGTACAGGTAGCTTAGCCAGCTCTCAGCCAAGTAAGTAATGAAGGCTAATGATTCGTTAAGTTTCATTTACTTGCATCATTTTACAGCTTTAGGTACAACTCAGACACAGCAGAGACCGCAACCATCAGGCGGCAGCTTAGCAAGTTTCACACCAGGTTAGCCTAGACAACTACCATCTCATTAAGTTATTTAACATTGCAGCTACACTTACAGCAGTTGCAGTTCAGCCATCCGTGACAGGAACCAAGCCAATACAAGCACCCAACAGCGGCTCAGTAACTTCTACTCAATGTAAGCCAGAACAGAGGCAATCCTTTCGTTAAGTATAACAGCAAAAGCTTTGCTTGCAGCAAACACCGCAACGAAGTTCACAACCAACTCAGGAGCGGCTAGCAGTGCAGATCTGACCGGTGATTTGTACAAATTCAAATATCTGCTGGACTACAATGGACACGAAGAGACTGGCAGCCGGAATGGCGATAAGGTGGGCAACTACTTTGCCATCGGCGATGATGCTGTGAAGCATGTGGTCGAGTATATTGCGAACGAATTCGGCTTCCAGCCGCACATTAGCTGGCGCAAGCTGGAGGGCAACGAGGCAGCCCTGCCTGCCGACAACTCCCTGAAGCACTATGAGTTCAAGTGGTTCAACAAGGACAGCGAATAAAACAAATTATGTCAACTAGTAAAACCTTGTATATAAATCAAGTAAAAAGAAGAAGGGATTAGAAAAACATTTGATTTGTTGTTCTTGAATTGGGTCTCAATTTTTGTTTTGTTTATTATTATTATTATTATTATTATTATTATTATTTTGTTAAAGGTATTCCACTTAAATCAACTTAACGCTTACAGGGAATAGTTGGGACTAGGAGATGGGGTACACAATGTGGGCGTGGTGGTTGTCTTTTATACTTAGCTTTATAATATATTTTGTAAAGTTACATTCAGAATTTAAAAATTGTTTACATTTAGATGTAGCATAAAGTTGTGTATCTCAATTACACACACATTTAAAAATTACATAAGTACATTTATAAGTATCGATACCCAATGCTAGGGTACTCATATATATATATATTAATTTAGTTAAACTTGCGCTTAAAAATTCTAAATATTTTTTTATACACATAGAAGTTGTTTTTTTTTTTTTTCTTTTTTTAAATGTTAAAATTAAGTATATATATTTTTTGGTTTTTCTTTTAATATTCTTTATTGGATTATGTATTTAGGTTAGAAATTATTCAAGAGATTATAACTGTACAATCAACTATCACAGTCAACCATATCGAACTGATAAAGAATATTCCGAATATTGTAGATATTAAAAGACAAAAACAAAACGATAAACAAAATTGGAAAACAAAGTGCAAATGGTAGCCAGACGCGTGTATTCGCGTAGCTAATATCCTGTCATACCCGGCCACAGGGTATGACAAAACTTCAATAATACTCTATGCATTCTTAGATCTAGTTGCTATATATTTGTTGCATATATTTACATTTACAGTTCGCTGTTAACAAACACATTCTCTATGAAGCGAAAAACTATCGATAACTCTTTATCGATTGGGCTTACAATTAATATTTAGGCGTTAATCGCTCGAGCTGAAAGACATTGAATGAAGACTTGCTTAACGCTTACTATTAACAAGTGGCAAATGCTAACAACAATTCAAAATATTCCATATACACATATAGTATATATGTGGGTATGCTAGCTTATAATCGATTATTTATACTAGAACAATTCTGGAAATTTGCGAAATTGTTTTCGTATTGGAAAACTATTTTTGTTTGATTCTCATATATGTATGTATATATATATTTGTGTTAAGAGCTCAACTTATGGAAACAACGTCTAACTAAAATAGACTAAATACATAGACACATGCACGCCGCACTTACATACACAGACTCACATATACATATATAGATATATTTACGTTTATATATATATATATATATATATATATATATATATATATAGATGAGCAACTCGCAAAATGTTTGACTCTATCGTAGTACAATGATATTTACACACACATGCCACACACTGAGTTAAGATGAATACATATATGTATTATAACTAATTACCATCTAGCATATAGCCTCTTACACAGTTCTTCATCAGCAACTCATTAAAACAGCATTTATAGAAATAAGAGAGAGAGTGAGCTAGAAAACTCAATCGTTCACTATATAATTTCAACAGCAGCTAAGCAGGACTTTCACCATATATATATAAATCTCTATGCATAACCAGCACTAATGAAATGTATTTTACCCAGATTGGCGTATTAACGTTTTGCTTTGTTTGATTCGGCATTTTAAAGGCTTTAGTCAAGCTATATATAGAACGCAGAATGTTGCGATACTTTGGCTAAAAGGTATAACGATTATCAGATATATTGCAGTCGTAGATGCGACAAAATGAAACTTCTCCTCTGGTTGCTTACGCTGTTGATGTGCGTCTTATGGATAAACGCATACGGTTGTATAAGGCTTTCAAAAAGATGCGATTTCGATTATGAATGCTGCAGCGACTGGTGCAAAGATAGTTACTCTTGCAAAGCACGTAGGAAGAACCATGCGCATGAGTATATAAACAATAAAAAATAAAAAAATTACCTATTGTTTGTATATTGAATCTCTACAATGACACATACTTGAATGTGGAACTTAAAATATATATTCTCATTTAGTAATAGCCTTGATAAGATACTGATTCTGTATGAAAAGCTGGAGATGAAAAATTAAGCACTTTATTGACGAATTGATGGAAAGCAGTTATCATTTCCCCTCAACCATCTCAACGGATTTCAAGTTCAAGTTTCAATCTCAGGAATTATCAATTATCGATTTTATCTAATCGATAATAGAATATTACAAATCTTGCCATGAAATTCTCCTTCGCTTTTTTTTTTCCTTGCTTGATTTGGTGCTATAAATACTTTTGTCAAGCTCTATATAAAACTCATATTGCAATTGTTACTGTAGCTAATTCGTAGTACTCTAGCTACTAATATCATCAGAAGCGATTCCACCGCAAAGCCGTTACAATGAAATTTTATCTGTGGGCCCTTACGATCTTGGTGTGCATTTTGGGAATAAGAAGCGCATGGAGGCCACAATGCAAGAAGCTGGGACGAACCTGCTACAAACATAGAGCATGCTGCAGCGGATACTGTCTCCTGGAATTGTTTTGTTACGTACCAGGAGTTTTAGATGATTGATTGAGTGAAATAATTGGAATTTGAATTGGAATTAATGTAAATAAATTAGTTTTAAGCAGTTCGTTTGTGCAAGGTAAATAAATATAAATATTTCATTTTTATCAGTGAAATCTGTTGGATCTGCATGGAATACAGTCTGTGATTATCCTCATTCGATTACATTTTCTGGGGATTACTAAATATCGATTTTTAGCATCTGCATGAATATATAGAAAAGAAAAAAATAATAATAAGGCTGCGATCAGCTCTGTTCGATAACTGTTTAATTTTTTTTATAATTTTAATTTTTGTAATTTTTTTTTACGAATTTCCACAAAGAACTTGGATATATTGTGAAGCATATAGTAAAAAGAAATAACATATTTTCAATTTCAGTTTATCGCTTTCAATTGGTGGGAATCGATTTTTATTGATTTTTTGTTTACTTTATGTAATGGGTATGCAGATATATCAGAATACATATATACCTGTTCAGTAAATAATAATAACCCTTCATGGTGACTTTCATGGTGCGCATGCAACTAACAGACTGATCTAATCGATGACAATCGAAATGAAACGATCTTGATTGTTAACTAAATGTTTACTAAATGTTAACTAATTGTTAACTAATTGTTGAACAAAACTCAAATGCACTTTTTATTTTGCAACGAAAAGTGAACGAGTCGAGATGGTCCGGAAGTTTATATCTGCTGCATACTCGAGGCCTCAAGGTCTTGTCTAGAGTGAAGAATTTATGTCTTTTATAAGATATGACCTGTCCGACTATGTAGACTGAAGCTATCTGCTCTTAGCTGCTGTTATATGACGATACACTCTCTTATATAAACAAGCATTGAGTAAACTTACTAAAATAATTTGATCTTCATGCTAGCTACTAGGCTGAACGGATCGATAACAATCGTAGTGGAACCAAGATTTTGTTAACGTTGCTCGGACACATGGAGCGCAAAAAGCACCACAAGTATCTGCTTTGACGCACATCATGGATGAGCATGATGTGATGTAGAGTGTAGAATAATAAATTTATCTTCAGTAAAAGTGGCCTGTCCACAGAGTTCACAATTACTGAAGATATCTTTACTCTTAGCTGCTCTTAGCTATTAAAGTGAATGCGCGGCTCACAGAGAGAAATATTCTAATCAAGGAACAACTGATGAGAGCTGATGAAGTGAAGACTGCCTTGCGAATAGCAGAGAGTGATGCAATCCCTGGAACTGATCAGCATATGCATTTCAAATTTATCAATGTTGCCTTTGCTAATGCGTAAGAGTAAAATCTGCTGCTTTGTCTAGAGTATTGCTATGATTTCTTGTTTTCTTGTTTTCTTTTTTTTGCATTTGGTATTTTGTTGGTGGTTTTGGTTACACTTACAATAAAAACGTCGCCTGCTCGCCCTTGACGTCCACATAGTCGTAGAGCGAACGCTCGGCATAGTTGCCGGCGTAGGTCATTCCGCCGCCGCCGTTGCTGCTGCTGTCCAGTGCTGACTCGCCGGCGGGCGTGGCCGCTGGCGGTGGCGGCCCGGCACCCAAGCTCAGCCCGAACTTTTCCAGGTGGCATCATTTGAGCAGCGTGGGCAGGCTGCTGTTCATCAGCCGATTGCCAACGACCAACGAGTTGAGCGTCGAATTGCCACCGCCCACGCCCACACCGACGCCGACGCCAACGCCCACACCCACGCCCATGCTCATGCCATGCACGCCTAGGCCAAAGCCTGGACTGCTATGCGCTGGATTCTGAACCTCCAGCAGCGAGCTGCCAGCTGCATTGCTCGAGAGATGCGAGTGGCCTGTGTTCAAGTTGTTGTTGCTGCTGCTGCTGCCGTTGTTGTTGTTGTTGCTGCTGCTATTGTTGTTGCTGTTGTTGTTGTTGTTGGTGTTGCTGCTATTATTGCTGGTGGTGTTGCTGCTGGTGGTATTTGTTGCCGTGCTGCCAAAGCCGCTCATAATGCCCGTGCCGCTGGCGACACCGACGCCGCTGCCAGCGCCGGCATTGCTCTCATATTATGATGGTCATGCATAATGTGGATAGGAGCTAAGGTGCGGCGCCACATGCGATGGCGTCACATGGCCCATCGAGTGCGGCTGATACAAATTTGTAGCCGGACTTCCCCAATTGCCCCACGAAGCGGCCGTGGGAAAGATGGAAGCTGCACAGATCGAGAAGGAAAAGAAAGCAACACACAAATCAATATGATTGAAAATTTCAATTGCTGCATGTTCACACACCTGAGGATGAGGTCATGCCATGATGCGGACTCATAAACGAGCTCAGCTTGGCGCTGTGATGATATGGAGTCATGAACAGATCACTCTGATACTTGTAGGTGGGATCGCTGGCCGCCGGCTGTGTGGCAGCCGCCAGGCCCTGGAAGTCAAATTTATACGCATAGCGCTTGCCATGAACCTTGGTCATGATATTCTTGTCATAGTAGTATCTGCAAGGGAGAGAGAGAGAGAGAGCAAATTGTAATTAGCCAGTAAGTTCATGCAATAAAATAGAAAATTCGGTATGAAAGTTGATTCCTGCTGCCCTGTGGGAAAGCCAAACAAAAGTCTGACAACGAATAAATAATTACAAAATAATGCTCGCTTTATGCGTTTTAAGTTAATTTGCTGACATTAAGGCGATTTGGCTGCCAGAGACGCCCAGCCCCCGGCCCTCGACGCCAAGCTGCCACCCTCAACAGACAGGCGAGCCCAACCACAGGTCGAGCTGCCCTCAATCTCTGGCCCTGCAATTAAATGGCAAACGCCTTTCGCACAAACTCAAACAGTGAAATGCTCTGCTGTAGCTCGGGGCATAGCCAAATTGCTTGGGCAGACAGCCAAGCAGCAGGCGGACAGTTGTGTCGTCTTCGGGGGCAGTCAGAACAGACGACGACTGGCCGCAATGTTGTTTGCTTTGGCTGACTGTGCCAGAAAAAGTGATTAAGTTTACAGCAAACTGCGAAAACTAAACAAATTGTTGACTGATCACAAATGAAAGTTGTATAATGATTCAATATTTGCTATTAAATCAGGCAAATCGCATTTAATATGATACTTGCTTAATTTGATTGCCAAGAATAATCTCTGGCTTTCATTTTCCCTTTCTCTCTCTCTCTCTCTCTCTCCCGATCTCTTTGACTGCCGCGCTAACTCTATATCTTTATATACATATTTATACAAACCTTTTTTTTTGTTTTGCAGTCTCTTTCTTTCATTTATTTCATGCTCACTTGATTATGCGAGTGAAACAACTGAAATAAAGATACTCTCTCTCTATATTTCCCTCTCTCTCTCGCTCTCTTTCTCTCTTTTGCGCACGTTCTATCTTATACGCTTTAGCTCTCTTTCTCTCTCTCTCTCTCTCTCTCTCTCTCTCTCTCTCTCTCTTTTGCGCACGTTCTATCTTATACGCTTTATCTCTCTCTCTCTCTCCGTCTCTCCTTCTCTACCTTTCTCTCTTTCTTTCATTTACTTTCCCTCTTTTTTAAGCTCTCTATATATCTGCTCCACTCATATGTGTCTCACCTTCTCTCTCTCTCTCTCTTTCATTTGCACTAGGTCCATTTCACTATTAGACTATACCTCTCGTACTTCCTCTTGCCTCTTACATTCCTAGACATTCCAAACATACATACATATATTGCATTCATATTTCCTAAAACTAAGCAACAAATTTGATTGTTTATCACATGAACTCTATCATATTTCAGAACATTGTATGTGAAGTTCTGATCACAGCAAATACTTTAAATTGTTTATCCATTGTTAATAATGTCAGTTCGTAAATTATCATAATTACTTTAAGAACGCTTCAGAAATGTTAATTTAATTGTTCTGGTTCTGCTTTGGCTTCTGCTGTTCGAGATAATTTTATTACGTTATTCAGCGTATCGAATTTAACTTTTTACTGCGTTTTCGTTGTGCAGCAGACAAAAACAAAAACAAAAAAAAAAAAAAAAAACATTGAAATTAATTTCAATTTCAATGCTCATTGTCATTATTTTTTTCGCTCACTGCGCAATTGGCCATAAATTATGCCAATTAAGAGCATAAATTAAAGCTGACACAAAAGACTATATAGCTGACTCTCTCAACCCACTCTCTTTCCCTCTCGCTCTCTTTACATCAATAAAAAATATATGTATAGATTTCTCTCTATCTTTAACAGAGAACAAACAATCAGAACCAATCAATGGCTGCTGATGGACGCGGGTGGAACAAAGCACACAATCAGCGAGACAAACAGCACAGCAAAAAGGATTAAAGTAAAAGCCATTTACACATATCTCTCTCTCAGACTATGTGGCGATGCGTGTGTGTGGGTGTGGCAGGGCCAAGTGGCTAACAAAAGGGCAGCTGGCTGTAAATAAACATGCCAAATGAAGCATTAAAGCACTTGTCCTTGTTGTCTTTATGTGTGGCTGTCATCTACATGGCTGCTCAGCTTACATTTACACACACACACACACACATATGCTCTTATATATGTGTATTGCATACTTTGCAGCGCTCACATTTCTTAGTCCACATGAAAGCCGAGACGGCAACAGCGTTCAATTGAGCTGAAATGTGTGAAAAGTGTAAGAGATAAAAGCAAGACTGCCAAGAAGGTGGATATAACAGAACGAATACTGTATACACTAGCAGAGACATCAAAAACTATGTTCTATTGATTCCCTATTTAAATAAAAATTATTTTAGCTGCATATATAAACACAAGCTAAATGCCGATCAGTCCAGTTTAATGTTGATCAAGCAAGAGTGCTATAGTTTCTTTTAATTACAGATTTAAAAATCTTTGTATTATCGGCATCATTGAAATTTTTTAATTTTTATTAAGATTTGTCATTTGCTTAAAAAATATTATATTTTATTAAATACCAAATGCATGCAAATAATTTTTAAATTTTACCAAAACAATATAAATTAAGAAGAAAAATCTGGCAAAATCTAGAATTTGAATAGATTCTAGTAGAAATTCTCTGATACCTGAATTTTATTTTTCAAAATTTTAAATCAAATACAGATGCTGAAATCTGACTAAACTTTAACATATGATTTTTTTTTAAGCTCATGCTATCCTCATGCCATATTGTTTCTCCACACATCAGCGGTAATTTCAACTCGCACACATATCAGCAGATGTACCTATGGTAAGAGCATTAAAAAAGGATAACACATGCACAGACAAAGGCATTAAAAGATAGAGGCAAAGAGAGATAGAAAGAGTGAGGGCCAATGAGATACAAGAGGCAGCCAGGCAGGCATTCATTGAACGTGTTGACGCTTCCGCACATCATCAAACAAAACAAGAGCAAAAAAAAAGAAAGAAAAAAAAAGGTTTTCCTTTGCTTTGTTGTCGCTTATCCAACACTTTTTACATTTATTTACATGTTGATTGTGACCGTGTGTGTGTGTCTGTTGCAAATTGGCTGTCAGGATTCTTCCACTTGAATTGTCAGCTTCTCCTTCATTGGCACTCATTGGCCAACTGATTGCAACTGACAGTTTTCAAGGAGCCAAAAAGGGTTGCCGACTTATACGAGTGCCAAAGAATTGCATAAAACTCTTCGATTTAAGTTCTGTGTGCTTAGCAAATTGACCGTTGCGCAAATATTTAAATAGTTGTGCATATGTTGAGCTCTAAATGTGTTGAACAAACAGCAGAAAACGAAATGGGACGAAACGGAGGAAGAGCAGTTGGGCAGCGCCTTTGACCGGGGCGTGGCTGTGCCAGGGTTGGGTCAAGCAATCATATTTACAGCAATTAGATTGCCAGATTTCATATTTTTATACGTAGTTTTCTTTTTTTTCTTCTATTTTATTTCTTGATTACATTTCGACATACGAAAACAATTTCATATTGAATTTGTTGAAGCGAAATACGCCCGGTTTGCTTATGTTGAATACTCGCTCGTGGTAAGTGGATAGAGAGTATATAGATAGATAGATGTAGAGAGTGTATATATAATATATATATTTAGCTAGCTGCTAGCTAGTAGTTCTAGAGTTTTGTTTTGTTTAGGCATATATTGAAATCTCTTCTCTTGTTACACAAGCTAATAAATATGAAGATCAAGTGGACTACACGCTCGGGTCTCTCAACTGCACTCTTAGAATACGCAATAGAATAGATTAAAAGTAGAAGAAAATAGATTGATACATACAGTGGTTCACAGCTTATTTCAACCAGTACTTTAAAAAAAGTTTGTTGGGCTATAAAATCTAAACTATTGACAATATCCCAAAAATTTAAACGCAGGTTGTTAGTGTGATGTTTTAACTATTACAAAATCAATTCATTTATTTTTTAAATATTTTTTCATTATTTAATATTGTTTAAAAACTAAAAAATGAGACCAAGTCAGTTCCACAGCTTATTTCAACCACTTTTGAAATAACAATATTAAACATTATAAAACCTTAAAATAACAATAAATTAATATTTGGTGTGACCACCCTTTTGGTTAACTACCATTTTAAGCCTTTTTGGAATAGATTCCACCAACTTTTTGGTGACTTCTGGAGTAATTTTTCCCCATTCCTCAACCAATGCAGTTTTTAGGTCCGATTTGTTTGAAATTTTGTGTTTGCGAATGTTTGTTTCCAAAATCGACCACAAATTTTCGATTACATTTAGATCTGGTGACTGGGCTGGTGGTTTCATAACGTGCGGACATTTCCAGATCAGCCAAGTCTGGACAATTCCCGCAGTGTGTTTCGGGTCATTATCTTGATAAAACCTGAAGTCCTCCTTTATACCCAGTTTCTCAGCACTTTGGATTAAATTTGACTTCAAAACATCTAGATATTTAAGTTTATCCATCGTAGTCTCGATGAACTCCAAGTTCCCAACCCCGGCAGCTGACATACAGGCCCAAACCATAACGCTGCCTCCGCCATGCTTTACAGTAGCACTCAAATTTTTTGCGTCAAGCTCTGTGTTAGGCTTACGCCACACATATGAGGGCCCATCCGACCCAAACAAATTAAATTTGGACTCATCACAAAATAAAATTGTATTCCAGAATCCAATGTCCTTGTGCAAGTGCTCCTGTGCAAATTTAAAGCGACACTTTTTGTTTTTGTCGCTTATAAAAGGCTTCTTGCGTGGTACTCTGCCATTAAAGTCATGTTCCCGAAGCACACGGCGAATAGTTTCTGGGTGGCATGACTTGTCCAACTCCTCCTTAACATCATTGGCTACTTGTCTAGCAGATAGTCTTGGGTTATCTCGGATTTTTCTTACAATATAGCGCTCGTCCGTGGGATTAAAAATTTTGTTTGGAGCATTTCTACCTTTATCGTGGGTTCTATTTTCACGAACAAAACGGTATATGATGCTTTGAACTGTAGAATCACTCAGTCCAACCATATCAGCAATTTTTCTACGGGAATGGCCAATTTTATAGTGTTTCAGAACAAGTTCCCGCTGCTCAATAGATGTGCGTGGTCCCATTTTGCTAAATTAACTTTTCTGCAAGTTGCGCTTTCAAAATTCAGCACAAACTTATTTCATCACATTACGAAAATAGTGTATAAAGCATATAACAAGAATCTACCGTTGCATTGCAAAATAACGGATCTTTCATCAGCTGAAAAGTTTGTGGTTGAAATAAGCTGTGGAACTGACTTGGTCTCATTTTTTAGTTTTTAAACAATATTAAATAATGAAAAAATATTTAAAAAATAAATGAATTGATTTTGTAATAGTTAAAACATCACACTAACAACCTGCGTTTAAATTTTTGGGATATTGTCAATAGTTTAGATTTTATAGCCCAACAAACTTTTTTTAAGGTACTGGTTGAAATAAGCTGTGAACCACTGTATATGCACTGACTCACATGCCCTAACTAGCTAAGGCTTGAAGCCACAACTCTCTAACAACTCTCCATCTCTGCAGTTCAAGCGAGCATTACGCAGTCAGCTACACCCTATACTTCATACCATTTCTATTTACTACTTAAACCACCTTCTTTTCTATTGCTATTTTCAGCCCATTTAGTGGGCCAATTGTTATCAAAGCGGCTAATCAGCCTTGAATCGAATCAAACGACAATGATGAGACTCAGATTTTGCTCACAAATTGGACACATGCCCACATTTTTCGGGGCAGATACTCGCAAATTGCGAGTACTTGGACTAATTAGCAGCACTTGAGCGCACAAAACAATGTGGATAATAAAAAAAGAGAAAAGAAAAACAACCCCAATATATATATATAGTGGGAGCGAGAAAAACTTACCTCAAGGCGCGACTCAGCTTGTCGTAGTTCATGTTGGGCTTCGATTTGCGCTCGCCCCAGCGGCGGGCTACTTCGTCGGGATCGGTTAGCTTGAACTCGCCGTTGGTGCCCTCCCAGGTGATGCAGCTGGCATTGTTGCTGTCCGACAGCAGCTCGAGCAGGAACTGCCATAATTGTATCTGTCCCGAGCCTGCAAAGCAAATATATAAATATTATATATATATACTATGTATATTTATGTAATGGAAATAGAAAGCTATTTAATGCCAGTATTTTGGCTGCCTAAATGTCCGTCAAAAGAGCATATCCTTTGGCGCTGGCTGGCTGGCATGGAATTATGTAACATTGACTGACCCGAAAGCTAAGCATTTTGTGGCATGCAAAAGTGCCATAAAGTATTTCCGACACGCTGCTCAACTCCCGACAACCCGATTTGACCAACTCGCCGCCGAGGGGCATCTGCACTCTGCAGCCAACAGGCTATCCTGCTTGAAATTTATGTAATACCCTAAGAGCCTGAGCGTTGTCGAGAAGAGTTTTTATTTCTTTTCATTTTTGGGACTTGCGATTAAGTCAAGAAAGGCCAAAGGAAATGGCATGGCATGTAAGTGCAAGTGTAAGACAGATAAAATATGTTAGAAATATTATTTGCCATTAAATTTGAATATTTATATGAGCGGAAGAGACTTCAGAGGTATGTAAATTTATGCATTATACTGTGTGTATGTAGTTCACTATTACTACATAATTTCTTCTACAAGTTTTATAGATATGCCTCTAAAGCAAGCATTAAATATATGACTTTTTGAGCTGTTTATTAATATTTGTTCGTAGAGCTAAATATGTATATGATGGGATTTTTTGTAAGTTACTCAAGCATGTCTTCAGCACATCTTCCGTTGACCTTTGATATTTTAGCAACACAAATCAGTAACCAAATGTCGTCGCGCTCATTACACAATCACTCTCTCTCTCTCTCTCTCTCTCTCTGTCTCTCTCTCTCTCTCTACCAATATAAATATATTTATGAGCACACTTTGATTTTTCTTTTGTTGTGCGTGCTAAAACTTTTACGAAATTATGATTTTCGTATTGTGCAAAGGATTCGGCACGCATTCAACGCAGACATCATAAATCGCTTAATCATTTGGCAATTAGGCCCAGCCCCAGAACAAAGTCTCTCTCTATCTCCCTCTCCCTCTCTCTCACTCCCTCACTCTGTCGTTCTTTCATAAAAAAAGGACACACACAAAGTCTGCTTACTGGGGGTTGAAAACCTGACAGCCCTGGGAAGCTAAAGTTGAGTTTCGTCCTTCGGGTGGTGGCTGAGACATGAGCTCTGAGCTCTGAGCTCTGAGCTCTGAATTCTGTTTGTTCATGTGTGAGAAACGTCATGAATATTGCGTTAATTGCAAATCATGGTCAAGAGAATGTGTTAAGTGCCAACACGACAATGATGATGATGATGATGGTGTTGGTGATGATGATGACATGAATGAGTGATAACTCAGTCAGCGTTGTAGGCGTGCCAAACAATTGACACGCTATTAAAAGTCAAAAAACAATGGCTCAAGGCATTACAGCTGCCCAGCCTAATGACAGCTAATAGATGTAAGGTTAAATTAAAAGCTAGTATACTTGGTATATATCGACATGTAGAATTATTTTTACTATTATGTATATAGCTTACTACATGCTTTACTTTTATGAATGCGCGAGTATATAGCTAAAAAATATATTAACAAATCATTCTAATTAGCGTATCTCATGATTATGGATATAATGACTCATATTTTCTTCTATACATAAGCCACCCCCATATTCCCTAAAAGCCAAGCCTTCTATGATCTCTGAGCTCCTTGAGAGTAAAGTATTTATTAACATAAGCCTAAAACATCAGATGAGGTTTCAAGTGAACAAAATAGACAAAGATCTTTCTGAGTATAAATAAATCATTTTTTTGATACTTTTGAAGTAGATATCGTATATTATAGCTATGAAATTATATACATTAAAAAAAAGAATGTTTTTTACTGCTTTAATATAATTTAGCTTTTGATGCAACGAAAATGCATATCTTTTCATATAGAAGAAAAAATATAAATTATATATAAATAAAATATATATAAAAACATAAATTAAAATAAGTTTATTTTCCTATATATCTCTAACCATGTTTTTTTCAATACATCTACATAATTTATAAAATATTATCAAATAAATTGAATAGTTGCGTCGAAAGAACTTTGACTAAATAATGAACCTGCATAAGTGTTAAATCCTATTCAACTGCCTTAAATATTTATCTCTATACATCATAAGTGTCCCAGCTAACAGGTATTGTCAAGTCGAACACGCCCTAAACAATTGCTGTCACTTGGCCAATTTGAAGGCAATTTGGTCACAAAGGCGTTGACGCCGCCGCCTCTAAGAAATGTTAATTTAATATATGTACTTAGCGAATAGACGCAGAAGAAGCAGAAGAAGTCGACAAGGCAAAGTAATTAGCTGCAGGAGTTGTGCAAAAGTTTCTTTGATATGCCGACAGAGGCTGCAGCACCCAGCGTTTTTTTTTTTTAATTACAAACAAGTTTTTGTGCTGTGCCTGGCAATTATGTCACGACTAGAGCTAGTTTTAGGGTTTAGTGTTTTTGCTACTATTTTTTTTTAGTGTGTTTTGGTTGCATGCACAGGCTGCAGCTGTGTCTGCCATGCAAATGAGGCGCAAAGCGCGAGGCAGGAGGCGCGAGCTCTGCAGCTGAGACCGGACTTGGCTAACAAAGCGGTTCCGTGTCCAAAGGAAGCCATAATTAATCAAAAACAGCATTTTTGCCACCCAAAAAGCGAAAGCGCACGGACATGTGTGTACACGTGTGTGTGTGTGTGTGTTGGGGTCATATGTATGTGTTTTTCTCAGTGAGCTTTTGCGATTAACTTGAAGTTGAAGTCAACTTGGCAACGGTCTAAGCCTAAACACCAAATACAGCACGCTGACTAGCCGAGAAGGAGACAGCTAGAGAGAGAGAGAGAGAGAGAGAGAGAGCGAGAGATGGAGAGAGAGTGAGAGCTTAGCAAGTGTAAAAGAGAGGCAGCTAGTATAAATGGGGAGCAATGGCGTTCGGCGCGTGTAAATGTCGCGCCGGAAAATGTTGGGCGTCTGAGTTTTTATGCTAATTCCGTTCAAACGCCATGTTTGTGCGCCGCTTGGTTGGGGCGTGGGCGTGGCAAGGCAGGCACATTAGGGGGGCGATTATTTCGAGGAGGGTGCCAAACCACACACCAACACAGCGTAGCGGTCAACAATGGCGGCAAAGCACACACAGCCACAGGATCAATACAAATTATTGATTTTATTTCAAACTTTCAACTGCAGCAGGGCAAAAATTCAATTTAAGTTGAAAAACTTCTGCACAAGACATCAAAGTGTATAATAATAGCGTAGTAAAACTAAACTAAACTGTACTAAAGCGAGAGTTACGGCTTTTGGCTTTGGCGGTGGCCGAGGCAGAGAGTTGTTTAGCTTACTTTAAGCAATTAAAGTAGTAAATTATGCAAGTTATTTGTTATATTTACTTCAACTTATTAAACAAATAAAGTTAATTTTTGTATAACAAACAAATATATTTGCACTCGATGGCTTCTCCCGACTGACTTTGTGCTCAGCTAAAGCTGATTTCTAGAGTAAAGCTGTAACAGCTAAATTTCAAAATTTTCTATTTTTACTTGTTGTTTATTTGGTTTTTATAAAACTGTGAAAACTTAAAATATTTTCAATAAGCAACTTATTTGCTTTTATAAAGCTGTGAAAAATAAATTTCAAAACATTTTCAATAGTCAAGTTATTGAAGTTTGAGACTTTTGGCCAAATCTTTATGGCAAATAAATATTTAAGACTTGATTTTCACAATTTTATTTTATAAATCAGCTTTTGTTACTTTTTTTACAACTAGATTAAGCTGCCACTAAAGGCAACAGTAAGATTCTTAACAGAATATAGTAAAATGAAAAATTAAATTAAAAAAATAAACAAATAAATTACAAAAAAATAAATAAATAAAATAATAAATAAAACAACAACAAAATAAAATTTAAAAAATAAAACAAATAAAATAAAATAAATCAGCTTATCAATTGGTAATTGGAGGTTTACCAAGAATTCCAAGTCTTTAAATTGATTCTCATAGTTATGTGAATAATAGTTCTTTTAAAATTGTTCACAATATCAAGTACATATATATACATATATGAAATATATTTAATTTATTCATGAGTTTCAAGAAATCATCATTATGCATCACCTAACGATTTTCAACTGATTTTTTTTTTTCAACTCTCAGTATTCATTTTAGAGTTTCACTTTACCCATTAATCATAAGTGATAGATGCACACCTACTTTTTAACCCTTTGTGAAGCCCCTTTTACAACTAGATACTACTGTATATGTATGACTGACTATATATATACACATTTATGTATAGTTTTTGTAAAGTCAGCCTTTTGGGCGCGTGCTGCAGACAAATGCAATTCAAGTCAAATAACGAAAAATAATTGCCTGGGCCACGCCCACTGCAGCGCTTAGGCACACGCATGCGAATAATGAATGTATTCCGAAAATGAAGCAACAACAACAACGAAAAAATGTAAAAGTTTATAACACCTTTCGCATAAATTAGAAAAGCAAGTAAAAGTCCGCAGGGTTGAGCGAGTTTGGCTTTCGACTTTTTGCTTTGCATGCAATGGGTTAATTTGTTAGGGTGCGCCGAATCTCGGCCAGAAATTGATATGATAATGCAGACAGACAGAGAGGGAGAGAAGGGGATAGAGAGACAGAGTAAGATAGGGGTTTCTTTAACGTTATATGCGCTATTCAACTTAATCTAAGCACCTGTATCTTTATGCTTTTGTGATTATTCAAACTTACCTGAGCTGGCTAGTCGGCTGCTGGTGGGTCCGAACATTTGATATGGATCTGCAAAAGAGGGTGGCAAGACATTAGTTTTTTATTTTAGTCTAGTGTGTATCCGTGTGTGAGTGTGTGTGTTTGTGTTTTATGCAAATGAAGTGCCTCTAATGAAGGACCTGCCAAAACGGAATACATTATGCATAAAAACAGAAGGAAAAAGAATTGTGTACGTGGGCAAGTTGCGTTTCCGCTGATGAAATGAAATGCATTACCAAAACTGCATGAATGAGTGTGTGTGTGCTTACATATACAGTATATACAATGTATATATGTATAAATATTTATATATATATATGCTTGGCATATCCATTTCACTTATTATCCGGCGCGCGTTTCCTGGTTGAGAGCAAAGCTACAAAAAAACGTTGCATACTTTCGAGCGCAGAGCTAAAGGTTATATGGCAACAAAACTTAGCGAACATCTTCGATGCAGCTACAACACAATTCTGCATGATTCGCATCATAAACTCAGCTGTATATACATATGTATATACATGTATATACCCATAACATATATGTGCATTGTTTGCTGCCGTCTTTTGTTCTCTGTGCACAATTTAATGCGCATAAACAGGACCGTCGGCAGTAAGTCGCGCTGGCACGCGTCCTTTTCAGGCACGGCCGTCAAATTTGACAGCAGAGAGAAAAAATATATAATAAAAAAAAAGAAACTGAAATAGAAACAGAGAACCCGAAAACGAGAAGAGCTGAAAAGCAAGCCAAGTTCTCGGCAGCCTCGTTGGAGTGCGTCTGGGGCTGCGCTCTAATTGAGAATCCTTTATGGCATTTCAATTGTTTCCATTACGCTTCGACTGCGACTGCGACTGCGACTGCGAGTGCGACTGTGAATGCGAATACTTTTGTTTCCATTCCCATTTCGAGTGGCGTATTTAAGGTTTTGATTTGCGACAGTATTTTCCAAGGGTCTTTTTTACTACACTTTAAAGCGGCAGAGCGCGCGCTCTAACCGAGAGTAAGGGTAAGTGTAAAGCGACTCTGGAGTGGACGACATTGAGTGGAGGTATTTGTTTCAATACATTTGGACGAGATGTATAAAAAAAAAGCATCGAGTGCCCGAATTTCAAGTGGCATTGGCAGCGTGCGCACAATTTCAATTGCAAAACTTTATTAGTGTTGGTAAACAGCCAACAGGCACTGTTTATATTTGAATTTGGGCTAAACAATGCGGCACGTGAGCTCAAGCACCTACTCTTAATATGCCTTTAATGCGGCAGCTACTCAAACCTTTCTCTTTTCCATAAAGCATAAACTACATACATATTTATTTCATTTGATTCACTCACCAGGTTGCCGTAGTTGTGAGTGTGGATCATGTTTAATACTCAAGGCATTTGAGCTGTAGCCTGCAAAGATTACAAACAAATTTGAATAATATTAGAACTTGGAGAAAATGAGAGTTGGAAATGAAAAAAAAAAAAAAAAAATATAGAAATAACATTGAGTTGAGTATTAGCATTGATTATTTTTATACCCTGAACCCATTGAAAATGGGAATTCAGGGTATAATGGTTTTGTGAAAATGTATGTAACAGGCAGAAGGAGAAGTCGCAGACCCCATAAAGTATATATATTCTTGATCAGCATAAAAAAATAAGTTGATTGAGCCCTGTCCGTCTGTCCGTCCGTCCGTCCGTCCGTCCGTCACATGAACATGCGTATGTTAGCTACGCAGTACGAGTTTATTTTGTTTTTTCGATAACTCATCCCATTTCCAAATTATCGATAAAAAATCGAAAATTCGTTTCCATTTTTAAGGTTTTTTGGACATAACTTCTACACTATTTCAGCTAGAGACTTCAAATTTGTCTATTTAGATAGATATTATGGATACGCAGATTTTGGATGCCACGCCTCTTTCGCCCCCAATTTGAAAAAAACGCATTTCAAATACTAGAGACTTGCAATTTGGCATATAGATAGATTTAGATACTCTTAATCTACTTTGAAAATTTCATTAAGATAGTCCATCTAGAAATGGAGTTATGAGCGTCCAAAGTTCAGCCCAACCCACCCCCAAGCCACGGCAGCAACTGTGGTTAGCAGAGCGCGCGCTCATAAGTGCGTAAAGAAGAAGAGTATCACTTTTTTGCAGGGTTCAGGGGATCTCGTAGTCGAGCCGTCTCGACTAGAGCCTTCTTACTTGTTTATTATTAGCTTTTATTTAGAATACCATTAACGCCATAATTTGAGCTCAGAAATAAGTGAGAGAAATTAGAACTATGCACGTAAATTGTCTTTCACTCACATTTTCAGAAAAAAACTCAGAGAACAGTCGATAGCATTTGAGTTTCAACGAGCTCATTCGCGATCGGCTAGCAACATTTTTTTTCGCTCTTATATTTACCCGAACGTTTGGTTGAGTTCCATGAGGCAAACAGACTTTTGTGTATGTATTGGTATAGCATGTGCGTAGCACGCCAATAGCATTCGTCAAAGTAAATATGTGTATGTGTATGTAAATGTGAAGATCGTTTGTATAGACTCTTTGACTTCTCTGCTCTGCTCACTTACTCAAGCTCAATTAGGTCTATTGCTCCCTAAATTATGTTCGGGAAAAGAGCGTCACACGAAGTTCAGAGTAAAGCGCTCAACTGAACGAAAATAGCCGAATGCTCTTGATCAGAGCAAGTGTGAGTGAGTATAATTTTAATCGACTGATTTCATGAACAGAACAGTGAAGGTTGAAACGGTTAACAGTTATTTGTTAGTTCAAGAGACAAGTAATATTCTTCTTAGCATGCAATGCTTAATTCTACATAGAATTGATTTATGTATTTATATATAAGGGACTTATATAAAATATTTTAAGTTTTAATGTTTCTAAAGCTTTTTTTCTATGACCTACACCAAAATAGTTATATTCAGTTATATGGTAATAGCATATATCCTCTAAGCCAACTCGAATCGCTGACATTTATAAGCGTTTTTTTTGGCAGTCAGAGGTAAAGCTTTGATCGTATTGGTGTTGGTATTGTTATTGATATTCTTTAAATAATAGGATGAATTTCAATAACAATTAGTATTCTTATATATTATTGGTATTACTGATATTTTCAAATATTTTGTCTGCATATTCATTTATATTAAATATCAAAATTATTATTCAAATTGGCATTCGTACTCGACACTCTAATCAGAATTTAACTACGAGCTAAGCGCTGCGATCAATCTGCGAGGCAATAATGTCTGGCGACTGTCTGTCTATGCCAGAGTAAATCTCATTAGGCTGCCTGAGGCTAGGCAGCCAGGCGTAAAGTCAACCAGTTGTCAGTTGTTGATATTGTGATGGCCACAACACTTGTCATTTCATACAATCAAAGGCATCAACTCAACCGCAGAGCACACAAACATTATCATAGTTCTGTCATCAAAGCAAATCAGAGCCAAAGGCTACACAGCGAGAGAGAGAGAGAGAGAGAGAGAGAGAGCGAGCGAGCGACTGTGATATGAGCAATGCGGCAGGCGTCAGGCTCTTTCATTTTAATGGAATATGATTGTATAGAAGGCAAAACAATGCCGCTGGCAATTCAATTTAAAATGCGATGAGATCTCAGCGAGAGCGAGGCCAATGGAGAGGGGGAGCTGAAGAGCTGAAGAGCGGGAGAGGTGTGTCAAAAAGCGTTGAAAGTTGCGGCAAACTTCACGCTCCATACAAATTAAAGCCGCAGGCAAAGGACACAGGCGGGGGGCAAAGGACTCTTGCTACGGGCATGGCTCAGTGGTTATGCACCGCCCGCTGTTGTTTTCGTTGTCACTCATTGTGCAAAAGAATATATATATAAAAAAAAATAACAAAGAAAAAAGAGTGAGAGAGAGATAGAGAGGGCACAACGTTTCTCTATGACATTTTTGGGTTTACGCTTTTGCGTAGCCACTCAACTGCGAAGAGCACAAAAGATGCCCGATTGCATTTGAGTGTGGGAGACGGCGACGGTGGCTCGATGCCTGGGTGGTTGAGTGGTTGGATGGCTGGTTAGCTTAGCATGGAACACGCTCAACGAAGCTGAAATTTTGCATTAAACACTTTTGCCGATTGTCGCTAAGATTTCGAGCTTGAGGCTAGATTTTGAACTTGCTAGATCTTCTCGTTTTATAGTATATATAATTTTAATGAAGTGCAGGCCCTAATGAGAAGGCTTCGCTCACGCACTCTCGCCTTCATTCCCAGTGTCTCCCTCTCTCTCGCTCTCTCTCTCCATCTATCTCTTTCTGCTTTCACGCTTCATTTAACAGCCGCACAGCCCTTTGACTGCCCCGACTGACTTGCTGATAGACAAGAACACGTGTAGGCAACACCTTTTCAATTTGTTCCCACCTTTTTTTTTTTACATATTTCCATTCAATAGATTCAATAGCATTTTGCATGGTTCACTGAGCTCCTTTTATGTGTGTGTGTGTGCGTTAGCTGCTTTGCATGCTAATCAGCGTGTGTGTAGCCATGTATTTACTTATTGGCTTTTCAAGTGCTCTTGGCTTGATTTGTGGCCAATAATTTGATGTCATTTTGACAGCTAACAAGCATGGATCGTTACTTCATTGAAGCGCATTCAAAAGTTTTGTAAGTGACAAAGTTTTCTAGATTAACGATATCGAATACTTTAGCAATAATAATAGATATGTTGAGCTGTGATAATCGCAGATCGCGAATTCTAATGTATCATTATGAATAGTAAGCTCATTCTATTCCGAAGTGGGTTATAGAAGTTATAGAAGTTATAGAGCACTGTCATTTCTATTATTAGAAAGTTCTAATACGTTTTTGCTCTTCAAGCTAAATCCTAGAGTCTGACCTATTCATATATTATATACCAGCTCAATCTGTTCGAAGAGTGTATGAAGCTATGCTACGATTGAGCAGATAAAGTTGATAAACATAGGATCAAGTGTAAGTACATCTTCAATATCTAATATATCTAATGCAAATCACTTTTTCTTTGATTGAAAATAATATTGTTATTAGAAGCACGAATTTTTCTATAGGGTAGAGTGTGCTCTAGAGTTAAGTCTAACTATTCAAACAAAAATAAATAACTTGTAATTTATATTAATAAATCGAATGCATGATAGTTATAAACAGGCAACATGTAGATCTAAACACGCTGATTAATCTCGAGACTATAGATTTTTTTATATTTTAATATTAACAGATAAAACAAATTATTTCTATATGATATATACAGCCCATGTAAGAGCTTGACAGATTTGAGCCTTGAATATTTTGCTCGCAACTGCAGAAACTAAAAAAAATATAAAAAAAATAAAAATATTTAAAGCAGCACCTTCCTAGCCATTCGTTATAAATATTCTTAAATTTTTTGTGTATTTTTTTTTTAAATAAGTAAATAATTTTTTTTAATAAAATTTTATTTATTATAAATATTCTTTTAATTGTTTTCTGTTTATTGTAAAATTTATTATGTTTAATAAAATTTAATTAAAAGAAATATTCTTTTATTTTTTACATCTTTATTGTAAAGACAAAGTAAATAAAATTTTGTTATATAAATGTAATTTATTACAAATATTTGTTGTTTTTTTTTTTTGTGTTTTTATTGTAAAAACAAAATATGTAATATTTAAGTTTAATAAAACTTTTATCAAACTTTGAGCTTATCTCAAAATATAACGCATTCTAGCTCCTAAATAATTCATAACTATATAATAAATATATATTTCTTTTAGCTCACCTTGCGATTGTGTGGAGCTGTGGGAGCCCCACGACGATTTGTACGAGGAATCTGCAACAGAAGAGAAAATGCCAACGGTTAGACAGAAACGATAAAGAAAATACCAAAATGTATAGACTTTATTTTTTTGATATAGATTATGCGAAGAAAAATGCAACTAAATGCTAAACACTTTAGATAACTATGACTAGATATTTATTATTTATTTACTTGGATTCCATGTGGGATTGCCCATCACCGTTGGCCGGCTGGATTCACACATCGCCCACTCACCTGCGAAGAGCATTGAGAAATTGCTGAAGCTGCCCGTGGATCTCGACAAATAATCGGCGGATGATTTAATGTCCAGCATTGTGGATGGACAGCGACGGCAATTGCCGGCGGTGCAGCGGCTCCTTAGCCTTCCTCAACTGGCACCGATAAGTGCACAAATACAAATACAAATACAAATACAAATGCACACGCACAGGCAGAGGCACACACGCACACACTGAGCTGTCAAGTGTTTGTTGTCCAATTGCCAATTTAATTTATTTAAAAAAAGTCAAAACGCGCGCGCGCTCCGGAAAACGGAACGGGAACGGGAAAGGGAAAAGTGACGATCGGAACCGGTTACCGTTACCGGACACCTTCACTTCCGGGGGCCGAAGCTAAACCCAAAATGCACTTTGGACACTGCTCACAGCGACCGTCTATATATATATGTATGTATATATATGTGTGTCAATCACGGTATTTGTCTTCAGCTAGACACACACATATATAGTATATATGTGTGTGTGTGTGTGTGTGTGTGTAGAGAGATATCGCGTATACGCAGCGTAAATCACTTTCAGATGTGTTTGACTGTTGAAAACTGTGCGTCCGATCTGTGGCACGGCAGCGTAACAATTGATTCCATTCCGTCGTCAAATCGCGCATATCCTGGCATATCCTGGCACTGCCAACCAGCCAGCCAGCCAGCCAGCCAGGCAGCAGCGAGTCGAACAACCCCCTCGTACGAAAGGCGCAGGCTCGGCCAGTCGCATTGTGGGGGTGGTTGGGTGGTTAGTAGCTGCTATAGCTACTGTTACTGCTGCAGCTTTTGTGTATCTATCTGTCTGGCCTGCTGCGTGTGCGTGTGCGTGTGTGTGTGTGTGTGTGTTGCTGACTCTGTTTGACGTCGCTGCGTCGCTGCTGTTGTCCTTTATGCTCGCCAGGATATACTTAGGTTATAATCCACACCAAAAAGGCAGCCACCCCTTTTCCGCTCAAGCACCAATCAGCGTTGAGACAAGGTGTGGCCTAGCTCACACACACACATGCACACACTCACTCACTCTCTCTCACACACACACACACACGCACTCGTGCAGTCGCTTAAGTGAAAGCTTTTTGCAAATGGTTTTTTTTTTTTTTTTTTTTTTGGCAAACATTTATACTTGGAAGTTTTATTAGAAACTTCTACTATCGATCATCTACCTTCCGTTCACTCTCTCTCCCTATATCTCTCTCTCTCTCTCTTTCTTTTTGTAGGAGTTTACCGTTTCCACTTGAAATCCGCTACGCTGCAGTCAGCCCACGCGCGCTCTCTCACTCTGTCTCTCGCTCTCTTACTCTGTCAGTCTCTCGCTCTTTGACGCTCCACTATGCTAGCGCTGTCTCGCTCTATGGCGTCGTACCGCTGCTGCTGCGACGGCGTCGGCTCCACTGAGAAGTGGCGTTGCCTTTTTAGTGGGTGACACGAAGCAACAAGGACGGATGTATTATCCACTTCCTTTTTCCTTCCACCAAACACAAGGATATTACCGTTTCGTCGTTCGCCCACATTGCGACTACACCCACAAATCCAACTTGGAGAAATTCAAGTGGGCGTGGGTGTGCATGTCTGTGTGTGTGAGTGAGTGTATGTGTGTGTGTGTGTGTGTGTGTGTGGGTGGCTCACTGGGCTACACCTGAACACAATGTCAGCTGAGGCAGCTAGTGTGAGTGTTGGCCATTCAAGCTGCTTGCCAGAAGCTTGTGGCTCAAATCGACAATTGTGTTGCTGCGCCGTTGATTGCACTGCCTGCGCTAACTGCGACGCTAGCTGCGCTGCTTTAGCTCAAGTGCAATTTTACTTGCTGCCTTTCACAGCTCCGCTTCCAGCTATGCAAAATAACTGATATAGACACACACTCACACACACACACACACACACACATACATACATACACCCACTGTCCTTTGCCTGGCTTAATTAATTTTGGAGTTCATTGAAATTGTTTTTATTTTCTTTTTTTTTCCCTCACTCTCTCTCTCTGTTCTTTCAGTTGCAAAACTCATTTCAGCTTTTTGCTAATCTAGCCGCTGGCCTCGCCTCCACTGCTGCTAGGCGGGTGGCTAATTCACAGGCGTTAACATACAAATTGCAGCTGCTCACACACACACACACACACACACTCACACACACACACATGCGAGCAGCGAAAGCTTTTGATAGTTTTTTTTCTGTTGTGTGCTGCTAAAAACAAATTTCGCTTTTTCGCATAAAGTTGGCAACTCAAGGCAATGTGTGTGCCATCTCTGTGTGTGTGTGTGTGTGTGCGTGCGTGCTTATGATTACATGTGTGCGAGTATGCGTGTGTGTATGTGCGTTGCCTTGCTTTGACAAGCAGTTATTTAATAAAAGTTATCTGGAGAACGGCTTCAACTTTTGGCTTGATGGCAGCCATTTAACATCTGAGCAGCACTTGAGACAAGCGAGGAGCGTTTCCAAAGTTTTCGATAAAGCAGCAGAAATTTGAGCAAATATATGGTCTACATAAAAATAATAATAAATGAATAAAATTAAATAAAAATAAAAGTTGACTTGGCTAAAGCTCAAGTTAAAATATATAGTTAATATGAGAAAAATAAAGGACTTAATATTTATTTAAAGTATTTTATACATTTTAAGAGAAATTAGTTTACAAAAGCATTTTTTTATTTAGTTATTAAATATATAAATTAAAACTTAAGTACATAAACGAAAATAAATAAAGATGAAAGTTGACTTAGCTAAAGCCAAGTTAAGTGCTAAATAAATGGCTTTATTATTAAAAGTATTTAAAGAAAATATTTATAATATATTTAAAATTAAACTTAAACGAAAATAATATTATTATTCAGTCACTCAAAGCTCAAGCCAAATTGTATGCGAAAATCATAAAGCTTTAAATATATCAAATTGAACTAAAAGTGAAGTATTACGTTAGCGACAAGTAATAATAATACAACAAAAAATTAGCTTTTTAATTCACTCTTTAAAGACTCTAAGTAAAAGTCATTGAAAGACGAAAGGCTAGGTTTGGTTTATCTCATTGGCTTTGTTTATCTCAAAGCTACATTTAAGCAGAGCTTCTGCAGCTCTTCCTTACCACTATTTAATCAGCCTCATCTAAAGTTTTTCGACTCTATATATACATATTTAATAAAAATCCTACTCTTTAAGCCTCCCTCGTAACTAGATACGTTTGTCTACAAGTGCGTGTGTCTATGTGTGTGTCTGTGTGTATATATATGTGTGAAGTCTTGCTAATGGAATCTAAAATGGCTAAATAGCAATTTGCTGTTCTTGGCAGCCAAAGGCAAGCTGGGCGTAGCTGGGAAGTAGACCAAATTCAGTTAACTTGGCTAAAATGTTTGCGCCCACTCTATGTGCGTGTGAATGAGTGAGTGTGTAGGTGTGTGTGTTTGTGTGTGTGTGTTCGCTGTGCGAAATTTAGTTGGTATTTTAATTGCATTCATTATGTAATTTCATTTTCACGCTCTGTGGCGAAAACTTTAAATTAATTTCTTTTGTGGCGCTGTTTCCGCCATTTTGCATGCAAAGGCGAAGGCAAAGGCGAAGGCAAAGCCCCTCGTTAACCCACCCACACTAACGGCTCGCGGTTGCTAAGTCGCCAAAAGTGCCACGCCTATACGAAACAAGTCGTTCGAAATGCGTCATCTTAAGCAACCAACCTAAGTCAACCACCAGGCAAGTCGAATGCATTGAAGGTTCGTGTTCCATTTGTTTGTGTGCAGCCAGAAGAAGTCAGCGGAGCGTCAAGACAAACATGACATGGAAATTGTGGGTGAAGGGTGAGTAGGCGGATGGCGAGGTGGCAAGGTGGCAGGGTGTTGCGGCAGCAGGCAAAGGTTGCTTGACAGTCAGCATATTGTCTGACTTGGGCAACCACCAACATTTGCAGTTAATAAGAAACGCAATCAACGCTGCGATTTGTTTTCTCAAGCTCAATAAAGCAACACAGCGAAAGACAGACAGAGAGAGAGAGAGCAAGAGAGAGAGAGAGAGAGAGAGAGAGAGAGATAGAGAGGGAAGCAGAGCGAGATTGTTGCTAATATTACGCGCCTGTGTCTATGCAACAAAAACAAACTGCCTACAATAACAACAGCTAGGCGCTGAGCACGTGGCCTTTAATGACGTATGAATGATATAACACGCGACGGCACGTGGCCAACTGGACGACTGCCTGACTGACTGCCTTGCCCTGCTCAAGCGAGCCAAGCCCAGCCCAGCGGGCATGACAGAACGCATTCTGCAGCTGGCCAGGACCATGGCACACTTGGTGTGATTGCTCCTTTCTTTGCCCAGCGCGACGTAGCCAACTATTGCTCATTTGGCCTGCAGCGTGATTTTTTACGCCAGTAGAAAATTGCGTATTATTCTAATAGGAATTATAACGTGATATGTGTAGGGAATATACGAATGGAGTGGCTTTTATTAAAATATGCGCAGCTATATGGGAATTGACTCTGACTCTGACTCTGACTCTGACTCTGACTCTGACTCTGACTCTGACTCTGACTCTGACTCTGACTCTGACTCTGACTCTGACTCTGACTCTGACTCTGACTCTGACTCTGACTCTGACTCTGACTCTGACTCTGACTCTGACTCTGACTCTGACTCTGACTCTGACTCTGACTCTGACTCTGACTCTGACTCTGACTCTGACTCTGACTCTGACTCTGACTCTGACTCTGACTCTGACTCTGACTCTGACTCTGACTCTGACTCTGACTCTGACTCTGACTCTGACTCTGACTCTGACTCTGACTCTGACTCTGACTCTGACTCTGACTCTGACTCTGACTCTGACTCTGACTCTGACTCTGACTCTGACTCTGACTCTGACTCTGACTCTGACTCTGACTCTGACTCTGACTCTGACTCTGACTCTGTTATGTGAGCTGCGTCTGGTTACACAAAGTTTTGTTAATCAAAGGGGCGGCAACGTCTATAAAAATACCATAAATACCATAAATCAGCGACGAATGGGATTTCGATAATGGTGAATGTTAAGTAAAGGGGCGAGCAAAGTCAAATGAATAGAAGCTGTGCATTCGAATCGAGGATGAAAACTGCTGCTTCAGGAACTTAGGGTAGTTGGGGATATATTTCTTCAGTGAATACACGAGATAATAGGATAATATTTGAATATTATAATAGTGTAATAGATTATTCGAAACGCTTATATAACTTTTATAAAAATTCTCAATTTAGACTCAGATACAATCTCTTACTTAGATAGTCCAAGACAAATAGATAGACTGAACTTTACTACTTTTACAGATCTTTCATACAAAATTCTCAACTGTGTGAAATTTCTGCAGAGTTCTTACAATATTTGTTTGACAAATACAATTAAGTTATCAAACTGATATCACAACTTCCCACAGTAACCAAAAATGTGAAAATTGTAATGAAAACAAATTAGGAAAACACGAAACCCAAGGAGACAATAAAAATATAAAAAAAGAAAAAGCATATTGTTAGTGTACCTTTTTTTTTTGGTTGTCTATGCAAACAATGGGCGCTATAATTGCGCAATTGAAACTGCCTGGGAAAGGCGGTGGGTGTGGTGCGAGGGGTGGTTGAGCGGTGACTGGTGCGTGGTACGCGACTCCGATTACCGTTGGTTAACTGCGGCGTTTGACTTGAAGTTGAATGTTTCACCTTTTTTTTTTTTTGAAGGCTAACATATTCACACGCCAAATATGCAGAAGGGACTCAAGGGCCAGTTGACAAGCAACAGCAAACAAACAATTAACAGACAAACTACACAGCAGAGGAGAGGAGAGGAGAGAGAGAGAGAGAGAGAGAGAGGGTGGATGGGGTGCAGAAGGCAACAAGGGGTTGAGCTGAGGTTCACGTTCACGTGGCATTGCAGTCATAAATAACAACGCGGTTTGACTCGTGCGACTCTCAATTGGCCCGATTGACTTTTAGGCCATTATTTAGCTCTCACGCTAGCCACTCGCAGTCGCAGTGGCAGTTCCCCCAACTTCCTTATCCAGTCAGTCTATTAGAACTTGAGAAAAGTGAACAGAAAATAGAAATAAATAAAAGAAAAAAGTGCAACACACAATAAATTGCTAAAGTCGTAGCTCATAAATTCAATTGACAACTAAATTGCAGTCCGCTTTTGGCCAACCGGAGACGCTTCGACACGGCCACCTCCGGCTCTGGCTGCGCTCCGTTTCCGGCGGTAGGTGCAAACGACAACGTTGCCAGAGTGCGAGCCACAGCTATCGACATTGCCGCCATTCTCGTCCACATCCACATCCTCGTCGTCCTCGGCGTCGTCATCGTCGTCGTCGTCGTCGTCGTTGGCGTCGTTGGCGTCGTTTCTAAACTTTGCAAAGTGCGCGTGATTTTTGATATTTCATGTCGGAAGCGGGTCATTTTCAGCGGCATAAATCACAATGGGCTCGCAGCGGAAACGACCTGTTGCCGTACTCTCTCTTGCACTCTCTTTTACTCTCTCCCTCTCTCACTCTCTCGTGCTGCTCTCTCCCCTATCTGCCCCTAAATACATTGCTCTGACAGTTTTCTGTATTTTTCATACATATTCCACATGCTAGGTATAAGAGTTTGATGCTTATATAATGATAATTAAAGTAAACCTAGCTTGAGCTGCTCGTTTATGAAACTTATGATAAAATTATTATTATTATTCACATGCCTTTTATTTTAAGTGATTTTTAAGTTTTTTTACGTACCCAATGCCGTAAGCAAATTGTTATTATCGCAAGGGCGAAATCAACTAAATTAGCAACATTTTCCAGCTTGTTGCCGTCATCGATATTATTATCGACAGATAGAGGGAGAGAGGGGGCGAGGGGGAGAGGGTGAGTGGAGCGGGTGGCTATAACAATAACAACAATGAATTGATTTATGAGCAACTCGTGCACAAATCTCAGGGGGTTGCCATAATGACTATGCTGGGAGTTAAGTGAACCGCGAAAAGGGCCATGAATAAAAATATTTGGACATCAATAGAAGCGCGCACACAGACACACAGACACACACACACACACACACACACACACACACACACATTCACATTCGTGTATTCTGCGGCACGTAGCATGGGAAAAAGTTTTTTCGAACGCTTGAACTTTTGTAAACCAGGCCAAGTCATGCTAAAAAAAATACATATATTGTAACTGTGAGAAGTCCTTGCCAAATTTTAAGCATTCTAATTTATACCAAACAAGGCAAAGCCCAGACTATTAGCATTGAAATTTCATAAGACTTTTTGAATAGGCAAAAGATTTTTTGTTTAATATTTGTAAAGCTCTGAGGCCTTAGAAAATTAGTGAGCTGATATCGATACTTTGAATTAATACACTACACAGAAGGCTTGCTATCTAGGTATGTTATTAGGTATGCCTAGGGCATGCATGAAAAATTCTATATAGCTTATTTTAGTTGTCGAGTCTCGATATACAAATCAAAGTCTAAAAAACAATTTTAATTAAAACATATGTCAATCAGATATGATACTTAAGATGCTTAAGATTAAAATGGAAACTGCAATATCTTTAACGATTCAAATTTTCAGAGATAAACAGCCAAGCATAGTTTGAATATTGGCAGAGCTAAATAAGAGAATGGGGGTTTCTATAGAAAAATGATTATGAAAATATATAATCAATTGTTAACTATTTGGAGCTGCAAGGATATGAGAGATATGCCTTCGGTAAACGTATCTCAAAATGTTGCATTAAGGCAACTAAAATGGATCGTGCTATAGCAATAAGCTGGGTAAACAATTTTAAGTCTAAGATCTATGTATTTAGAAGAATCTCTGGATGAACGTATGGGCAGGCACAATAAATGACGAATAGACAGGTAAACATGGCTAGATCGCCTCAATTCATGGCATGAGCAAATATAAATTATTGAGCCTGCCAGGAGCTTCTTTCATAGAAGCCCAAATAATCCTACATCATAATTTATACATTTTATTCTTAGCTTATACATTTCTGTGGCTACCCTCACTACAGCCGAACAAATATTGATGTTAATCAAGATATGAGCTTTATGTTGTCAGAGACGCTTCCTACTGTCTGTTATTCACATTGATACAAAACCTTTACGGCCCTCCTTATCCGCATACAATGTGGGGCTTACGTTTGTAAAAATTCCATACCATTTCTTTTATATAGTATTTCTATATATTTTTTGTAACATTTAAAAAATATGAAGCGCATAAATTGGCGGCGCAGCGCGTTAGTGCGCGAAGCTGTCAAAAGGGACGCGAGGCAGCAGAAGCAGCGCTACGGCTGGCGCTACGGCTGCCAGTGTTGCCAACTGTCGCACAGTTGGCACAGACAAACATTTTCAATTTATTTTCACAGCCTGAAACAATTACGAAAGCAAAAGCTAAAAAAAAAAAAGAGAACGAACAGAATTACAAACTGTGCGCAAATGAAATCAGAAATTAAATTTCAAGTGAGCAAAACATACGGCGCCAAGGGGCAGGGGCAAGGCGAAAGAGGGGGCAACAGGGGTTGGGCTTTGGTGTTTCACGATGTGACGACAACGTGTCGCAGCTTTGTGGGCGTTATCCGTTATGTGTGTGTGGGTGTGTAGGTGTGGGTGTGGCAGCACCCGCTGAGTGTTAAGCGAGCAGTGGATGGGGCTCTAATGTTCACAGATTATGAGATTACGTTGGAAAATTTGATGAGAGATGCGCGATAAGCGAATGTCAAAATGCTTGAATACTTGAAATTATAATAATTTAAAATTAAATGAGATATATTATTTATACTATGACAATTTCAGTTTTAATTATCTTTGCGTTTTTGTGTTACGAAAAATATTAAAAGCAATATATTTATTCGATTAGAAGAAGCGCTAGATTTTATTTGTAGCTAAAATGTTTATGTATTAAATATGATTAGATAAGCATAAGAGTCAATAGAGTTAATGCTTTTAAACTGATCATTTTGATGACTAAGCATGAGGAACCTGTTAAGAGTCCATTATTGTATTCTATACCAAGCAAGCGAAATACAAATGAGATTTTATTTGGTTTTGATTATGATAGATCCTCAAGTTTGGAGTAAGGTTCAGTTCACAGTTGAAAACTAACTCTGTAACAAATAGCTCACTTTGATAGGCAATCTTAAGAGCTGTAATAGAGACAATCGAAGTAAACTCTCTGTATGTGTTACTCTTCCTTTGTCAAGTTTCCTTCTTATTGCTTGGCATTCATCAGTCTCTCTTTATATATTTCTTTTCCTCTCTTTCTTCTCTTCACTATATCCCCTTTTGGCGATATCCATTTATAGATTGAAACTTTTCATTCACTCTATATATCTCTTTTACTCTTCATTTCTTCTCGCAGTCTCTCCCACTCACTCTCTCTATTTGTCTGGCTGTAGGTCTCTATATATCTCTCTGACTATCTATCTCTCTATATATCCCTCTGTCTATTGCTCTCTCTCACACTCTCTCTTTCTTCTGTTCTTCCTCTCTCTTTCATTTCCATTGCTCTCTCTCTCACTCCCTCTTTCACTCTTACTTTCCTCCTCTCATTCCTTGTTCTCTCTCTCTCACTGTCTCTATCTCTCTGGAATTCTCTCTCCCCCTCCCTTCCATTCTTCCTTCTTCCATTCATTTTCTCTGTCTCCCTCTCTTTGCCATCTCTCTTTTGCCTTGCCCCATAAATATTTAAATTAATTAAACAATAATCCCTGGCACTACAAATAATCACATTTTATTTGTTTTATCTAACCCAAAGTGAAGTGCACCACTTCTCAATGACCAATGCTTAAATCAGTATATCTCACACGTTCGATTGAGCTACCAGCTACCCTTCCACAATTTCCATCCTCTACCCAATCCCTATCCTCGCCCCATCCCTATTTAGCTACGCTGTCAACGACGCGTGCGCCCTAATGCGCTTCACATAACATTTTGATCATTTTATGATCTGTCGATTAGCCTCATTGTTGCTTGAGTTCATCCCCCTCTCCTCCCGCTCACCCTGAATCGAGCTATCTAGCTATCTATATGTCAGTGGGGTTGCCCGCCTTGGCTGGCTTCCGTGTGACTGTATGTTGTTGGCAACACGCTTAATAGGATTAGCGCTGAAGAGCACTTAAGAGTCAAATTATCAACGGCAACGGCAACTGGCAACGCCTGACGCAGCCCGAATTGTTTTGACTGTTGCGTTTTGTATGTTTACAGTGGCCATAGACTATGACGTTTTGTTTGCCCAACTTTCCCACAAGGCTGTCAAGCGGCGCACGAGATTATTGCAGATTGCATTGGGCATCAAAGTCAAGTGATGCTTGCAATAGAGACATTAAGGTACGCCTCATTGTTCCAAATAGTTCACATGAGACAATCGTTGACATTGAGTGCATTAAAGTTTGTCTATTGACTAGATATGTTTGACTAGGTAGAATTTATGGACATTAGAGTTGAGGGGAAATACATGTAATATTTAATAAACAAGCCAGATTTTAATTTATACTATTTATAGATACTTAATTGCTTTACTCAATTGCTTACTATGTTCGCTTGAGGGTGAGTTGTTTAACTTATTTCGAATTTCAATTTCAGTAGCATTATGATTTAATTTTTTCTGTTTTTTTTTATATTTTTTTATATTATTTATTATGCTATTATTTATTATAAAAGAGAAAATATATTCAAGTTAAAATGCATGTTAAATTTAACAGCAATTCAATACTTAACGAACGACTCTCTATGCACAAAGACCTACAGCAGCGCCATCTATTGGGTCGTAGCTGTCAACGGCGCGTGCATTTTGTCATTGGTTTATGTCTACGCTAGAAAGCTGTCAAAGCTCAGAGGATTGACAGGCGCAACGTGATATTTAAAACCAACACCCACATAGACTAGATATAAAATATATCTATATATATATATTCATGTAAGTGATACTTACAGAGTGAATTGCTGGCATTGTTGTTGTTGGGGGCATTGCTGCCGCTGCTGCTGCTGCTGCTTTTGCCATGGCTGGACGCAGAGGCTGCAACGCTGGAGGACGAGGCGGCAACACCATGCGAGGACGTTGTAGCACAGTCCAGCGAGGATTTCTCTGAAATGAAAAAGTAGAGAAAAATATAACAAACAAAACAAATTTTAATTGCAATGCAGCACAAATTTGCACACGCTTTGCCATTCGGCATGGCAGCGGGAGAGTGAGAGCGAAAGGGCGAGAGTGCGAGAGCTAGAAATGGGCCAAGTCATAAATCTCAGCATAGATAACTGCGCGTTTATTTATTACCCAAATTATGGTTGGTTGAGAGTCGGCGAGTGCTATGCCCCGACCAACCAGCCAGTCGACCAGCCAACCAGCCGACCAGCCGACCATGACGTGGCTGACACGCAACGCCGCTCAGCAACAGCAGCAGGAGACGGAGACGAAGCAGAAGCAGCAGCAGCAGCAACAGCCACAGCCACCCTTCCTTTCAGCCGGACAGAGCCTGTGAACCGCAAACGCTATAATCGCGAGGGTTGTCACTTCTCAGAGCCGACATCAACCAGCAAGAGTAGCAACGACAGCGGCCGTAGCCGTGTTTAATTGCCGTAAATCTTTGTTTGATGTAAACAACAATAAGCATAGGTCGTCCCATTCGCAACGCTTTCCAATTGAAATGTCAATGCGAATCCTGATGACCATATCTGATAATAGCCGAGACTAAAATTTACATCTCAACAGTGCGTGTGGGAACATGAATGTGTTATAATTGAGCCTCTAGGGAGGCTGATGGAAATGGGACAAATTGAACGCCTCAAGTATTTGATGCTTATACATGAGTAAAATTGTATATAGATATAAATATGTGTATCAAAACTACATATAATTTTTAAAAATTGATTTTGAATAATATTAGTGATGAGTTATGCGAGTTGTAGCTAGAGTTTCAAGGATATTATAGATCTGCTCTGACTGTTAGCTGTCTCCAAAATCGTTCAAGCGAATCTCTTATGGGGCGTGGCAAATCATAAAATATTTTATCATTTGTGGACGAGTATTTCAGTAAATCAATAGTAGCACATTCATGTTTATGAAATTCTTAATTAAATAATTGAGAGTATCACAGAACGCAACACAACATTGCTGAACATTAATTCGAATTTGGGCTTATTTCAGCAAACAAATAATTATATTTATACACATTTATATAACAAATGAATATACTATATGATAAAATGATATGTATATTTTTCGTGAATATTATACATATGAATTGAACTTGTCTGTATCAATTTTTCTAATTTTTAGTCAGAACTGTCTTTCGTAATTTCCAGCTTTAAAGTATTAAGAAGTTAAAACGAAATCATTCAAAAAATTTTTTATAGCTAACTTTGAAAGCTTTATCAGAATTCAGACTTCAAACGAGTATTTAATTTAGTGATTTTGATTTTATATTTTTATAATTTTTTATTTATTTTATATTTTTGAGAAATTTACTGCTGCTAAAATAACTTTCCCTATTGCCATGGTCATAATCGTTTTGTATGTTAGAGTTATTAGCTTAGTCATTATTTATAAACAAGTTTTATTTGACTTTAGCCATTTCTAGACTTAGTCTTTGTATAAATTATAATATGGCAACATATGGGGAAATATAAATAATATATATTATTTTTATAAATAAATTGTGGTACTTTAGTATCTGGTTTGATTCATATTTCACTAATTGTGCTTCTCATTAAAAAAAATCCATAAACTCCCAACTAAGTCATAGCTTCTGAATCCTTAGTATCTTTTGAACGTATTAAGAGCTAGACTTGGATATTCGAGCTTTATTTTAAACTGTCATTTCTTGGCCAAAGCTAAACTAATTCATATTTGAGCTCAAGTCTTTCTTGGTATAATATTTGTTTCTATATATAAATGCATATATACAAATATATGTATGTAATATATATAATGATCTTATGCTATTATACAAGATGGGAAGTGTAATTATCTTTTATGTGCTTTGCAAGCCAAACGGCTTTCGAGCAAAAAATAATGAGTTACGCATGACAAAGTTCTTTTATGCGGCAGCAGCAGAGCAGAAGGCACAAAGTTGACAGCAAAGCTCATAAGAGAGAAAAGAGAGTTAGACAAAGATGAGTGGGAGAGAGAAAGAGGGAACGAAACAGGGACAAGGAGTGCGAGGTATGCTGCCTTGAGGAGACAACTGAAAAGGATTCATTGCATTTATTTGCTTAAGGCTGAATTCTAGTTGACGGACATTTTGGTTCACCCTAAAAACCAGCCAGAAAAGGACTCGCTTGCTTGTCATATTGAATTCCGGCTTACAGAGCTAAGGCGATTAAAAAGTCACCCAAAAAAACAAAACAAAAAGAAATACGAGAATAGGAAAGAAAGTTTCTTATATAAAATTTCTTCGATATAAATGCTGAAGCAGAACAACATAGGCGGACGGAGGCGGCATAACAAATTCTAGCCAGGCACGCGATGATATTATTGTGGACAGTGCATTTTTGATGTTTCTATTTGCCTTCCCTGCCCACTCCACTCTGGCCACATTATAAGCCACATCCGTTGCGCCGGCTTAAATTGATAAACAGTTTGGGTTAGAGTCAACCGCGAAGACCTTGACGTTTATATGGATAATTCAATTTGGCTTTTTATACCAAATTGTTTTTTTTTTTTTTTTTTTTTTCTCCTTGTTTTGGCAGAAACAAAAATGGCCTTTAGCCGCCTTTTTTTCGGCATTGCTGTGGGTGGTTTTTATGTTTGGACAGTGGTCAACATATGTTGCTCGAATGTGTTTAAATAAATACGCGAAAATTGTTCAGTTTTGTAAGAGAAATAATTTTTTTTTTGCTTTGGGTTGTTGGCTTTGCTTTGCTGGTTTCGCTGGCGGAAGCGCAGGATTTGTTTTTCCGCCATTGCGCTGACATTTGTGTTAGACCATGGCGAGAGAAGGTCAGTGGGCTGCTAGCGGGTGAGCTTATCGGGTGGGTCAAAGGCCGCCAGACAAGCTTGCTATCATATGCTCAAAAACAATTTGGATTATCTTTATTATCTGACAACATAACAGCATTGGCAAATCTATGAATTGAAGTTGGGTAAATTTGTGGTAAATGTGAACAGAAAGTTGTGCCAAATAAAATTATCGTATAATACTCTAGCAACTAGGTGAACTTCCGTTCACATATATTATCAGAAATTCCAATATAGTCTTAATAAGTACGAAGAGCTGAGTTGATCTACTCAGTCTCTGTCTGTCCGTCTCTAATATTGCTCATAACAAATGCATATGTATAGAAAATCCGACAAGAAAGATACTCCCTAAACAGTCTTAAGTATATTATTAATAATATTCCTACCTGTTCGCACTTTGTGCTCCACATGCGAGGTGGTCGACGCTGACAGCGATGATGGCAACGATGGCGAACTGGCGACCACATCTAAGCTTGAGGCTGGCAGCTGGCCAGCACTGGACGTGATGACTCCATGCTGTGTGCCCGCAGGTGAGCAGCCCGAGGGTGGCTGCAGTGTATCGAGACGATGTCGCTGCACGCTGCTGCCCAGTACGCCGACGCCGACGCCGACGCTGCTGCTGCTGCTGACAGTATTATAATTCAGCACGCCCACGCCCACACCAACGCCCACGCCAGCGCCTGCATTGTGTGAGAGACCCAAACAATTGCCAGCTCCACTGCCATTCTGCATGGCGGGCAGTGTGTCCAGCGTATCGCTCAGCCGCTGGCTGGAGTAAATGTCGCTATATGAGCAAAGCAAAAGCATATACCATTAAGATTACATAGAGCTCGATGCCTGTACCATCTGGTGGCTCACCTGAAAGCACTGCTGGCACCAAAGAAACTGCTGCGATCCTGCAGCGCCGCCTTAGCCTTCTCCACGCTCTGCTTCAGCTGCTCGAACGTCGACTGATGGAAGCGATACGAGGTCCAGTCCGGCGAACACTGACCCAGGGTCAGGCAATCCTCTGTCTTCACCTGGGCGAGCGTTGGCGGCGACACGCGCTTCAAGTCCAGCGCCGTCTGATACGAACACGAATTCTCGTACATGGCGCGGCCTTCCGAAGCGTCAACGGCAACTTGTTGGTGAACCAATGGATTCCACTTGACTCTGTAAATATATATATGTGGAGATTATTATACTACATGGGATTTTGAATTGGGATATTCAATTTTTGTCAATAATCAAATAGTTTAGTGTAGTCAAATTCTTATTATAAAGAACAAAAGAAAGAGAGAGAGGATAATGAGGTAAGAGAAGATTGGGAACAGTGCTCGCAAATATCGGTTGATCGTTTTTTAATGTCTGCAACTAAATGTGTTTCACTCACACTATAAGAAAACATTCAGAGAGCAAGCGATTGCGTCGCGAAGCGATCGGCTCTTTAGCGATCGGCTCACGACGTTTTCTTCATTAGTTTTGGTTAACAGTTATTTGCGAGCTATGTGAGAGAGCTGTTCAAGAGATGCTATGAGAAAGCAAAACAGACAACGATGATGATATAGAGCAGCAAAAACTTAGTATAAACAGAACATAAGATATGGGGGCAACTGTTGATAGAGAGGCAAAAGCTTGAAGAGAGGGAAACACGAGCAAAGCGATGTCTTGGTAAAAACCTCTCTTCATGAGAAAATTCAATAAGTGAAACAAATAAATAATATTTCTCTGAGTGTAAACTTATATAGATATATGCACATATATTCGTTTATATTTATGCACATATCTATGACTGATAATAAGCACATAAATCACAGTTGGAATAGCCCGCAATTAATGACTGCAATTTCAAAATATTTCACAGAATGCAGCTCACGGCTATTACACTAGGCAACATAATTAGTAGAGCTCGCTGTGTGTGTGTTAGTGTGTGTATATATATAGTCTAAGATATGCGCACAACAAGCATAATTATCTGTGCTGGGCATTATTTATGAAGCGGCACAGGGCAAACGCTGCGTATGAGCGTTATGCGTGGTCGGGCGACCATTTGAGCGTATATTTTCTAATGGCTAGCTATTGTATTACAGTCAGTGTATATTGCGGTGTGTGTGTGCGTGTGTGTTGTTACAGTTGTGCTGCATGCCATGCAAATTTTTGCACTCTGCCTTCATCGGAAGTTGCTGAATTTTGATTTATGCCAACGAAATTTATGCTACAGCAGCAGCAGCACCAACAGCAGCAGCAGCAGCAGCAGCACCAGCTCGGCTTCAATTTCATTTTGCAAACGCACTTTCTGGCAGCTTTAAGGCAACGACACCAACAATAGCAACATAGATCTGGGCACATTTTGGGCTTATCAGCTGCAGCCGCATCTAGAGAACATCAGCAGGCAGCAGACATTATAAACGGCCCGCACACGCCTTGTTTATTATTTATCATTGTGTTTGCCGTTTGGCAAGCAAATTGCGTGTTTGCCAATAGAGCTGCAAGGACACGGCGAAGGACAACCATTTGCTGCCATTTTGAAGTTATCACACAGCAGCAAGAGCAAGTGAGCGAGTGAGCGAGTGAGCGAGCGAACGCACGCCGGAAATACGCGCAGGATGCCGGGAAGCTGCGCTGATGATGGTTAGCTGAGAGAAGTTGAGAAGCCGGCCGTCCATGGGGTACTGACGCGTGGCTGCATAAAAAATAAAAAAAATAAAGAATAATAATATACATACACGCACACTTTGCATACACAGATGTGCGTGTGTGTGTGTGTGTATCTGGCTAATGACATAATGCTCGTGTAGCAGCTTTTAATTAACAGGATGAGGACACACGCGCCGTGGCTGTGGCACTTTAATGGCTTGTAAGATTTTACCTATCAGCTACATTTAATAGCATTACAGCATTGCCGCTGGGCGGCTGTGTGACCAAGGGGGCGTGGCCACTTAACACTTAGTTATACAGCAGATTTGTTAAGGACGAGAGCAGCCGACGGCATTGACTGTTGAAGATGGAAGACTGCAGGGCAGCTAATGTGTGCGTTGCAAGGATTCTAATCTCTATTGAACTTTTTATTATTATAATTTCTAATTATTTCCCATGCTAAAAACTATGTTAACAATAAGTGCAAGGATATATATTATTATTTTTACATTGTTTTTAATATGCTTTTTAACATAATGAATATTTAAAATTTTTAAAAAGAATTTTTAAAAAATAATAATTTAATAAAATCATAAAAAAAAGCGCATAAATATAAAAAATAATATAAATAAATATTTGGATTTTGTGTTAACTTTTGTGGGTACTCTTTTTATTAATTTTTTTAGGATATTTATTTAAATATTATTTAAAATAAATTGGAATATGCAATCATAAAGGCTCTTCTCAGAGTTACATACATATGTAGGAAGCTTTATATAATATCCAATTTTTGGTAAATATTACAATGTTTATATATATTTACATATTTGCTTGAAATTGTTTACTTATTTCACTCGTGTGGTTGGCGGATATTAAAATACCTCTACAGTTAGTCATAGCTTGCATAACTCAACTTGAGTTCAAAGAATTTCTGAATTTATGTACACAGCTTAAATTTATATTGGAAAAAATTATAAACATTTATTTACTTTTATTAAGTATATATAAAAAGTTCAAAATAATAATAATTGCTTATCAAAAATAATATTGAAGAAAAAAAATTGATATTTTGTTGTAAAAAAATTATTATAAAATGTTAATGTTAATGATAAATATATAAAAAAGATAAAATGATAAAAAATAATGAAAGATAAAATAATATTTATCATTTATTTTAGCAAAAAACAATAATAATATTATTAATTGTAAATTATTAATCCATTCGTTTCTAAAAAACTCACCTCAGGATTATGCTGGTTTCTTAGTTAAAGTTTATCCAAAAATTGTCAATATTCAAACTAATTTAATATTTTGATTAATTTATAAAGTTTAGGTCAAATTGCAATTTATTTCGATTAATTCACTTTTTGTTTCAATAACTTTGCTTTTAATGGACTTCGAAACTTCACTTCACTGCGGTTCGGTTCACTTTACGTCTGTTGGCGGCATTTTGTTTTGTGTGTGTTTTTTATTGCCGTTTACCGTTACATTTGGCAAAGCGGAAACGAAATTATTGTCCAAAATGGCGACGGATGTGCGGCAAGCGAACGAGTTGCGGACTGATGAAGGTGCCGGAGTAAAAGCAGAAGCAGAAGCAGGGGCTGTAGAAGGTGCTCAAAGGTGGGAACCACTAAAAATAGGAACTACGCAGATTGTTTAGTTTGTTGCACTGGTTGTTGCTATTGTTGCTGTAGCGGATATGCACGGAAATTTGTCAGTGCGAAAGGGGCGAAACGCCGTCGGTGACCGTCGCAACGCGTCCCTTAAACATTGCCGTAAACACACTTTCTAGGGCAGAGCGCGTGCTTGGCCAACAAAATCAAAAGTAAAATTTCAATAATTTCCGCACAACAAAATCGCACACACACACACGCTCACACACGTGGAAAGGGGGAGGGAGGACAGTGTGTGCCACGCCCACTGCAAGCAACAAGCAAATTGTTATTTTTTGCTATTGCTGTTGGTATTCTGTATTTGCTCTGTTTTTATTTGTGACTCTAGTTTTTTTTTTTTTTTCGTTCTTTTGGTCACAGACGACTTTGGACAGGCCTTGCAACGTGTGGCCGACGAATCCTTAACCGCAAAAGTACCGTTATTATCCTTGGTGCTCCGCGATGTGTTCGTAACGGTAACGCGCACTCCAACTTAATGTGTATGTCCCGCTCGTCCAATACATAAAGCTGGCCAACAGGCAGAGCGACAGACAGACAGCCAAGCAGCCAGGCAGCAGGCAGCAGGCAGGCAAGCGAACAGTCAGAGCCACAGACTGGGCCACACAAATCATCTCGCTCTCAAGATGGCGACACACTCCTCCCACAATCACAAGGGACCATCGAAAAAGGATGCCCAAGCAGCAGCAGCAGCAGCAGCCCGCAACCTTTGCGGTGGTTGATGCGCCTGCGCGCTCTACACTCACACACACACACACACTCACACACATAGATATATGTACAGCTATCTATGCTGCTGTCGCTGAGTGGGCGGAGCCACAGCTTCGACTGTCGTTTCTATGCACTTGGCCAGCGCCGTATGCGGCGGCATCATTAGTCCAAGCAAAGACCCCATTTCGAGCGGAAGTGCGTATGAGCAATATTTTAACAATGGCGTTTAAAACAGTTAAAGAGCCAGCACTAACACACACAAGCACTTACACACACACACACACCCACACATTGCAACAGCTGAGTTTATCTGTGTGCGGGCCATTAGGCGCTTTGCTTTGGGCCGGGCTTCGCATCATTTGCGGCTTCATTTTGAAATTCAACGCTTCCAACCTTAAAGGCCCCCCAGAATCCCCTCCACGGGGGGTTACTTGAGAGACGACGCAGATAAGCGCACACATAATAACCTTTTAATTTCGCCAAAAATGTCTGCTTGAAAAAGAATATAATTAAGTGTGCTAATGGTATATATATTTACGGGGGTTGTGCGAAAATTTGATAGCAGAGTAAAAACAAAGAAATTTAAATTAATACTTAATGAAGAAAGAAACCAAAGGCCAATTAAATTTTCTTTTTTTTTTCGAAAGTTATCGAATTGGCCCAGCACTTTGCTAAGGAACTGATTCATCTCATTGCATTTAATAATCGAGTGAGTAAAGTGATTTACATCTAATTCAAAATTGCAATTCCGGAACCAATGCAAAGCACTCAAAGTTCAAGAACGGGATGCAGTTCACGTTAAGCTGTCATCGAAATCTGCGAATTTTGTAACCTGTTCAATGGCGTCACACATGGATGTGACGCAGTAGCCAAAACTAATTTCAATATAGAATAAGCAGAAATAAAATCAATTAAATATTAGTCAACAACGAGATAAGATAACACTTAACCGGATCCATGAATTTCAATCTTCCGTTTCAATAGACAGTGGCAAGGCGTTCAAACAGATCAAGTTTATATTCCACATTTTCTTGCGAAAAATAAAAAACATGTTTGCTAATGTTTTTTTTTTTTTTTTTTTAATTTAAATTGTTTATGTTTGACGCAATTTTTATAATTGAATTTGTCAACTGAAATTAGTTTGAATCTAACAAAATAAATTATAAAATTTAATTAAAAATTATTTATTAATTTTTACCTTCTGCTAAAAATAATATTGTTTAAAATATTTCATTTAAACTCAAACTTCATTTATCAATTAAAAAACTTTTTAGCCAAATACCGTCACCGATCTAAACTAGTTCTGATCGCGTATATATTTGTCGTACATATGTAAATATACTGGTCAACATCTGGTTAGTATAAATAGATGACATTCTACAAAATGACAGTCGCATAGCCCGTTTAAAGCTCAGCGCGTCAACATCTGTGAAGGAATATTTTAGATATACATATATATACTTATATACTATATAAAGTTAAAGTTTTTGGCAATGAAGTTCATCAACATTTATTTGTTTACGTTGTGTCTTATCATGGGATCTATTTCCTGGATAAGCGCGACGCCATATAATTACTATCAAACAGCTAATGTGGCCAGATTTGGAGGCAGCTTCTTTGGGTAAGCTAAAAGAATTCGTCAATTCATAAACAAGTTCCTTTGAATTCACTGTTATATTTGGTTGGCTTACAGCGAAGGCGCACTACGACCAGGCAGTGATAGGGGCGAAGGCATTTTTTCTGAGCTGGATGCGCCCAGCTATAATCCACCCAATCTAAATCAATATAATGGATACCGTTATCATTAAATCAACAAATTCAGCTTTACATTGCCTGCAAATGACTCCAAGTGTTGGATCGGCTGGCGAACCTTGTTTGTTGCTCGTTACATTAACATTTTATCATGTTAACATGAAGGACTATTAGCCTGTTAACATTTATAAGTTAAGCCTAAATTAATATGCAAAGCTCGCAGGAGCTGGTATACACTTAGCATGGACACCAACTCACATTGCATAAGAGAAACTTTACATCATACATTGCTTTACAAATTAAATCATATAAGTTGTACATATTAGTTGTTGTGTTTCTAGTCTGTCAACAATGAAAATTTTAATTGTAAAATTCATGCAAGTTTCAGACTGTTAATTATTACAGCTGTTAGCTTACAGGCATTAACATACATTTAGCTTAGACGTAAACCCAAAGGAAACTATTCGAAATATTTTAATACATTTATAAACACTAAGTTTTATTTTAAAAATTTTTATTTTTTTTTTTTTTATTAAAAAAACTCACACATTTGCATTTATCACATAAGTCGTATATATGATAAATAGTTGTTGTTGTAGCTAGTAGTCTGTTCAGTTTCACACTTGTTCTGTTTGCCAACAATAAAATAATTACATATTAGATAGATTATGAGTGTTGTTATGTGGAATGGAAAGGTGTGCGTGTGTGTGTGCGTGTATACGTATAAAAAAGTAGGGGAAAGTATACAAGTTTTCTTTAAAGTTTTTTACACATTTAACATCTATATACGACTCTTCGAGCTTGACCTCACATCAAACAGTTTGCGAACGAAAAAGACCTGTAATTCAAATAGGATTATTAAATATATTTAAAAAACACACAGTCTCTCGATCGCTCTCTCACCTGAATGGAGCAGGTAATTAATATGACAACAATCTGACCAATTGAGAACGTTTGTATGTAGGAATTATTATCGAGCAGCAGAGCATAGTCCCTCGACTCCCGATGTCTACTGTGCGCCTGATAGTCCAACATATCGTTAATGTTACGCTCCACTGTACCAATTGTAGTTGTGAAATTCTGCATATTTAGCTGCAACTCCTCAATTTCCTTCGCGTATTTATCCCAGGCATCGTACTTAACCACTGTTATATAAATATTAACCAATTTGCCAGCGAAGCGCGAGAATTGATTATCAATGCAAACGGAATAGTATCCTCCGGGTGAGACCTGATCCGTATAGTCCGCTGTGGCTTGCCATTGATAGGGCTTAACTATCTCGCCAGCCGGATTGCGTACGGCAAAGCCAGCCATACCATCTCCGCCACGAACCACCTTGAAGACAATACATGGGGAAATTTAATCCAATTCCATGAATTTCGTTTCCATTTACTTACACTGAAAGAAACATAAAAGGTTGCACCCGCTTGCACATACTGATGGTAGCAGTCCTCCTTGCCGGCATCTATGTGCACCTGTTTATTTATTTAAACACACACAAAATAAATAAAAACAATATTTGTTGTTGTTTACTTCCGTTTTGTTCCATTTACTTCACTTGTATTTACCTTATAATCCATTGCAACAGCAGGCAGGTTTTCATACCATGGCTGTTGTGCTTCCTGTGCGCTAGTTACTTCAATTAATTGACAAGAGGATATCAGTACAATTGCCAATATTAACAAATTAAATCTCAACCGCTGCCACGTCAATCCCATTTTGATTTTTATAAACAAAAAGAGCTGCGGAATTGGTTCGTCTGAGCGATGGCCAAAGAGCGAACTAATCACTGCTTAAGCGCTCGAGTAGTTCATTTGGCTTACTTTCACTGTTAAGATATCTCTTGAGCAAAGCAACAGCTGTGCGTTTCAATGTCAACGATCACCAAAAACACATCAATTTTTTTTTTTTTTTTAAGAAAATTGAGCCGCATTTTTTTATTTGAAATGTGCTTACACATGATTTTTTTCGTTACTCAATGAGAATAATATTTAACAATTAGTTAGCCAAAATACGAATGTATACAAAACACAGCACAGCCGTGTCTTAACATTAATCGACTGCGCAACAAGTGGAGCTGTAAAATATCGAAAGTATCTTATGAATACCAAATTCCGAAATGAGAATGCAACAGGGCTCAGATGTTATTTAACATTCATCGATTAGCATGTGCAATATGTGAAGATATGAAATATCGAAAAGAACTTGACGAATATATCGATACAATGTATAATCGCGGCATTCGAATTACAAAAATAATGTTTGTGAAAAGATAAACAAGATACGCAGTAATATACATGCAAGGAAAGCTTATGTATGTGTGTACTTGAAAAGCGTTTGTGGTGAGCATTATCCACTTAACACATAGATTAGATATTTCACGTAAACACTGTGCATGTATGTATTTATTTGCGGTTGCAGCGAATGCTATTTAAGCAGTTGCATTTCTACGATTAACTACATAAATGAAATCAAAGTCTGGTGAAGATGGTACACGTCACAGAAGATGTTTTCGCCAAGGCAGCAGTGAATCCCTTTACCAAGCAAACGGGTCCCATTCGACGCTTTACGCTCTCCAATGATGAGCAAATGTCTGTGCAGATTTTAACACTCGGCGCAACGATCAGTAGCATTAAAGTGCCAGATGCTCAAGGTCAAGTGGAGGACGTGACGCTCGGCTTTGATGACTTGTCTGGTTATCAAGGTGAGAATAATCCCTATATGGGTGCGACTATTGGACGTGTTTGCAATCGCATAGCTAATGGCAGATTCCAACTGGATGGCAAGACTATTGAAGTGTCTCGAAACAGAGAAACATTCCAGCTGCATGGCGGACTCATAGGTTTCGACAAGGCGCATTGGGAAGTGCTGGAGGTGCTGACCAATGGCGTTTGCATGAGCCACACCAATCCCGATGGCCACGAAGGCTATCCAGGCGAGGTCAGGGCTACAGTTACCTTCACTCTAACCGAGGACAACTGCCTGCATGTGCGAATGGATGCGGTGACCAACAAAGCGACTCCCGTGAATCTCACAAATCATTCCTACTTCAATCTGGCTGGCCACAAGGCTGGTCAGAAGGGACTCTACGAGCACAATATAGCTATCAATGCCTATGGCATAACGGAAACTGACAATGAATCTATACCAACTGGCAAAATATTGCCTGTGGATGGTGGGAAATTCGATTTGCGATTGGCTAGCAATCTGGGCGAACGTCTTCAGCAACTGCAGCCAGCTCTGGGCTACGATGACAACTTTTGCGTGCAATTTGAGCCGCCACAGAGCTTTGCCAATGTAGCCAGAGTCATGCATCCTCCAAGTGGTCGCTGGCTGGAAATAGTCAGCAATCAGCCAGGCGTGCAATTCTATACATCAAACTTTTTGCCAAATACAGCAAAAGGAGAGACTCCGCTGGCTGGCAAAGCAGGCGCAGCTTATGCCAAGCATGGCGCTTTTTGCCTCGAAACACAAAAGTTTCCCGATTCTGTGAATCATGCAAACTTTCCCTCTAGCATATTGCGACCAGAGGAGAAATATCATCACGAAGTCATCTACAAATTTGGTAGACTACGCATATGAGCAATACATATTATGTATGTAGAAATAGTATAAAAGATATACTCCCATTATTATGCATTTAACAATTTTGAAATTAAAAATTAAATCAAACCTACACTAACTTATTAAGTTTCTCAAATCAGTTTCTATGGCTACTTTTAAAGGCTATATATACATAACTATGCCATATAGATATCTCCTTTATAGGCTCTTAGACATAGTAAACTTATCTATACTCTACAAAATTCTCTACTCACACTTTACAAATTCTATTTCCTACCCAAATAGAAGATGAGTTACACTAATAAAGAAATAACACGCTAGGAATTTGTTAGCTATAACTTAGATAAGCTGCAGCGGAAGGCTATATAAGACGCATGCTCGACTCAATTGCATAAACTAGTATGAGTAAGCTACTCCATCTACTATGTCTGCTGTTCAGTTGCTGTCTAATTCCTAGCCAAGGTCATCCGCGTATTACCAATGGTAAACCGGCCTGGCCCAAGCTATTACCCTACCAAGTGTGGCTTGAATGCGTTTTCAAGGATGTTGAAGATCCATTCTATTGTGGCGGCACAATCATCTCCAAGCGTTGGATACTAACTGCTGCCCATTGCCTGCAGATCACAGATTATGAACTGTAAGTATTAAATATAACTACATAATATATATAAGGATCAATCACTAATCCCTTATACAATTTTCAGAGAAAATGTGAATGTTTTCGCGGGCATTGTGGACACAACAGATGACGATGAGCCGGGTCGTGTAGAGATGTTGGTCGATAAGCAGAACACCTATGTGCATGCAAACTACGATATAGAAATTGTCTCTAATGATATTGCGCTGATTCATTTACCAGAGGATTTAAAGCTAAGTGAATATATAAAGCTAGCCAAGTTGCCCAAGAGAAACAATGAAAACAATTATGAGGGCCGCAAAGCCCTTGTCTCTGGCTTTGGTCGCACAGCCGATAATACACCTGCCGATATCTTGCAATACCTAGTCGTTCGAATCATTCCAAATAAGCTGTGCGAATATTTATGGAATCAGGCTCTTACTGATCCCAATGAAAAAAAAGTAATATTAGAATCATTTCTGTGCATTGATACGAAACATGGCATGCCCTGTGTTGGCGATTCAGGCGGTCCGCTGGTTCTGGATGATGGCTCCAATGTTCTGGTGGGTGTCGTCTCACATGGCTTCGATTCGCAGTGTAAAAAACCTGTACCGGATGTATTAATGCGCGTCTCCTCGTTTTTGGATTGGATTGAGCAGCACACGGGTAAACTAACGAAACCTTAGATTCAGTTAATACTGAAGGAAATTGCACTCGAAATCTTAAGAATGATTGTAATAAGAGATCCCGCAGGGTTTAGAAAAAACCCTTGTGAAGCATTTCTCTTATTTACTTTTCAATAACTCTCAATTATTTCTCTGATAAATAGGCAAGCATATAAAATGGAATGGTCTATAGACATTAATCCTTAAATTCAATCAACTATTCAATAAAATAGATTTCATTATGAATTTCTTTTCAAACATGTGCTTTATTCTTATTACTCATACAAACTCCATACACGCTCCATACCTTCCATACGTTCATATTTTTTTCATATATATATATATATATATATTTGCTTTCTTTTTGTGGCTTTGCTAAATTTGTTGTTGTTTATGATTTGATAGTGTGATTGTGTGTGTATGTGTGTTAAACAATTCGCTTATGATAATGCTTGAATGTATTCTTTGTGGGATTCGTTTGTATCGCTTATCGTGTGGCTAATGTTGCTGATTAATCATGAATAAATTTGTATATTATTTTGTTATTTTTATTTAATGTTTTTTGTTGCAGTTTTTTGTTGTTGCTGTTGCTTATGTAAATGCAATTTTCAAATGTACAAAATCTAATATTAAAGGAAATGATAATGCGCTAGCAATACTTTTTTATCATTTGGTTCAAGAGCATTTTGTTTATATCATATTTACTTTTTATATAATTTGTTAAATTAATTAATTACATATTCTTTTTATGTATATACAAAAGTTGAAAACAATTTGTTTGTTGTGTTAAAAAGTCTATACAATTCGTTTAGAGTATTAAAGAATTTGGGAGAAATAAATAAGGGTTTGCTTGATTTTTTTTTATTATTGTTAATAAGACAGAGATATAGAGAGAAAGAGAATTTTAGAAATTTGGAAATTTAGCTTTAAATTTTTGTTTGCAATAAAATTTTGGAACATTTTCTTTAATTAAACTATAAAAATGTTAATTTCATTTCGTTTTCTGTCAAATATTTGTTTTTAGCTTTATTTTATGAAATATTGTATACATTATTTATATATATTTATATTGTGTTATAGAATCGAGCATTTTTTTGTTAACATTATTCAAAACCAAGAATTTTTTGTAATTTTGGAACACTGCGATATGATATAGGGCTTGCTCATATGAATGTGATTTCTTTTACATATATATATATATTATATATCATTTTTGTATAAAATGTTTTTCTTTTGCTTTTTGCTGGGTTTGTTTTATCATTAATGTAATTTTCTGTTGTAACATACGCAAAATATATATTTTTTTGTATATATTTATTATTTTGTGTTTAGCTTAAATATATACTATATATATATAAATAATATATATATATATATGTATAAGTAATTATTATTTTCGCTAACTTTTGCTTTTTTTTTTTTGAAACAGTAACTTTCAGTCATCTTGTAATCATAATAATACCTATATGCAATATTACATACGTACAATATCATTTATAATTATTATTATTTGTATTTGTTATTTATATATCATTTATCATTTATTTGTATTAAGCGTCGTGTACAGTAAAAAAAAAGAACGCATTTCTTATATAGTGTGTCGTGTTTATAGATTTAAATTTAAATGTAATTTATAAGTTTTCGCTCTGCTCTCTAATTTGTTGTATAAAAGCTAAATGTTTAATGTTGCGTATGAAAATTGTTGTTTGTTCATTTGTTCGTTTTCGGTTTTAATTACTTGACTTACAAATTGTTTACTGTGTTCAAACAAAATTTGATTCCATTTTCAACTTCTCTTTGGCAGTTTTCGTTTGTTAGGTTTACATCTCTTGCTTTTCTTTATATTTATCTTTATCTTTGTTTCTTGCTGCGTTTTATCATTTATTGTATATTTGTTATATTTGTTTAATATTATTATAATGTATATGCTAAGCAACTAACATTGGACCATTCCATTGCGCGACGCACTATATAAGAAAACTAGCTACTCGATTATTATAATATATTTCGCGTTTAATATACATATTCATATATATATGTGATATACACATATGATATATCGTATCTGGTATGTTATAAAAATTTGAATAGCCTGACAATGGAGAATGTCTGCAGCCAGTTTTAGCTAACAGACCAGCTCGGTGCCAGCGAATATATATTGTACAGATAGTGGAACAACGAGAACTGTCTGTTCAGGCAGTAGAGATTGAATAGCTGCAGCAGCTGTTGCTGCAGCTGCTGGTGCTGCATCATATAGAAAATTATCATTATGACTAGAGCTAAGACTACGGCCAAAAAAAGTCATCAGTCGCACTCGGGCCCCTCCGAGAAATGGTTGCGCACATCGAGCGCCGATGCCAGCTGGAATATGATGTGCGATAGCGAGGGATGCTCGAGCAGTTCGTTAGCCGGCAGCTGGGGCTCGCAGCGCGGTCGCATATGCCTGCCACGGAAACCGCGATGCAAACGCAGCACCACATCACAGAACACGAAACGTAGAATGAGTGTGCGCAGAAAATCATCGCCAAAGAACTGAACATACGAGGAGTCTATAAAGAAGACATAAACTATATATAAGCATTTGCAATATTGGTGTTAATTCATTGACTTACCTATAAAGCCTATGCCCTGTTCGATCTCATCAATACGACAGCGCGTAACCAGACGCGAGGCTTCGGTTATGAAACGATCCACATAGGTCTGACAGCGTTCCCAATGATGGATAGGCACATCTCCCACATTGCAAATGTAGCAGAGCGCTGTGAGCGGGGAGTGCAGGAACAATGTAAACAACGAACCATGATGCTGTACATCAGCTGCAAATACAAAGGAAATTCAATGAGCAATTGAGTTTAAGCAAGGAAATCATAGAGGAATAGGCTGAAGGCACCACAAGCTTCTCTCTACCTTGAAAAGCGGGCGGCACATCTTGCGGCGACATGAGAATAACCAGCGGCTGTCCAAAGTAGCGGGGTATGTGCTGAAAGACAAACGAATTATCCGAATCGATGATAATGAACATGGGCCGACGCGTGAACGGATAAAGATCGCCAGGATAAAGACAATGGTTCTCCTTGTAGGATTTGCCACGACACGACAAGCCGCCGCCATCCACGCTATCACGTTTCACACTCGTGCCCAAGCCGCCCAGCTCGTAGCCATCTGTAGAAGGGTCAAAGATTAGTGGCGCTACATCGCGTGCACATTTGCAGCTAGGTACTCACAATCCTCCGGATGCTTGGTGGTGGAGAAACAGCCGTCCGCTGACATGTACAGAAGCAGAGCACCGCCCAATGGTAATTCCTTAAAGCCGCTAGCGAGGAACACCAGCAGCTGACTAATCGATGGCTTGTATAGTAGATATTTATGTGGATTGTCTCGACAGTCTCGACGGCCATTCTCCATGTAGCCTTTCGAACCGGGCACTCCGTATGGTGGTATGCGACTGGCCGCCGGACTCGCATCGTGTCCGTGCAGGCCGTGTGACATGCTAAGCGGATTCGTTGCCGATTCCGTGGGCTCACGTTCCAGCGTTTGCAGCATTCTAAAAGGTATTGAAATCAATTAATAATTATCTTCAATGAAATTCGCATTCACTCACCTAAACATGTCCATTGTGAGCTCTGAAAACTTGGCCTGCTCGCAGGCGGATCCAACAATCAGTATCTCCTGCAGGCTGAGCGTCATGTGCGGTGATCTCTCGCACGGCGGCGTCGTCAGCGGCGATAACCTAGAACCGGAACCACTGACAATCAGTCGTTGTAGTTGCGCTGGTCCACAATTAAATTGCGGTGGCCCGTGCTTTCACAGAAGAATTGAGAATGCGGCGCACTAATGAGGTGATATATATGGGTGAGGAATAGAGGGTTGTGTGGAAGTGGTGTGAGGGGATAAAAGGTAGGAGAACATATGAACTGATAATAAGATGTGTGAGTGTGTGTGTGTGTGTGTGTGTGAGTGTATCATTTACCAGCAAGAAGTTAAGGCAGACTTACATGATAATATTACTATCATGAGTAACTCAACTATAGTATCAAATTTTTTATACAAAATTACTTTTGAAAACAACTTGGCAAGATCTAAGCTAGTTTTCAGTTTCTTATGAACATAAGTAAAGATCATAAGATGATTCAGAACTAATTCAAATTTAGATTTCATAATAAAATTCTGTATAATAAGTAGTTTGTTAACGTATATAACGTATATATATAATCAATGGAGTTTTAAAAGATTTGATTGTTAATGCTAGAAACATTTTCTTAGCTGGTTGATGTATGTGTGTGTGTGTAGGGAGTGTGTGGGGTGTGTGGGGTGTGTGTGTGATTGAGTTTGGGGGGGAGAACTGAATGGAAAAGTGCGTGATGAATGAAAACAGTGAGTGTTTCTTTGGTGTTTTCAAGTCTTCTGTGATAAGCACAATAAAATTAAAGAATTGATAGCAACAGAACAGAAGCAAAACTCGTATACCTACGGTTACAAAAGAAAACAAAAAACAAACCAAACATAGAGCCCATAGAACCCATTGTTTAGATAGATAGATAGATATATATCCAACCCCACAAGCTCTCCATACTCCTACTCCGCCGACGAAAGCACGGGCAAAGTGTTTGCTGTATGGTAACAAGGATTGCGCCAACGACTCACCTATGCGACAAGATGATGGGATTGGAGTCGGCATGCAGCACAGCAACCGCTGCCTCTGCCTTGATGAAGCCCTTGATCTCTTCCAGTACCAGGGACCATTCCAAATGATCTTCCGGCTCGTAGCTGCAAGTGATATTCAAAGATTAAAGACGATCAGCAATTGACATTCGATGCAGCGATTTTACGTGTTCGTGTACTCCTGTATTTGTTTCTCCAGCTCCGTGACCAGCTCACGCACCAGCTTCATCTTCTTGAGCAGCAGACAGACGACTATGAATCGTGCATAATATCGCAATTTCTTCACCATCAAATCCGGCCGATCCTCCTTGGCAGCGCGCGAATAGTACGCACGTCCACGTATTGCCGCATAGAACTGATACGCCTCATTCAGGTAGTTCGTTTCGCTCGTTCTTAAACTGCATTAGGGATAAATAGAGGAGGATTAATTTTACATTATTATATGGACTTTTATCATCACTTTAGATACTCACTAATAGTGATAATAAAGCTGTCCGATTTTGCTGGCTATTTCGCCAATTTGCCAACGTTTCAGTCCATATTTGGAGTCGAGGACCATGCGATGTTGCTGCTGGAACTTCCAGAGTTTTGTGTAGACATCGAAGGTGCGTCCAAAATATGCCTGCCACTGACGATGTCCATACTGCGGCAGATCTCTGCTTGAATATAGTAACAACATTAAAGCCCATATGAATATAAATCTATTATCTGGCATAGAGATATCGAATCAACCATATTACCTGAGCCCATTGAACAGCTGCTTCGATTTCTCGAGCAAATGGCAAAACTCCAAAACAAGCTTTCTATCCTGTTCCTCAGTGGACTCCATTTTCACCATGCCGTTCTCTGCCGCCCCAAAGTGTTATGTCTGCCAATTGGATGTGCTGGAATAGAAACATATATATTCATGTTTTTAATAAATACAATAAAAAAAAAAACGTATTTATACTCTCGATGCAGCACAAAGGACGCTCTTAAACAAACTGAGAAAGCCAATTGGTTTTTATCTGTGCCGCTTACATATTTATCTATAATATTTATATATCGTTCCTTCTATGTACTCACATCTATGTATATGCTATAGACGCTCAGCAAGCACTGCCCACTTCACATTCACTCAGCCGCTCATTGAGCTTGCCATAACGATTATCAAGATGCTAAGAGCAAGTGCACGCCAGTTGCGGCTGATCGCTGTGGCAATACCCTAGGAAATAGCGAAGCCAGAAAGCAAATGAGTTTTATCTCATTCTGCTCATAACGAGTTTTCTTTATTATTCTACTCTATGCATACTATTCTTACTCTATACTACTCTTATTCTTCTTTGTGTTGCCCACGATATTTGCTTCACTATGTATCTCTATTCTATTCTATCGGAAAATAAGTATTTAAGAATATTTAAATTGTTGAGGAATCTTTAGCTTATATTATATACTCAACCCATTTAGATATATATGCTTTAATGGTCAACTTTCACGTGTTACATATTCTTTACCCAAACCAATATACCCATTTCATACAATGACTAATGCGTATATTGATGTTGATGCCAATGCCAGTGTCAACATTCGTGAGATACAATGAATGGCATTGCGGCGTATGCTTAATTTTAATTTTTAATATTGATGTCACAAATAATATGCTGTTTTATGAAAATAAAATATGGCATACATATATATTTTATATATTTAATCATTGCATAGCTAACCATATGGCAAAAGTGTATTAATGTAATTTTTCAAGCTTTATTTCGATTAAATGTGAATCAGTCAGAGCTAATTTGGGTGATGCAATAAATTTAAAAGCTGAGCGCACCCAGCTCTATTCGAGTTTAATTAAAATTTCAATTTTGAGCGTAGGGAGTAAGAGAAGAAAGAAGCAGCTACAGCTGGACCCAGAGAGACAATCGATGCTGCCATCGGGCAGCAATGCAGCAAAAGCTCAATTAATAACGCCCGAGCAGGTGACTAAGTCAAATTGAAAGCAAGTGAGCAAGCACTGGCTGGCTGATAGATGTGATAGACTAGTAGTTACCGTGGACTAAGCTAGATATATGAATTGAATACGTGGAAGCAAATGATTTGTTCATACATGATCTAAAAAGAAACTTTTGATAGACTCTTCATTTGGCTAAACAGCAAAAATGTTTCAGAAGATATTTGTACATATATATATATATTTAATTTTATATTTTTTTAATTTCCGATATACTTTTAAAGATCTTCAAGCTTAGCTTCTCAATAAATTTAACGTCATATTTTACTCAAATATTTTTAGAAAATTTATTTTCAATTATTTTGGAACTTTTCAAATGAAATGCGAAATTTCATTCAATTGTTTTACAATTAAACTCTGCCATTTGGCAATGATTGAACGTGTGCAGGGTAGGGAAACTATCCAAAGAAAATGTTTGTGGAAAATGAAGAAAAAATGATGATTAAATGCTGGAAAGGAATGGCCAGAGTGTGGGGAGTAGCTGGATAAAAGAGAATCAGCAGAGCAAAAGGGTCGGCAGTGCAAATGGCGCCGCGGCGACCACATTGATTTTGGTTGAGCCAAACTAGGTCGCTGGCACAAAAAAAAAAAAAATTGGAGAAAAAAAGGAAAAAAAACTTTCAATATGAGCTCATCAGCAGCAGTCACAACTGAGATGAGAAAGAGATGAAGCAGCAGATGGACAAGCAGAAGGAACAGAAACAGCAGCAGGAGCAGGAGATGGTGAACAGCAGCGATTGCTAGTGGCGTAAATATGGTTTTTAGTTGAGCATAAGGAATTGTGGCACTTTATGCTTACGGCGGCTCCTAATCAAATTAAGAGTCCATTTAACAAGTGCAAATTACATAATATGAAAATTACGCATACGCAGCGTGGACAAGAAGAAAGCGAGCGAGAAAGCGAAGCGGAATGAGAGATGTACCAAACAAAGCTGATAAACTAACAAGCTGACTCACGCCTCTCGCGCGAAGTGCTCACTGCTGTTCCTGCTGCTGACTTCATTATGATTATCATTATCATTAACAACAGCAGGAGTAGGAGCAAGAGTAGGAACAGGAGCAGAAGCAACAGCAGCAGCAGCAGCAGCAGCATGTCAACATGTGGAAACCGGAAATGAAAAAACACAAATACTAAGCAAAGTTGTTGCCACTGTGCCAATGCTTATTAACACACACACACACACACACCCACATACTTTTATATATATAAATTTATATATATGTAAGAGTGCAGCAGCAAGAACATCCAACATATCAAAGCAAGTTCGTTTTAGTTGTTGGAGACAGCAACTTTTCGAGTTATAAGTACTCAAATGATCTTTGATTCTCAAAGAATATGAGTATAGTATAGTTCAGCTGAATTCTTGTGATGTAGAGTAAAGTTTTAAGATATATACATATAAAATATAAAATATAAGCTGAGAACTACTCGGTGTAGCCCGACTCAGCTAAATATTTGAGGTATATTAGAGGTAAGAAAAGAAAAACTTAAAAGAACTATATTTTCAGCTTGTAAATGTTGAACGAACTGCAGAATGTGCTTTCAGTTGAGTCAACTTCAACATGAGAATTTAAAAAAAAAAAATGATTATATAGAAAAAGTTTTGCTAAACCTCAAGCTAAATAACTCTAGAAGGCCTTAAACTTAACTTCAACTTTAAACTAGCTTTAAACTCAATTATTAGCCAGCTTAATACCCATTAGCTCTCGCATTACTATAACTAAGTAATGCAGTAAGTACTTCCTGCAGGCTGTCGACTTTTAGCTTAATCTTTTGAAAAATCACAGCTCAAATACAAGTAAATAAATCAAGCTATGGTACATATGCAATCACAACTTCACTTTATCAAATGCTGCAATAAAATATACGTATATATTTATTTTTTATTGCTTGCTCTACGCAAAAAGTGCAAATGGTCAAGGACATTTTTGTCGCCTGGCAAAGCCAACTGCATGTTGTCAACGTGGCAAGAAAAAATACTATATATACTATACTATAAAAAAAAAAAAAAAAAAAAAAAAAAAAACTGTGCCTGCCTCCTTGCTTCATCTCACTCTCTTGCTCTCGCACATTCTTTCGCTTCTGCTCACATACGCACACATAGTGCATATGTATATGGCTGGCTGTTTTAACTAGTTGTTGTTGCTGCGCTTTGTTGTTGTTGTTGGCGCTGCTCGGGGAAAATCCCAATTCGAGTCAAACAAAGCGCGCTAAAAAGTATGCAACGCACTTTGGCGCTCAACGCTAGACGCTTTTTGACTAACTGCCAAGCGGCACAAACACACGCGCGCGCTTGTATATGTATGCTTGTGTGTGTGTGTGTGTGCGTGTGTTTTCAATGCCCGCCAGCACTCTGGCAAATATTACTCGCTGCTACTCCATGCTCTCTGCCATATTTGACAAAGCAGCACATTTCTTTCACTCTGCTTCTCCTTTTCATTTTCAATACTTCTTCCTCTTTTTTGTTTGTTATGCATACATGTGTGTGTGTAATCCTTCAAAGGCATTGTATGCCACGCTCGCACACACACACACACACACACACACACTTAATGGCATTTTGACACTGATAATGATGTTATCATTTGCATCCGCAGCAAAATTATCAAGTTCAGAGGCCTCAACAAAATCACAGCATTGTGCACAATTTATATGTACTTTATACAAATATATATATATATATATATATATGGGTTTTGTGTGCGTGCAAATTGTGCATTTTTGATGACAACTATAATTACAATAAACATTCTATTGAACAAACGAATGCTTTGGGTCAGCAATTTGTAACTTTTTGCCACATTTAGCAAAGTATTTCTATTGCTCTGTCAACCTAAGCAATTCATCTAAACAATCAATTACTAGATATATGTATGTACATATATGTATATATAGATCACATAGCATACACTGCTTCCCTCACAGTTACATTGATCCCTTGCTTAGAATAGTTATTTGTTAAAAGTTTCCTTGCGCTTCCTGCTGCTAACACAACCTTTCTTAGCCATTCGGGCGAGCCTTCACTGCATATACATTGATCAATTGTAAAGAAAACATATTTACTACACAAATTACTATTTGCTGCATGTGCTTCATCTTGCTCTCTCACTGCCTCTCTCTCTCTCCCTCTCTCTATTATTAAGCTTTCACTGTACTACTTCGCTATGGAGATGTTCTGGTTGCGGCTTATTGTCTGTTGAGTAGCTAACAAGAAAAAAAAGGCAAAACTTTCAAACCTCGCTGGACACTCGAATTTGTGTGGCCCCATGACTGGAGGCAGTTCAAATTTGTTGTCAAATCTGTATTTATCGAATTGATTAAGTTACGCTGCCTGCAGCAGTATTAGCAAAAGCAGCAGCTGCAGAAGCGCAGAGCAAAAGTTGAGTATATTCCCTATAACAAAAAAAAAAAAAAAAAAAACTCAAATGCCAATTAGAATCAACACAGAAAAAAAGTCAAAGCTTGCAGTTGGGATGAATCTTGCTTGAACTTTGCTCAATTAGCGAAGGCTTAAATACAGAAGCAAAGCTGGAATAAAGTGTAGTTTGAAAGAGTAAAAACAAAGCTAGAATGACTGAATATAGAGAACATTTCTGCATATTTATAATTCACATTAAATGCAACAATAAGGCAATTAAACCAACTTGGTGAATGAATAAAAATGAAATATTGGCTAATAAAATTTTATTAAATTAAATTAAAATAAATTAGTTTTAAATGCAATACAAATTGCATAAACTACAAGATTCAAAAAACTAACTACATAGGCTAACAATATTAGTTTGTAACTTAAAGCTCTAGCGAATAACTCTTGGTCTTTAATAGTAGCTATAGAAAATATACAAATTAAAGTGAATAGTCTGAGCTCCCCTTTATAGTTTAACCTTAGCCTTACCCTTAGCAAAAGTTCATAATACAGAAATTTAGTGAACCAACTGCTGAGCCTCAATCAACCACAATGGACAGCATAAAAGGAAACAAAACTAACCCCACACATTCATCATTTTAGCCATAAAAATAGCTAACCAATTTGGCTAACTACTTTGCAATTTGGAGTTTTGCGGAACAACCCTCCCGCTTTAATTGACATCGAGCGCCATTTGCAATTTAGTGCACAGTGCATTTTTATTGACGGCCCGAGTAGAGGCAACGGGGCAACGGGGTCACGGGGCAGTAAAGGAGTAACTTACCTTATCATTGTTGTACTCGGCTCTGCCTCTGCCGCTGCCACCAACAACAACAACAACTTGAGCAGCAGCTGCCAGCGCAGCCTTTGCCGTCGCTGTCGCCGTTGCCGTTACCGTTTGTCAACTGCTGCCGCTTAAGGCTGGGCGCGTCACGCTGCACCGTTCGCCGCTTCCGCTTCTTCTTCTTGCTCGCCCTCTTCGCCTCCGTCTCGCCCTACAGCTGCGACTCCAACTGCGACTGCGAGTCCGCGCCGTGTTTGTTGTTGTTGCTGTTGATGCTGGCGCCGGCAGCTCGCTAACAGCGCTCCATAGCCACACCTAGCATATTGCGAGTGTGTGCGGTGTGTGGAGTATGTTTGTATTTGTGTATTTCCTCTTTTATTTTTATTGTTGTTAACAAATTAATGAACTGCTCTAATGGGCTGCTTCCATGTCACTTTCACTGTACGCTTTGTGGCCCTTTGTATCCTTTTTGCCGGTCGCGTTTCACGCACTTTTCGCTGCTTTTGCTACTTTACTATTTTTCTCTTTCGCTATCTCGTTTTGGCGCTGCGTGCACTGCGATTGCTAATTGTGTGCGAATTTCGAAATTTGATTTTGCGAACACGAGTTCTGATTTAACTTTTCTTTTTTCGTGGCAACGCGTTGCGACCGTCGTGTATGGCTGCACAGTATTGAATTTTTCGCATTTACATTTTTAACGAGCGGGTTTGGGGTTGGGGTTGGTATTGATTTTTTTGCCCAAAAAACTGACATTTGCTGGTGTACACGCAAACCGCCAGATGGCGTATAATTTGACAATCGAATTGAGGGTTGAAGCACTGCCAAAACAGCTGAGCGTGTGTAAAGTAACGGTTAAGTATTCGAAATATAATTCGCTCCACAGAGTTGCCAGCTAGTTTAAAACTCCTTTTGAACTAAGTGAGTGCGATGATCAGACAATTCAATATTGAACGTCAGCTGCCAGCTGGTTAAAAATTAAAATTGATTTGCAGTAGCTATCACTTCAGATTATTTTAGTATTAAAAACATCAAAGATTTGAGTTATACTACATGAACACACAATGATTTTTATTATATTAAATATATAAATAAAGTACCATAACATTTACAAATTGCATTACATCAAAAGCGCCATTTTATCAACCATATTTCTATATAGTTCACTAAAATCATTATATATTCTTGTTATATCAGTATCTGCCTTTTTTGCACTATCACAATGATTCAAACTACATTGTTCAGCTTTTCCATTAAGTATAATAGCTAATAATAAATTTAAGATATATATATATATTTATATATATATAAGTTGTTTCTACAGTATGTTTAAAAACAATAGCTACATGCATAAAATTAATATATGTATTCCATAATATGTATGTATTGTAACTTTTTTACTATATAGATTTAAGCACTTTTTCTTTTAAAATATACTACGCATAGCTGTCAGTCTTTAAATAAATCCAAAATCAATTAGAAACTGCAATGGTACATATATCATATGTATGTTTATATTGTTTGTATACGTGTTTGCAACTGCTTTTAAAATTTAAATAGTTTAAAATTTGGCTGCACGATTTTGTATTCATTTGCTACTTGATTCGATGTACAAATTGCTGTGCACAGAGCCCCAAAATTAAATGCACTCAATATTGCCAGACTGTCAACAAATATAACATTTCGGCTTGAGTGCATTTATGTTGGATGGCTGCATGAAAGACGGTTTTCGTTTAGTTGAACTAGATGTTGACTCGATGTGGCCTATAAATGTGTCACCTCCTATGGTAAATGCATATATTGTGCATTTCTTTCGTTAAATTTAAAATTATTAAAATTTGGCTGCATGATGTTTCATTCAGTTTCAAAGTTTCGATGTACAAATGTTCGTGTAGAGACCCGCAAGGGAAATGCACTGAGCGTTATCATGCCGTTAAGACATGTTTGAATTGGAACGTGTTCAGTTAATGATAATTTAAGTTGTTGCTTTGGTCTTTTAGGAGTGCATTTCCAATAGGGGTCTGCCTGAAAGACGGTTTTTGGTTAGTTGCGCGAGCTGTTAGTCGGACGTTGCCTACAAGCGCGTTGCTTCCGACACGGTGGCAACGTCGCAACCATTGTCCGATGGCTGCTGATGTCCTGTGGAGCTACACGCATCCTTTGTTGGCCGGGGCAGATGCGAATAGTAGCCCAACTGACAGGAGTTTTGATGAGATAGCTTTTGTGTTTGACTTAGCTGATATTGTGCCGCCTTCAGCGCCTGCTGTTGCTGTGGTGTTAGACAATCGCATGCCGCCAGGAGCTCCTCTGTGGATTTGGCCGTTATGGTGGTGGTCGTAGTGGTCGTTAGCTCACCCACAAATTCGGTGGGAGGTGGTGCATAGTTCTCCACATCGCCATAGGTGGAATAACGGCCATATGGATTGCGTCTAGGCATGGAGTGTCGCTGTTGTGCTATTTGCAGCTTGACCGCGGGCTTTATGGCAACTGTATCCAAATAGCCGTAGTTAAAGCTTTGGCCCACAAGTGTCTTGGTTGCTAGATTATCCCAGGATTTGGGCTTTTGCACATAGGCAATGGTGTTTGGATAGACTTGCGAGGGCTGCACCTGACTAGCTGTCAGATGATAATGCGGATGATGATGATGATGTCCATGGAACTGGGATTGCTGTTGCTGCTGCTGTTGTTGCTGCTGCTGTTGCTGCTGTGGATGCTGCTCATAGGATTGCCTGGACTTGGTTGAGTGCTGCCTGGAAGACTGTGCAGCCTCGCTTCTTGGCTCCCAGAACAACGTATCCGTGCTTATGGAGGTGGTATAGGACGCCGAATCAGCGGGGGCAAATTCACTAGAGGTGCACGAATGCAGACTGCAATGGCTAGCCAATCCAGACGCCAAATCAAAGTAGCGAGAGCGAACGCTGCTCGCCTGTGAAGGCGCCTGTTGATGATAATGATGATGTTGTTGCTGCTGTTGCTGCTGCTGCTGTTGCTGCTGTTGCTGCTGCTGCTGCTGTTGTTGCTGCTGCTGCTGCTCTTGTGTATGTCGATGATGATGATGATGGTGATGGTGATGATGATGATTGGGCTGTCGATCTGCAGTTGCAGCTGGCTTGGCTACATTAGCGCCAGGTGACGCGTGTGACTTGCTTGCCTGCTTCTCTTTAACGTCCATTCTCTCTTTTTCCTTCTCCCTCTCCCTCTCTCGATGCTTGTGCTTGTGCTCCTTGTGCTGGCGATGGCGACGCCTGGAAGGCACACACTGAGTCTCACAGCAAGGACTGGCCAAATCGTAGGCATCCAGGCTCACATTATCGCCATTGCTGTGCGACTTCTCCGCCGACTTCCAGCGGAAGTGGCCCAGGCAAGGATTGCAGGAGTGTCCATTGCCATGGCAATGCTTGGCCTTCTCCTTGGCTGGTGGCTTGTGCTTCTCACAGGTACGCGGCGGCGGCGCAGGTGGTTTCACTGTACCAGTTCCACCACCTGCCCCTCCTCCTCCAGCACTCGCGCTGTGGTACTGACTGTTAGCTGTGACCTGACTGCAGCTATTCGTATCCAATGATTCTGTGCGTTGCAGCACATAGTGCTGATCTGCCCCAGCTCCAGCTGCTGATGGTCCACCTGGCAGCACGTAGCGATACCGATAGCTGGGATCCAGATAGTGATACGTGAGCATAAATTGTGCAGGTGGAGGAATTATAACTGGCTGCTGTCTCAGTGCTATATTGGCCACATCCTCTGTGGACAAAGCGGGTCTATAGAATCCCGGTTCATTGACACTCGCCTCTGTTGGCGAGACGCCTTCTCCATCACTTGGTGAGGTATTGGCATTCGCCTTCTTTCTCGCCGGCAAGCTGTGGGTCTTCCACTTGCCCTCCAGCAGCTCCCGCTCGCGCAAATGCACACGCTCCAGCTCGTTCATCTTCTGCTGCAGCAGACTCTGCAGCTGTATATAGCGCATATGCAGATCAACCTGTACACAGGAATACATTTCTTTAGAGGATTATCTGCAAACAATCACGTAATCAATCTCACCTTCCTCACACAATCCTCGAAAAGCACAACCATTCGCATGCGCATATCGCACTTCTTAATGAACTCCACAATGGTCTTATGATCCGCCTTCTCCATATCGTTGCCATTGATCGACAGTATAACATCACCTTCACGCATGCCTGCTCGATAAGCCGGTCCACCATATTCCACATAGTCCACATACGTAATCATCTCCAGCTCCTCGTCGCATTTGTAGTGTATGCCATAGCTTTGCAGTGTGAAGCCATACGAATCGTTTCTCTTCTCCACAATGATCGTGCGACGTCTACGATCTTCGTCGGGCTTGGAGCCAGCCAGAAAACGTTCCGATTTGTAACGGCCCAAGATGTGAGTGGAACGCGAGAGCTACGAATGCAAAGAGAAATTACAAAGAGATTTCATAGGAGCCTTCAGTGGTACATAAGAATCGAGATGAATGGGAATATGGGTTGGAAATGTGGAATCGGATGGAAGATGGAATATTGGAATTATTGTTAAGTCGGTAATGTTTCCCTTCTACTCTAGCTAAAGTATATTAGAATACCTCAAACGTCTTATCATATCCGTAATTATAAGTTTACACCAATTCATATTCATTCATATTTTAATTAATTCTAACTTAATTCTTTCAAATCTATAACATTTTTATACAGCTCAACTTAATCCTCACTAACCCCTGCTCGACCCTTTCTTCTATTCAGTTTGAAGCTCTTTAAAAGGCGAAAGACTAAGCCATTTATAGCCTCACAAATGTTCTAATACTTTCCCTTCCTCTCTCTCTCTGCCTTTCAATGTGTACATAGATATATAAATCTGTCTATTGCCCCCCCTCTCGCCCAGCTCGCTCGCCTTAGCCATAAAGCTTTAATGAAAGGCCCAGTCGCTGTCTATTTAACTGTGCTGTCTGTGTGGGCCTTGTTTGCCTGCCATTGTTTCAAATCCTATCTACACTCCTTCGTCTCGCTGCCATTCGTCATTTGACCCGTCTAAAGCTCAGTGAAAGTGTTAGCTAGAAGGAATAGCTCCTCATACCATATTCATGGAATACTTTTTTGTTAAAAGCCGTGACAGCTGGGCAAACATCATTTGGCTGTGGCGTTGCCTGCGGGCATTCGTTGTGCCACATTTGTGGCTGGCCATAGATGATGTTGATCCCCAGGTGCAAAACTACTATTCATACCCTGTAAACAGTGGGTGGCCAAAAGGGCGTATCTATGTATGTCGCTACAAAGCTTAACGGATTACAATTTATATAGAGTATTTATGTAGAGGATATGTGTCAAAATATAGGTATGGAATGAGTTTAGAGTAATTTGAGTTATTTCCAAGTAAAAATTATTATCGGTGGGCTTGACAATGAACTCATGCCTCTCTTTTAGAATATTCTATGTTAAGAGATGTCTAATATAGCAACCCACTTCAAAGCATATTAAGCCAAATCCCATGCCATCCCATACAATTTCATAGTACCTCATTTACTGCCCTCCACTGCTACTATTTCGACCGCAAATTGTAGGTATTTTCTTTATAAATATTAAATGTAATAGAGCGCCAGACGAAATGAAGTTCCAGTAAAAGAACAACTTTAAGCTTAAAGTTGCCTAGACAAAACAAATTCTAAAAGAAAATATATTTAATGCTACAACAACATATGAAATACCTAAAGGTCTATCCATGACAAACAGTTCCGGTTTGGGCTTCATTAGGCATAACACAAAAATCTCATAAAAAAACATAATTGAATTAATTTTGTGTACAAGAGAATAAGGGATGTAGAAGAGGGGAAGAGTGGGAATTGAGCAGTGGGGGAGGAAGCAAAAACAAATAGTAGAGGGAGCAGTAGAGAAAGATTGATGGTGGAAAGGATGGGAGAAGGGAGGATATAAAGATAGACGATAGCAGGATAGGAGATGAGTAGAAGCAGGAATTTAGTAAAAAGAAGAATATAAAATGCACAAGGAAGCCGAGGAGCTTATAAGACTTTACGTCTTATAGAAAAGCACAGTTAGGGAAGGTGAGCTGGAGAGGCAGCGGTGGCAGGCGCAGCGCTTTGGTCAGCTCTTTGCCTAACATTAAATTATTGAAAATTGATTTGAGCCGCTGGTCTTGGTTTGCTTTTTGCTGGGCCAATTGTCTGACCAAGCGTAAGCTTTGGCTATGGAAACGGACTAAAGGTTAAACAGCTGAGGCGGCTTTCAACCCCAGCTCGACCCACACCAATGGTAAAAGCCACCACCAAGGCAAGCACATGCATATATACACATACATATACATCGAAAGGGAGTGAAAGAGAAAGAGCTATATTCACCACCCGCACCGCAAGGCGATTTCAATTGAGCTGCAGGACAACACATTATGACTCAATCAGTAGCCAGCTGGCAGGAGGAGGCGCTGGAGGAGGGTGAGGGGGAGGGGGAGGACAAGGACTAGGATGACGATTAGGATGAGAACTTTGTACTTTGTCGACTTTTGATTTAATGCATATTAGTCACATTACCTGCGCATACTCAAGCTCCTCGTCGCTGGCATCGAGACTCTTGTGATGGTACTTTAGACGACCCAAACTGCCCGTTCCATTCACATAGTGGGAGGCCGTTGGCTGCTGGCTGCTAGCGGCGGCTGCTATGAGGGAGCCCACCGAGGTGGCATTGGAAACGGACATGGAGACGGCGGCAGCTGTTGTCGCCGCCGACGCAATGCTCTGGCGGCTCATGCTGTTCATGGTTTCTATGTCTATTGATTTCTACACTCAATCATTTTACTAGGCAGCCAAAACGAAAAAACACCCGACAACAGATACCGACAAAAATCTACACAAATTATATCGCGTTTTATAAATAATAACATAAGTATATGTATTACTATACATCTGCGCAACAGCTCGCTTCAATCACCGACCACGTTACAATTGCAATTAGTCATAAGCATTGACCAGCAAATGCTGCGCTACTATTTGTTTTGTTGAAAAGAAACTTTTTTCATATTCGTTTGTCGTGTGTGTTTCCGCTTCGTTTGTTCCACTTCCGTTCGAGCTTGGTGCCGTACTGAATGTGGCAGTGGCCAATGGGGAGTACGTGCAACCAGAATATTACCGTTAGTACTTATATTTATGGCACATGTTGACTGTCAGCCGTTCATGTTGCATATAGAAGGCAGTGGAAACATTGTGCGCTCAAATTTAAACGCGCATGCGCAGAGTTGCCACCTAGTGAGAGCAGAAGAGTAGCAGGAGCAAACACCGACAGTTGAGATAACCAATGAGACGTTTCATTTCGAGCAGCTGGCAGCACTCTCTAGAATAATCAAGTGAAGTGCTCGGCATCCTCTTTATTTGTTTATTAAGAGTTGCCACTTAGAGTAGACATCTGCAGCAAATGGCAGCACTCTCTCTAATGAAACACTGGAAATCCTTTATTCTTATGTATATTTATTATTGGATTATGTGGCGCAATATATTGCTATTCCGCAAGCTCGCCGCCAGGAACCAACTGCAATATATATAGAAATGATTGTAATATTATGCACAATCTCAGTTGTTCCGCCTTATTACTCACCATTGTAATATTGTTTCCATTTAGAAGTATCTGGTCGAGCTTCGTAATGCGGCGTCCATCGGGCGTATTTTCATACTCTGTGACATCGTCCAGCAACATGTTGACGAAATCATCAAAACCCAATAGGGTGCCAACCATTTCCTTGTCGTTTTTCATGATTATATGAATTCGCGAACCGATGCATTTGTCCACCAGTTCTGCCGGCAAAATGTAAAACGTTTAATATTTTAAACAATGCTAGTATTTTGTCACTTACCCAATGGCATAAGTGTAGATATGTTAGCGGGCGGCGGCACAGCAGTCATTTTTGTGAGTTTCAGTTAATAAACTAAATGGAAATAACAAAACGCATGCAATACTGAACAAGTATCGTTGAATGCCAATTTCTTGTGATTACACATGAACGATTATAGCGATTACAAGTAATTGTGTGGTGAGTATCGGACTATCGATAGGGTTTGAAAGCGTAGCTATAGTTGAAGGAAAAAAACAGCCGGTGTTTTGTGTGTGGTAAAATAAATAAAAGCGCAGTAATGAACGACGGTAAGTGATTTTTTGTTTATATTTTTAAATACACGTGAGGTAATAGTTTTTCTATGCAGAGGAGATTATTAAACAGCGTTTGCTTATTGATGGCGATGGCACGGGCGAAGATCGCAGGCTAAACATGCTTCTAAAGCAATTTCTCAAATGGGCCAACTCCAAAAACGACTCACCGGAGACCAAGTAGAATTTACCTTAAATCGAAAATAATGATATATTAATACAATTCAAATTTCAGTCAGATTATGTACGATCGTTTAATGGCACAGTTGGCGCAATGTCAATTTGCAGCATTGAAAAACGTGCACACGTTAAGGATGATCAAGGAGGAACAGGACAACTACACAAAACTGGCTGAAAAACATCAGGAGAGCATCGAAATTGCCAAGGAGGAGATCGAGGCAAGCAAAAAGGAACTTATTGTAGCAAAGGAAATACGCAAGAATAAAATGGAATACGATTTGCTCGCCTCCTTAATTGAGGAACAGCCCGATCGCAAGGATACAGAGAAACAAATCGAAATCATCAAAAAGGAGATCGACAAACTAACACAGAAGAAAATAAAGATGGAACACAAATTCCAAAAGCGTCGCAACGATTTCACGCTGCTTATGTACACCATACACGAGCTGGAGCAACAACTAGAGGAGGAAAACAGCTCAGGGTCTTCGGACTCAAGCGAAAGCGACGCCGCATCCGAATCGAATGATAATAATGGCATCATGGAAGTTAGCGACGATGACGATGATGAGTTAAATAACATCATTACCACAAAATTCGATAGTAATCGCGGTAAATCGAAGGAAAACTCTGCTTCAACAGAAAGCTCCAAGGAACCCATTGCAATGTCTGTGGAAGAAGATGCGGTGTTGGAGCTGAGCATTGAAAAAGATGACAACGACGTCGATGTTGCAGTGGCCAGTTAAGTGAGAGTACAAATAATTGTAAGATAATGTATTCATTATATATGTAGACCTGTACAGCCACCGATACGAGCGCCAGCCACTCCATATTTTAAGCAATCGATAGTATCGTTGGTTTCAGCTTAGACTGAGAGAAGTGTTCAAGTAAAAACTGGTTGACAATGTTAACCTTTTAACGGTCTATAAAAGAAACGTTTTTATTCTTACATAAAAAAGACAACAGAAATCGTAATCTAGTATTATAACAACCAAATCGATGCTATCAACAGTTTATATACCTTTAACTATATAATATATATTGTAATTATCGGGATTTAAATGCTAGATCCGCAACGAGAGCTACATGATCTGAGGGAAATTTAATGGATGGTATAGCCTCATGCTCGCTTAACTGCTCCACCGTGGGCAGCGGCACAGATTGCAAGAGATCGAAACAGTCGCTTTGATAGAATATATAATCCAAGCAGGCAGCAAATAAAGTTGTATAATTGGTATAGAGCGGAGTGCCACAGGCGGAGCTCATTAAGAAAGGCTGACGAAGTTCTACATCCTTGACAGCTTGCTCTGCATTGCTGCTCCAATCCACAAAGTCATCGCCCACAAACTGCTCCGTCATCAGCTTATAGATGCCACATTCCGGTACACTATTGAAGTCCCCACAAAATATAAGGCCAATATTTTGAGAAGGAATATTTCGTTCCTTAACGACTTTTTTGTAGATGTGCTCCACAAAGATGAGCGAGAAACCGATCTGCAGCAGACGTATGTGATCGGCATCTGGATGAAAGTAGAGATGGGTATTGGCCACCAGAACATAGCGACCAGTCTCCTTAAGCTGCAGCAAGGACAGTTGCAACGTGGTGGATCTCTCGCAGATGCGCTTGGCCAGCTGCTCGTTGCTCTTGATTTTATTCCATAGTGGCGTAAAAATTGGAAGTGTGCTTATATTATCACCCAGATGCAGAACATAGTTGGTCAGCAATTCAAACCTCGAGGTGCGATAAAAGAGAGCAATACCTTCGGCGCAGGTTCCCTTGGGTGTCATGATGCCAGTAAAGTTGTGCAGCACATGCTTGAGATCATGATCAAAGATCTTCAAGTCCACCTCCTGCAGACACATTAGATCCGCATTGTAGCCCAGCAGCTCCTTAATGAACAGCTGCTTGCGATAATCAATTTTAAGTGCATTCGCCGCACAATAGGGAAACAGGGTTTTACGCGCATAATCTCCATCCGCATAAAGATCGGCTAGCAGATTATAGCTGACCACCCGAATATCATTGGGACCGTTCAGCGGCTGTTTGGTATATTGATGACGCTGCTCAAATTGACAATCAGTGGGTCCTGGCTGCACGGCCAATTTACTAATGCATTCTGTAGCTGGACCAAGGAGACCCTGCTCATTGCCTGGCCTAATCACCAGCTTTAAATGATAGCCAACATCTAATGCAGATGTTTGATAGATCAATCCTTCTCCACATCGCTCCCAGCTGGTATTCTCATTAAATATTCCATTCGCTGGCTTTAAAGCCTTATACCATTCCGCTCTACTATGCTCTCGGCTGGCAAACTCCAGCTCAAGCTTCAAAGGATAAACGGAAAAACCAGCCAAAATGGAGCTGGGCAATTGCACTGAGTCAATCCATGGTTGATTGAGTAACACATCAAAGTTAGTGTCGTGAACACGCAACTTCAATCCATCTCCCGAATTCTTCAGCACCTCTTCAAAAGTTATGCCCAGAATACGCTCCTCCGAACCTTCCCGACGGAGCTCCACAATAATCTCCTCGGGATTGGCAACCAACGGATTCTCAGCAGCTGCTGCTCCTTTTGATTTCTTTTTACTCTTTTTGGTGAGTTCTTTCTCAACATTGTTACGTATCCGTAGGAGCGCTTCATCCACGCGCTCGTCCATACGTCGACAAAAGTTAAAGCTGCGGTCCAATTTCAGCCCCTGGTTGGCATAACGAAATGTAATGTGAAGCTCATCTGAGTTTTGTGCATTGCGCAAATAAACTTTGTCCATGGCGACGGCTGTGCTGTGCGGCCGTAAGCTACGTAAGCAAGTCGAAAGTGCAGTTGCTCCCAATTGTTGATTAACTGATGAGTGTAGAGAACAAAAATGAAAAATAAACTTTCCTATCATTGCCGGTGTGCTGCACTCTGTTAATTTAACATATACATAAATGTTAAGGCGGTAAAATTGAAAACAGGTAATACTTATTAAAGTGATGAATTCACTGGCACTAATTTTTGATTAGTAATCATTTGTTAGACTGTTTTCAAATTTTGTCTATAAAAAAGATTTAAATTAAACCTCTATTAAGTTAAAAAAAAATAAAATAAATAAACAGATAATAATTAATCATCGTCGGTCTGCTCGCAGTTATCGACGGTTTATTAATGGCAGCTGTTAAATGAACAGCACTAGTTCATTATTATTCGTTCAGCTCATTGGCCGCGAACTTGTAGTAAACGTTTGGAAACGAGTCGGATGCAAATATAATATTGCTTGCCAACGCTAAATAAAAAGTTAAATTTGAAATAAAACTAAGTAACTCTGTATGTCCCAAGGTACAATCCATTGTATACAATGACGAGTGACGACAAAAGGTAGGTTGAAGTAAATATAAATTGAAATAATAGGCAATGCCTTGTGAGGTTATGGTGCGTGCGCTGCAGATGTTTATTGGTGTGTGTGTGTGTTTGTGTGAGAAATTTGTGTTGTGTGTATGTATATTAATTTACTTTTTCCAAGCAGTTACGACTCCAGCGACAACAGCGAGGCGGAGGAGCGACACGCCAAGCACAAAAAGTCTAAAAAGCATAAGAAACACAAGAAGACAAGTTCTAGCGAAAAGGTGCACAAGAAACATAAGAAATCAAAAAAGCGCCATCGAAGCGAATCCTCTAATGCTTCTGAGAAGCAGCAGCTCCTACGCAACAATGCTGTAACTCAAGGTCTTAGTAGTAAATTCACTGAGTTGATGCAGGCCAATCGTGAGCGTAGCACTAAACTAACACCCAATGGCGCCGACTTTCGTATTGTCAAACCAAACACAGATCCATGCAGCTTGGTCGAAGAGATTACGAAGACCATACAGAACAAGGTGCAGCCTGTGCTTGAAGTGGCCACATCTGGTAGTGAGAGTGAAGTGTATGTATTGAAGATATATAAATGTAACGTGTAACTCATAAACATATATGCATTCTAGCCCCATTGACATAGCCAGTCCTGTGTTGATGCCCTCTAAACTAGAGGATGAGCTTAATTTAGAGGAGCTGATGAGACAAAAGGAGCTTCTGCAGGCACGCCTGGGTGCCTACATGTCCGACACGGAAGGCGATGAGACTCGCTCCAATTCGTTGCATCTCAAGAATCAAGTGCAGCAGCGGCCACAACAGCAGCAACAACAGCAGCCGCAGCAACCTACAGTGGCCGCTACGGAGGCGCCGAAGCGTAGGCCGAATTCGCAGTCTGCAGCACTGCAGCTGGCAACTGCAACTAGTAAACATGATAATAATAAACAGTCTAACATCAATAACTCAAACGAACCCGATGTTATATTATTGGATGATTCTAGTGGTAGTCAGCGCACGCCCTCGCCCACACCAGAGAAGCGAAGACGACAATCATCGCCTACAGTTCCACAAAGAAGTCGGCCACAACAACAGAGAGACTCACGTGATCGACGTGCGATCCGCGATCAGCGTAGTCGCACGCCTCGCCGTCGCAATGAGGTACAGCAACAACAACAGCAGAGACGACATCACCAAGAGTGTAATAGGAATATGGAGGATCTGCGACAGGAGATCAACCGTGACAAGCAGCGAGAGCGACGCGAGCAAAGTCGTGAACGTGAAAGGCGACCAGAGAGAGATAATCGACAGCAGCAACCCGAGCGTGGAGGAAGGCAGCGCGAACGCGAGCGTGATCGTGAACGTGATCGTGATCGCTGGCAACGTCCACGTTCTCATAGTCGTAGTAAGTTTGAGTCAGATAGAAGACGAGAGCGTGAACGTCAGCTGGAGCAGGATCGTGGCTCAGGATCTGGACGTGGAGCACGCACCTCTGGCAATGGTGTGAGCGCTAACGATCGAGATCGCTATAAGGGCTCTTTAAGCGAAGGGCAGAAAATACACGAAAAGGAGAGCAGCGACGAGGAAACCAGTCTTGACATAGATATCAATGAGGATGACGATGACGAGGAGCGTATCATTGAGATGCGTCGCAAGCAACGCGAGGAGCTCGTCCGGGTAAGTGCAGTCTAAATTAAAATAATTCCTATTACAAATATCTTCTCCATTTCGTTCTTAGAAACTGGGCAGTACGGAAGAGAAATCGCGTACAACTAGCTCAACGCCTCGGAAGTCAAATTCGTATGAATCGAGAAGCATTTCACCCGTCTCCTCAAAACCCGAACAGATGCAGCATTCGCCCACGAGTGAAAAGGAACAACAGCCGCCTGCTAAACCCGAAGCTTTCGATGCAAATGCTTCGAAAAATAGCACAGTTAAAGAGAAACGCAACGACTGGGACATGTTTGCCGATCAAGATGTTGATTCCAATTTCGATGTGAGTCGCAGGCTTGTAAATGTCGAGCACGCAACTGCTTAAACAGTATGTCACTAATATCTCACTCTATTTATAGTCCCCCAGTACGATAGTGCATAACAAGCATCAAATTGAGAATCCAGCTTTAACTGACAATTGGGACGATGCGGAGGGCTATTATCGTGTGCGCATCGGCGAAGTGCTGGACAATCGTTACTTGGTTAGCGGCTACACAGGACAAGGCGTGTTCAGCAATGTGGTGCGTAGCAGGGATCAGGCACGTGGCTCGGCCAATGTGGCCATCAAAATTATACGTAACAATGAGATCATGTAAGTTGGATAAATCAATATTTGCTTACATCGCTGTCAAGTCGATAGTCAAGTAAAAATTGTATTTTGTATAATATATTTCTTTAAAACTCTATCACCAGGCATAAGACAGGTCTGCGCGAATTGGAAATCCTTAAGAAACTCAATGATGCGGATCCTGATGATCGTTTTCATTGCCTGCGTTTGTATCGACACTTTTTCCACAAACAGGTGAGTTCTTTGGATGTCTTCTCGAAAATCACTAAATAACTCTCTGAACTCACTTTGTAGCATCTTTGCATGGTGTTTGAGCCACTGGCCATGAATCTGCGCGAGGTGCTCAAGAAATATGGCAAAAATGTGGGTCTACACATCAAAGCGGTGCGCAGCTATACTCAGCAGCTGTTCCTCGCTCTTAAGCTGCTGAAGAAGACGGGCATATTGCATGCGGATATTAAGCCCGATAATATTCTAGTTAATGAGAATAATTTAATATTAAAGCTGTGCGATTTTGGCTCTGCATCGGCCATCACTGAGAACGAAATAACGCCTTATCTGGTATCACGTTTCTATCGAGCACCTGAAATAATCTTGGGTATACCCTATGACTATGGCATCGATACGTGGTCAGCCGGTTGCACCATCTACGAATTATATACGGGCAAGATATTGTTCAGTGGCAAGAGCAACAATCAGATGCTGAAGTTCTTTATGGATGTAAAGGGCAAGATACCAAATCGGATTGTTCGCAAGGGACAATTCAGGGAACAGCATTTCGATCAAAGCTGCAATTTTCTCTATCACGAAATAGACAAGTTAACAGAGAGGGTAAGTGAAGAAATATATTTACATATTTATATGTATAGACAATCAAATTATAATATCGTTTGCTTTTATTCAGGAAAAGATCGTCGTAATGCCTGTGGTGAAGCCTACTCGCAATTTGCAACAGGAGCTAATCGCTGATCAAAACTTACCCGATGATCAGCATCGTAAGGTGACACAGCTGAAAGATCTGTTGGAGAATATGTTTGCCTTGGATCCGGGCAAGCGTATATCGCTAAATCAGGCACTCACACATCCGTTTATACAGGAGAAAATGTAGATCCATACAACACAGAGAGAGACACAACAAACGTAATTCAATTATTTGTAGACTATAAGAAATTACGTTAGAACAAGTTTATCGAGTTATTACTATCACCCGAGCTACAAAACCCACACATTCAGCTATAAAATAGACTATCTACTACCTATCTATCTATCTAACTATATATATATCTCCATATATATCTTGATTGTAAGCATATGTACATAATGTTCAGTGGTTCAGTCGAATTGTTATTTGTGTGTGCGTGCTTACACGAACTTAATATATATTAAAATAAGTAATACATTATATATATATGTATATGCATGTACTTCAGTTACTACAGACACATACAGACACACACACACATAGACACAGACTCGCAATTATATGATATGGTATATATACACATGTATAACATCTAGCTGCAGTTGACTCTCTTATCAGAAACTATTATTAACATTTGATACCATTTCAGTGGACCTCTGCTGATCTATAAAGAAATGGAATCGAGCTGCGCAACTGGTAATAATTTATTTTTGGGCTCTCAATCAGTTAAAAATATATATATAAATTTATGGGCCAGCTTTCTATATTATTTTCACCAACCCCAATTTGGTTTATCTTAAACTCTCAGTTTTAATGCTGTTTGTTTTCTTTGAACTTTGCAGCTAATTCGGCCGAAATTGTGGAAACTGCGCGTCTCGAAACTTTGACACAATTCCACTTGCGGGCGTAAGTTGTGTTTTCTTTTGAAATCGCGTGTCTTACTGAGAAACATTTCTCTTTCTCTCTCTCGTGTTTTGTTTCTACTATCACAGGTAAACCAGGAGGCGAGGATTCCTCTTGCGAGCAAGCCACAGGTAAAGTAAACATATGGATTGAATTTTGTTACTTATGATTGAAGTTTGTTTAGAGACTGTTTGTGGCAAAGATGATATAATCGTTGACCATTAGGATGTCCATGGAAAGACATTTGTTTGAAGGGATCCGTAAGAGAATATCTATTTGAATCTAGGAGGTATAGAATATCTATTTGAATCTAGGAGGTATGGAACACAATAATATATAACGAATTCGCTGTAGGGCAGTTCGCATTTACCATTGATTTCCTAACTTTAAACTATGCAGTTTTATAGTTAACGTTTATTAAACTAGACAATTTGCATATACATTTTTTTGTATGCAGGTAAAGAGAGTTGTAAGTCGGGATTTAGAAATTTCGCATGGCCATAGGAACTGACCATTTCAATTCACAGACTAGTTGCATAGTATATTCTAAACAAATAAATATAATTTAATTAGTCTTAAAGATGGCTGATACTCCTGTTAGGCCGCCTAGTCAAGTGCGTCAACAGGGGTGGGCAGAGTCAATGCAAGTTGCAGGGTTTTGCTTTCATTTAAGGTGTGTAATCGAGGCGGACTTAATTCACTGCGCAGCAAACACTTGAATTTCTTGGGTTTCCAGTTGTTGTCCGCGTGCGGATCACGCAGTAGTCCAAAGGCGCATTCGAATACGCCCACAGAACGTTCGGCAGAGTGAAGAGTGCCACAGCAGAGAACGACCACCTGGCCGTAGGGATCGATGCGTCCCTGTACACCAGAGTGCGATAAATTAGGATTGAAGTAGAAGCCAAATGTTTGTTTGGCCTTGACTAGGGAGTCGAGCACTTCCTCTGCGCTGCAACACTCCAATTCGCTAGCTCCATCGTCCGCAATGACTTTCAACTCCAGAGCTGCATCGCTCCAGAGATCGGATAGAATTAGATTATCTGAATTATACTTTTCGAAGAACCATTCGCCAAATTTCCGTGCCATCAAATGTATTGGGTAGTCCTGTTCGTTAGCTATATGCACTTTAGTTGCAACCACCTGAGTGGAGTCATTTGTATTTTTTGTAATTTCCTTATTTAACTGTTTGTCCCAATACTGAATTATTTTCATAACCAAATCGGCTTTTGTGAAGTCTGTCGAAGTGCCTGGCAAACGAGTGTGCAGGTATCTAAATAGCAAATCTCTTGTGATATGTCGTTTATGCAGTAGTTTATGTGTATCGCCAACGTGTGCTATAAGATAGCTCAGAGCCTCTGGAAGAGAAGAGAGAAAATTGTTCTTATTTGGTTATTCGTAGGTTTGTTTTTATGTTCACCTTCGGGCTCGTCAATGCTGCATACATTCTTTGTTACACTCCTTGCCAGTTGCAGCAGCACGGGTATATTTCTTTCATTACACAATAGATCGCGCAATCCTATGCGATGTTGTTCCGATATGGACATGTTATTATTTTGCAACTGATAATATTTAGATGCAAATCAAACATTTCCAACCATTTGTTGGCCAGCTGCAAAACAGCGGTTAAGTGTGACCGTACTCACTTTTACTGAGAATAACTTGTTTTACATTTGTGTATACACTGGCTGATAGTGCTGCAAAATAAGCGTATACGACTGCATTTTTCTAAACAAACGCAATTAATTTTGTAATTACTTTGCACGTATTCAATAAACTTATTTTTATAAAACTATTATTTGAAAATATCTTATGTTTGGCGTATATAATATTCATGTAATTCATCACCGTATAAACGCCGTTCTTCTTGTTTCGCTTTCACACGCTGATTCGCAATAAATATTTACGTTTTGCAAAACGGGTTTTTATAGGTATCGGGTACATAGTACAAATAGCTTTGCTAATAACTGAGGGGCTGGGCCTTATCTCTTATCGTATCGACAAATGTCAGCGACAATCAAACAGCAGTTCTAAAGCCAACATAGAGTGAAGTTTAACAGCTAATTTTTCGTGTTTATTAGTGTCCGTGCATACGTAACGCAAACAAAAAATCAAAAATAAGCTTTGAAAATGGACACCGGTAACGAGCCAGCGGATGTAAACATGAGCGGTCCCTTTATTGGCGCCATTGACGAGGGCACCACATCGGCACGCTTTATGATCTTTCGGGCAGGTACCGATGATATTGTTTGCTATCATCAAATCGAGGTTCCGTCTATTTTCGTGAAGGAAGGTTGGTGCGAACAGGATCCACGAGTCATTACCAACACTGTCAACGAGTGCATTGAGGGTGCATGTCAAAAGCTTATTGCGCTAGGTGGCAAAGTCAAGGTGAGCATTGTTGGGTTTTATTAGTGGGAAAGGCAGAAGCTGCATAAAGAGTAAACGAATGGAATTTTGCTAAAATCACGTATCAGAGCTGCTTGTACCTTATAAAAACGATATTTTATTGACAAGCACAAGGAGACGCATAGGGAAAGGATTATGCAGATGCTTGAATACACGAGCTACGCAGGAAGCAGCGATAGATTTCCGCCTCGTCAATGCGCTCCTGGAGCGTACGTGGCGGCAGATTCTCAACTCGCTCGTCTAGCTTCACATAGATCTGATCGTTGTGCCCGAAATCGCCATTGCGCCGGGGCATGACATGGAAGTGAACGTGCGGCACCGTCTGACCGGCATTAGCGCCATCCTGCACGGTGACCGTCGCCGAGGTGGTGCCATAAATCGTCTCCAGCATCCGTTGCACCATGCAAACAGTGGCAAATAGATCCGTCACCTCAGCACAGTTGAGTCCATTGAGACGTGGCGTAATCCGCTTCGTGGAGACCAGTACGTGTCCCTCGACGACGCAGCGCAAATTGGTGAAGGCCCAACAGTGCTCGGACTCGTAGAATATGGTTCGCTTGTCCACGGTATTGTTTGCAAAGGACCGATCCTGCCCAAACTCCTCATTGGGTGGACTCAAATTGAAGGCGGTCAAACTATAGATGTCGTTGCGCCTATGCTCGAAGCAAGGCATGCTCTGGTATATCTTGGCCAATTGCGTCAAATCGATCTCGGCTACGCCCACTGCTAGCTTCTCCTCACCGCCACAGTCCGCGAGAACATTGCCCCATGGACTGATGATCATGGCGTGACCCCAACTTTGTCGCTTCTTATTATGCCAGCCCTGCTGCGCTGCAGCGATTACGAAACACTGCGTCTCAATGGCACGCGCACGGAGTAGCACTTCCCAGTGGGCTTTGCCTGTCGCATAGGTAAATGCAGCTGGATAGGTGAGCACCTGGGCGCCAAGTTTTCGGAGCAGCAGAGCGGGCTCTGCAAAGCGCAGATCGTAGCAAATCTGCAGACCCACCTGCCCGGCGGGTGTAGCCACTGGTTTCTCCAAGCGCTCGCCCGGTGCCACCGTATCCGATTCGCGCAGACGTATTTCTTTTGTGGTAGCATCAAAGAGATGCAGCTTGCGATAGATGGCCGCCACTTCACCCAGATCGTTGAGCACCACATGCGTATTATATATCCTTTGTTCCTCTTTGTTATCCGATGATGGTGATGATGCTGTTGTTTTTGTGGATGTCTTTAGCTCGTGTATGCCGCCCAGAGATAGCCACATCTGATGGCATTTGGCCAGCTCCTTGTATTTGGCCATCAGTGGCCCGTCCAACGACTCGACCAGCTGAAATGTCTCGCTGCGATTCTCACCAACAAAATCACAGCATTCCGGCAGGAAGAGCATTTTAGCCTTATTCTTAGCTGCACGTAAAACCAGCTCTTCCACTTGCTGTAAATTGCCGGTTTTATCGTTCGTGGACTGCATTTGGCCAACGGCCACAATGCTCGGACCACCGAGTGCTAGACCGCCACTCGGCAGAGCTGACATAATGCGCAACTGCTGACTGTATCTGCTGCTGTTGCTGATTTTGATGAGCTGGACGAAACTTCGACTGAAAATTTTGACTATGTTTGACATCGAGACGAACAAACAAAAGGTTAATCGAAACTTAACAAATGTTACGCAGTTAGATTTTGCTTTTTGTATATATGTTTCTCTTATCAGCTAGTTTTTTTGTCTTCATTTTTCTGTTGATTGTTCGCCTAGTGCTGCCACATCGTTACAAACGGCGAGAACAAAAGGGAATAGCTCTAATTTAAATAATTGCTTCATTCTAAAACAAATCTTTTCCAACACTGGCAATTTTACTGTTGCACTTTGTCTTTACTTTGAATTGTGCGCCAAAAGCTTGAATTTAATTGGGAGCCTTGTATAGATCTAAAGTTATTTAAAGGTCAAACAATAAATATTGAAAAATAAAATGATACTTTTTTTTTTATTAGTATATATTATTTTATTATAATGTGTATTTGAATTCTCAGGACATTTTGGCAATTGGCATTACCAATCAGCGGGAGTCTACATTGATATGGGATAGGAATACGGGCGAGGCGTTGGCCAATGCGATTATTTGGCTGGATAATCGCACTACCAGCACCGTGGAGGAGTTGCTGGAGACAATACCGAATAATGCGCGAAATATTAACTATTTGCGACCATTATGTGGTCTGCCACTTTCACCATACTTCTCGGGTGTGAAGTTGCGTTGGCTGAAAGATAATATGGCGACGGTGAAGCGGGCGATGGAGGCAGGCGATGCCATGTTTGGCACCATTGATACCTGGCTGATGTACAATCTAACAGGTGGTGTGAATGGTGGCGTACACAAGACAGACGTGACCAATGCATCACGCACCATGCTAATGAACATCGAGACGCTGCAATGGGATGCCAATCTGCTGAAATTCTTTGGACTGCCGAGCAGTATTCTGCCAGAGATCTGCTCCAGTGCCGAGCATTTTGGCACCATTGCTGCGGGTTCGCTGAAGGGCATAAGCATCGCAGCGGATTTGGGTGATCAGCAGGCGGCGCTGGTGGGTCAACAGTGCCTATCGAAGGGCCAAGCGAAAGCCACCTATGGCACCGGTTGCTTTTTGCTCTATAATACGGGCCCATCAATAGTCCATTCCCAGCATGGATTGCTCACAACGGTGGGCTATCAACTAGGTCGCAAGGCCACGCCCTACTATGCACTAGAGGGCAGTGTTTCTATTGCTGGCGCTGCATTCAATTGGCTGAGAGACAATATTGGGCTCATACAGAATACGGGCCAGATCGAGACGATGGCCAGCATGGTGGACAACTCGCTGGATGTTTACTTTGTGCCCGCTTTCAATGGCCTGTATGCTCCTTATTGGAATCAAGATGCGAGGGGCGTGCTGTGCGGCCTAAGTGAGGAGACAACCAGTGAGCATATTGTGAGAGCTACGCTGGAGGCTGTGTGCTTCCAGGTGCGCGACATACTCGATTCCATGCACAAGGATTGCAAAATACCACTCGCCAAGCTGATGGTCGATGGTGGCATGACTGTCAACAATCTTTTCCTTCAACTACAATCAGATCTGGTTGGCATTCATGTGCTGCGCGCCAAGATAGCGGAGACCACAGCATTGGTAGGTTTACCTTACTAAACCTTCTCAGCTTTTCTAAACCTTTTTCTTCTCTTTCAGGGCGCTGCAATGGCTGCCTATAAGACGATTGCTCCACATTATAATATGGAAGGTCCGCTGTCCAAGTCGGATGAGCGTGAAGCTGTAAAGCCGAAGATCAATTCCACAGAACGCAATTTACGTTACCAGAAATGGAAGATGGCTATCGAGAGGTCACTAAACTGGGAGACTTCCTCGCTTGCTCAAGGCGAACGCGAATCCTTTGATGGTGTTTAAGCTGACGCCGCTCCAAAAAGCATAGCCATGGCAAATTGTATTTAATTCAATAAAATATTGTTTTGTTGTTAAAGTGAATCAAATATTGCCATACAGGAGACCTAAACGATGGCGATCCGACGAGCTGTCGCTCAGTAAGAAATATATGTAAGGAGAACAGAAGGTCGATGCAGGGCTTAAATGTATAAATAGTATTTTATAATTTATGTGTTCGTTATATTTCGATAATGTATACAAAATGTTCGGTTTGAAAACGTACAAAGCGTTGCTTCGAGAGGGTGCGTGCAGCTAAGATGGCAGTGTATAAACCCTAACCCTTGGGGTCGATCTCTACACCTGTTCATCAACGATGCCGGGCGGAGCATTCGCAGCGACTGCATGCTCCTGTTCGTTTAACATGACGCCGCCGGCGGCTTCATCCGCAGCAACAACAACATCAGCAGCCACGCCCGCACCAACCAGGCCAATTGCAGGTGCAACTAGATCAACATGAGCATTCACGACAGCTATGGCGGGCGGTGGAATGGGATTGCCACCTAAAGTGAAAGTCAAACAGTTATAATGCTGACAAGAGAGAAAGAGCATTTAATCCGTACTCACTTGCATCTAGTTCTAGAGGCGGATCGGCATTCGCCTCCGCGAGATTTGTAACAGACTTGGACTTGACACACTGGAAATCGACATGACGACTTTTGGCTTCCTCCTTCTCCCACGACATGTGTATGAATGGACGCTGAACGTAACTATAAATGACCTCAGCTCTGCCGCCAGGACGTCGACGTATCTTCTCCTTGTGTGTGGGATAGCCCTCGATGCCGCATCGTATCTTCTTTAATCCACGATCTTTCATCACCTGCTTGGCTACATCGCGATTCTCGATGTATTTGAAGAAACGATGCATGGCAGTGCTGTGCACAGCTGCACAGAGGATTATGAGAGTTAATTTATAAATATATATATTTCTATGATATTTTTGACCTACTTTGGCAATACTCCTCGCCCATTTGCGGGGGAAACTCTTCGTCCCAGTCAACCATGTCGTCATCGAGCAGTACTACGACATGGCATTCACGATCGCCGCGTTGTGCTGAGGCAACCATTAAGGGCAATATCAAATCCTCGAGAAAGACCTCGAACTGCTGGCGGGCTCCCTCGTTGCTCAGCTCATGAAGCAGGCCTCCTTTTTGGTGTAGCACAGAGAGATAAAGTAAAAAAAACGAGAAAAGCAAGAAACGGGGGACGGCACTTGACTAAGAGACGCCCAGCTGCAGCAGCAACAACATACTCACTTAGGTTCTGACAGCGCACAGTGGTCGCGTCGAATGGTATTAGCAGATAGTCGCATGCCTCCTTGAGCTCGGGCACCGATACAGTGGGCGGGCAGCGAATAACTCCACTTTTGTAATACTCCAGTATAGAACGGAATACCAAGTGAGATATGCCATCGGCTAATTCATATTCGCCGCGCTCATTGGGATGTACAAATTGAAAGCCTGTGCCAAACATCGTGCCCAACATGGTGTTGGGATGTGCGGTGAGCAGTGTTTGCTCCACAGTGAAACGAACGCCATCCACCAACATTGATATGCGCTCCGGTGGACCAATACGCACTGCAGCAGCTGCCGCAGCAGCGGCGGCGGCGGCTGCGCTACTTGTCGTTGGTGTCATGGACTTGTCATGTTTTGAAATCGCACCACTACTAACGTTCATAGTGGTGTGCTGTTGTCTTTGCATGTAAGTGCTGCTGCGACTGCGATTCTTTAGGATGCGCCTACGACGCTCCTCTGCAGCCTCTAAATTCTCTTCGATACTGCTGCTGTCACTGTATGTATCCTGTTGCTGTTGTTGTTTCTGCTTATTGTTGTTGTTGTTGCTATTACTACCACTACTATTGGAATTTGGAGTTGTTGACATTTTTCAGGAATTTTTATTCGCACTCGACCGAACAAAAAAAACGTTTGTTCGAGAAGTTTATTCCAGCAAAGTGCAGACAAAGAAATGCATTTGCACTAGCGCAGCTGTGTGTGGACGGTTTTACTGAAGTGCTTATCGTTTGCTTCAATCTGTAAGTCGCAATAACTATATGCCAGCTAGCATCTCCTTACATTAATTTATGATGTAAAAAAATTTGTGCGAACTGTTTTTTGCGCTTCTGTATATTCTCTTCGTTTGATGTTTTTCTTTTTTTTGGTGGTTGACAGTTATTCGATAACCAATTGCCAATGACATCGGCGCGACCACCGAAGGTTCATTTATAATAAACCGCCAACAAGCGGCGTAATTAACAACAACACAGAAACAAACAAATATTTAAATCGTTTGACTTTTCCGACATTGACTTGCTTTGCTCAAAATAAATATTAACAGTTTAGTACCCACTAGCTACTTTTTCGTACGCGGTATCGGTTCCGCGAACCAAGGGTTGAAACTGGTTTCGATAAGTGAAAGAACGAACTAACATAAACTAGAGGGCCGCTATCGATAATCGATTCCGGTACAGCTCTAATAATCGATAAGCCGAAAAGCAAAATGGCAGACGTAGAAAAGGAAACCGAGAAGAAAATCTTGTAAATAATCCGTAAAAAAATTGCATATTTGTCGCAAACATTATGCCAATTGCGCGAAACGCGAGTGCATAATAAATGTAATGTGCAATTTATTTGCTAGATCTATTTCAACTACTACAAAGTGCTCGCGTGTGTGTCTGCGGCGGCAAAAGCAAAGCCCAGAGTAATATATCCCAATCAAAATTCGCTCGAACGCGACAACCAAAACAGGCAGCAAACAAAGCAACAAATGTGGCGACAATGCCAACCAGCGGGCACGGGCATAATTTCACATGCATTCTTAAAATGTGCAATTTGCAAAAACAAATAATATTACTACAATAAAAAGTAAGAAAAAAATAGGTGCAAAAACGTCGAATCGAATGTGAATAAAAGAGGGGGGAGCAGTGAGCTGAGGAGCGGAAGAGACGTTTGCACAAAAGCTGACAGCTGCAGCACGCACGGCTAACTCCATCTCGCTCATACCAATACCGCAAATGCGCGCGCCCTTAAAACGAGCGTGCGAGATAGATGGATTTTTTGGGATGGCATTTAATGTGTTGTTTGCGTTACACAGCAGTCAGCTTTTGTTATGCCACACGCGTTTTGATATTTTCCTTTTTACTGTCAGTTTCAGGTTTTTTCTTCTCTTTTTTGTGTATTTTTTGTGACGAAAAGCGCATAGAAAATGTACAATAAAAAAGTTTGCAAATCGAAAATTGGCTAGTTGCAAATATTAATTAACTGCGTTCTTTTTGTTTAGGCGGGCAGAGAACAAAACAAAAGTTTAGGCTTTAACTAATACACACACACAGAGACAAAGTGCGTGCAAAAACAAAAATAGTGAAGCGAACGGCCGAACAAACAGAATTCGAAGGAGGGGGAGCGGTAGCGCGCATCTATTGCTTAGAGCAGTGCATTGCACAGACTGCAAAGTGGCGGCGCTACTCGGGATTAGTGCTGGTGCAGCGGCAGCGGCGTCCATGTTAAACGGGCGGCAGCAGCAGCAGCACAACAACAACAAGAACTATAATAACAACAATAATAATAACAATTCAATTAACAACAACAAACAACAGCGGAGCTCGCATCAGCAGCAGCAACAACAGCCGGCGGTGTGGCTGTGGTGTCGCCAATTGTGGCCTTAAGCATGTAGTAAGAATTACTCATAATCAATTGCATCACTTAATTAATAACTGTTTTTCCTGCACTTACGTTAAACCCATCTACAGGTCGCAGTTGAGCAGTAAAAGCGGGCGGTCTAAGTAGCACAAGTCGAACCCCTCAGCGCAGGAGGTTCCACAGGGCAAAACCAATCAAATATATACACACCCACACAAACAAAGAGAAACAACACACAAATGAAAAATGTCACAAAGAGGTAAGCGCGGTAATCAGCAGCAGCAGCAGCAGCAACAGCTGCAGCAGCAGCCGCCGCAACAGCAGCAGCGACAAGATGTTGAGCCGCAGCCGCCGCCCACAAAGCGACGAAAAGGACGACCGCCTAATGGAGCGCCGGCGACAGCAACAACATCAGCAACAGCAACAACATCAACATCAGTTGCTGCTGCAGCAACAGTTGCTGTTAGTGAGCAACAGTCAATATCAAAGCTGCCGAGCAAGGCTAAATCGGCCAGCAAAAGTAAAGCGCAAAGCAACAGCAACAATAATAATAGCAATAGCAACAACAGCAGCAGCAACAACAATAACAACAGCAGCAACACCTGGCAAGCGCGCTCCGTGGCCGATATCAAAATGTCGAGCATCTATAATCGAAGCTCAACCGAAGCGCCAGCTGAACTGTATCGGTAAGTCAAATCAGAAATCAATACATGCCTATAGACTTATTTAAATATTTTCCATTACAGCAAGGATCTCATTAGCGCAATGAAATTGCCAGACTCAGAGCCATTGGCCAACTACGAGTATCTGATTGTAACCGATCAATGGAAACAGGAATGGGAGAGGGGCGTACAGGTGCCCGTCAATCCCGATTCGCTGCCCGAGCCGTGTGTCTATGTGCTGTCGGACCCAATTGTATCGCCAGCGCATGACTTTAAACTGTAAGTAAATGATTCATCTAAAGAAATTGAAATGGATTTATATATAATTATTCTTATTGCAGTCCAAAAAATCGTTTCCTGCGCATCACCAAAGATGAACATTACTCGCCAGACCTCCATTGTCTGACGAATGTTGTTGCACTGGCGGAGAACACATGTGCCTATGATATCGATCCCATCGATGAGGCCTGGCTGCGATTATATAATGGCGATCGTGCACAATGCGGAGCATTTCCCATTAACGAAACGCAGTTCGAGCGGGTCATTGAAGATCTGGAGGTAGATTGCTAAATGATTAATCTAAACATCTTTTTTAATACTTCAATGTCTCTTAATTAGGTTCGCTGCTGGGAACAAATCCAGGTCATACTTAAGAAGGAGGAAGGTCTGGGCATTGAGTTTGATGAAAATGTTATATGTGATGTTTGTCGCTCACCCGACTCCGAGGAGGCCAACGAAATGGTATTCTGTGATAATTGCAACATCTGTGTGCATCAGGCTTGTTACGGCATTACAGCGATTCCATCAGGTAATAGAGAGAGAGAGCGAAAGATTCCTTGGAGCTTACATTAAACAATATTTATAATTGCCTTCCAGGCCAGTGGCTTTGTCGCACGTGTTCGATGGGCATTAAGCCAGAGTGTGTGCTTTGTCCCAATAAGGGTGGCGCCATGAAATCTAATAAATCTGGTAAACATTGGGCGCATGTCTCGTGCGCCTTATGGATACCAGAAGTTAGCATTGGCTGTGTCGATCGAATGGAACCGATAACAAAAATCTCAAGCATTCCTCAAAGTCGTTGGGCATTGGTCTGCGTGCTATGTCGCGAGCGTATGGGTAGCTGTATACAGTGCTCGGTGAAGACGTGCAAGACGGCTTACCATGTGACCTGTGCGTTTCAACACGGGCTCGAGATGCGCGCCATTATCGAGGAGGGCAATGTCGAGGATGGCGTGAAGTTGCGCTCCTACTGTCAAAAACATAGCATGAGCAAGGGCAAAAAGGAGGGTGCACACGCATCACATACATCCGCATCCAGCATGCAGAAGCCTAATAACAAATTTTCGTCAACCAGTGGACAAGCTAACGAGGATGGCCATACAGCGGGTGCAAAGGGCGAAGATCATCGAAGGCGTAAGAACCATCATCGCAAGAGCGACATGACCTCAGAAGAGCGCAACCAGGCGCGTGCGCAACGACTACAGGTGAATTATATCAATAAAATTGATATTATTAGATAATAATAATTTAATTTTTTATATAAATTTTTTTTTATTATAACTATTATTTAGGAGGTCGAAGCGGAGTTTGATAAGCATGTGAACATCAATGATATAAGCTGTCATTTGTACGATGTGGATGAGGATGCCATTGAGGCCATTTATAATTACTGGAAACTGAAGCGTAAATCGCGACATAATCGTGAATTAATTCCGCCTAAATCGGAGGATGTGGAGATGCTCGCACGCAAGCAGGAGCAACAGGATCTCGAGAATCATAAATTGGTTGTACACTTACGTCAAGACTTGGAGCGCGTGCGTAATCTTTGCTATATGGTTAGTCGACGCGAGAAATTGTCGCGTTCGCTATTTAAGCTGCGCGAACAGGTATTCTACAAGCAGCTTGCTGTGCTGGACGATGCAGTTGTGCAGAAGCAGCAACAGCATCAGCAGGGAGCAGCGGACAACAACAAGGAGCAGCCCGCTTTGGATACAGATGCCATACTTTATGCAAACGATGGACCCACTCTGTACGATCGGTTCTACAGCTCGGATCAGCTAACTGTGCCGGCACAGTTTCAGAGCTTGGAATATATATTGGAGCAGCTACAAGGTAAAAAGCAGGCACGTGGACGCGCCTCTCAATCGCCCAACAAGCGCAAGCAGCAGGCAGCTGCTGGCAAGGGTTCACCCAAAAAGAAACTCAACAACGGTGCAATAACTACAACTACAAATACAGCTTCAACAACTGCAACAGTAAGTGGAGCAATGGCTAACAAAGCCGCCAAGTCACGTGGCTCGCCAAGGGCGCCTACAACGGCGTCTTCGGCGGTGCCGTGTGCGGGGAGGCGTGCCTCAAAGAGCGGCACGGCAACGACGGCGACGTCGAGCCATCAACAACAGCAGCAACAACAACAGAAACTGTCTAAATCATCTAATGCTATTGGCGGCACGTCCGCCCCAACGATTAGCGGCAGCTCGACATCGGCTGATTCCAGCTCGGCGCACGATAGCAGCAGCAGCAGCGCCAGCAGTAGCAACAGCAGTTCCGACTCCAGCAGCGCCACCGATTCAGGCAGTGAAAGCCGCAGCTATCGCAATAAATCTCAGCCAGGAGGTACAGCCACAGGCACAACAACAGCGGGAGCAGTCAAGCCCGTGCGTAAACAATCCTATGCGCGCACTGTGGAGCAGCGCAAGAAGCAGCGACAGCGGCGTCAAAGTGAGGCAGCTGCGTGTGCGTCTGCAGCGTCTGCCAATGCACGCACCAGCTGCAGCAGCAGTAGCAGCAGCAGAAGCAGAAGCAGGAGTAGCAGTTCCTCCAGCGACGACAACGATGAAAGGACGCAGCGTGTCAAGCGTGTCAATAAGTCAACAACAGCAAATGCAACCGCAACAGTACCTGCCAAAAGTCAAGCAACTAAGTCAAAGCAAAGCACAACTGCAACGAGCACAGCTCGACGAAAATTATCCAATAGTGGAGCAGCAGCAGCAACAACAGCCGCAGCGGCAGCAACATCCACATCTACAGCGTCCACAGCGACGCGCGGCCTTGCTCAGATGGACAAGGAAATGCGACAGCAGGACCCCAACAGTCTGTCCAGCGATGAAAGTGAGGAGCTGTTGCCTGTGAAGCTAGGCGAGCGACAGGCACGCACTCACAATGCAAGTGCAGCGAATACGAATGCCACATCGGCATCGGTCGGAGCAACGGCAGTAACAGCACTGCGCAAGCCTGGCCAGCACATCTACTCCGACTCGGATAGTTCGACGACAACGACGCCGGAGCGTGAACTGCCCAAGCGGCTGGAGGAGGAGGAGCAGGCGGCTGCGGAGAGCAATGTGAGCGATTCACAAAATCAGCAAACGATACGAACCAAGGCGGCCATGAAGGAGTTTGTGCCAGGCACAACAGCAGCGACAGCGACGACAGTTGGCGCAACAACAACAACAACAACAACAGCAATAACAACGACAACAAACAAATCGAAAGTCAACAAAACTAAAGCCAATGCGCCCGTCTTTCCGCCTGTGGATCTGCTGGTGGTTCCCCAAAGGCAGGCAGCCAAGAAGGCAAGCGAAAATATGCGCATCTCCACGAATCTCGTCACTGCGCTGCTGCCTGATGCCAACGAGCGATTGCGTGAGCCGGAGCCAAGCAGCAGCAGCACTGGAGCAAGTGCAGCCAATGCCAGCAGCAGTAGCAGCAGCAGCTCAAAGAGTAAGTCGAAAGAAGCTGGCAACCGCCTGCTCGAGGTGGATAAGGCGAGACCGAAGGAACTGCAGAAGACGACGGGCAGAACGGCGGGCGAGACGACGGTGGAGCGTGGCAAGCGCGGGAGACCGCCGAAGGTGCAAAAGGAGAAAGAAAAGGAAAGGGAGAGGGAGAAAGAAAAGGAAAAGGAGAAAGAAAAGGAGAAGGATAAGGAGAAGGAAAAAGAGAAAGAAAAGGAAAAGGAGAAGGAAAAGGAAAAGCCAGCGTCCAAAAACAATGAGCTGGCCAAACTGGGCAACTTTGCCGTCTCGTATGTGCCACAGCGACAGGCAGCCAAAAAGGCTGCCGAACAGCTGAAGAGCAGCGGTGCAGCCTTGATCAAATCAAGCCAAGAGTCGAGCACAAGTGCAGCAAATGAGGAGTCAACCGCAATAGCAACCACATCAGCAGCAGCGACAACAACAAGCACGTCGCCCCTCAAGTCAGCCAAACAGTCGCAGCAGCAGCAACAGCAGCAGACGACGCCTGTGCGCCGCAACTCACTGTTGAAGGAGACGCCACGACGACGCTCCAAGGAGGAAGTAGCGCCAACGCCTGTTAAGCGACGCATTGCTGCGCCCAATTTGTCTAGCTCCAGCTCGGGTGATAGCAACAGCAGCAGCAGCAACTCGTCCAGCAGCAACAGCGACAGCAGTAGCAGCGGCAGCGGCAGTGATTCGGACAGTGACAGCGAGCCGCCAGTTCAGGAGAAGCGCAAGCCGTCAGCAGCGTCAGTGGCAGCGGCATCAGTAGCCTCTACATCCGCGTCCAATTCTGTTTCCACCTCTAACTCAACCTCCACCTCCACCTCCACCTCCGTCTCAGCATCTAGCTCAATTGTGCCAAAACGTTCGCCGCGTAAATCGCTGGACAAGCCAGCGCCTGCTGCAGCCCAAGCTGCGCCTCTGTCCAGTCGAACGCGTCAGAATTCCACGAATAAATCGCCAAAGAGAACGCCGCAAAAGTCGCAAGCACCGGAGACAGCTGTGACGCCCAAATCCGCGCAACGACGCAAATCCTCGATGGACGATCTGAGTAAACAGACGCCGCCGGAGATCAATAAACGTGCAACACGCAATTCCAAGTCGCGTCCACCCTCACCTGCTGTGGTCAGCCAAGCGAAGGCTAGTCCGGAAAAGCCAATGGCGTCGCGTCGCAAGTCTCGAGCGGAATCGCCCAAGAAGACGCCACCCAATCTGGAGCATGAGATAGCGCAGCGGAAGGCTGCAACGGGTCGAACGACGAGTGCGTTGGATAAGCTGCTCGATAAGAAGCAGCAACAGCTTAACAATGCCACGCCTACGCCCACAGCAACGCCTACAACAACACCGACGCCTCCAGCTAAGCAAAGAGCGCCAAGTCCCGAAGCGGAAATCCTGCGGCCATCCACTGCACAGCAACAGGAGTCGGGTGAGCAGCCTATGGATATCGATGAGGAGCTAACCACGGCGCCCACTCACACTCAGCTCTCAGCCAATGCCAGCAAATTGGCAGAGCTCTCGGCGGCGGACATCGATGAACGACCGCCGGCAGCTCCATTGCCCGCCTCACCCACACCCACGCCCTCGAATGATGAGCTCTCCGATGAGGCGGGCAGCGACCAGAGCGAACGGCGTCGCAGGCGATCGCGTCGCAGACGCCGACGCACACGTGACGAGGACGACGAAGAGCAGCACACGCATCACACGCAGCACCTGCTCAACGAGATGGAAAGCCTACGCGAACTGGAGGAGCAGCGCAAGAATGAGTTACTTGCGAGTGCCAGCAAATATTCCGCATCCACATCCTCGCCAGCTGTCACGGTCATACCACCCGAACCGCCAGAGATCATTGAGCTGGACTCGAACTCCAATTCGGCCGAGCAACACCAACAGCAGCAGCAGCAACAACAACAACAGCAGCAGCATCAGCAACAGTCGCTGCCTCTGCCGGACGCTGTGGCCACGCGATGCGCCGCCCTGGAGCTGGATCAGCCCATTGTGGATGCAATTCTAGAGATGGAGGATAGCAAGTATGCCAATAGTTTTGCCAGCCATGTGGCCAACGTATTGAATCCACCCAACTCTGGCCCCATGACCAGCCTGCTCGATAGCAGCGTCGGCGGCGGCAGCAAGCAAATCTTCGAGGAGGACAGCACGCTGGCGACGCGTAATCTGGTCGAGAAATTGCGCAAGACGAAGCGCAAGACATTGCTGGACGATTGCAAAGACTCGCTGGACTTGTTGCCACCCACGCCAGCGATACCCTCGGTGTTTCCCTTTCACAATGCAGCTGATCCTGAAGATCTGATCCATGCGCAAAAGGAGCTCCAGCAGCAGCAGCAGCAGCAACAACAGCAGCAACAGAGTTGTCTCTTTGGCAACTCGGCGCCCAATTCGGTCGCCAGCCAGCTGACCATCAAGGATTCTCCTCTGACGGCAAACAGTGGCGGCAGCTATGCCAACAGTTTAACCAATACGCCCAATGCCACGCCCACGACGAATGCGAGTGCCAACAACTTGGGCTACGGCAATGTGAACTACAGCTGTTTCCTGAACAAATCGTCACCGCAGCTGGCGCTCAAGCCGAGCAACGGCAACCAGTTGGCCACGACTCCAACCGCAACTCCCACCACGCCCGTCTCGGTGGCTGCACCACCGCCCACGCCTGACTTTGTTGATCTGGCTGCAGCGGCAGTGAAGAACAGCCTGAGTGCCTATGCAGCGGGTGCAGCAGGAGGCGGAAGCTCGCTGCCGAGCCAGGCAAATGCAGCCATCAATTCGTCCAACTCGCAGTCGAATAACAAGCTGAGCGACTACGAGGAGAATACGCGTATGCAATCGCCATTTGGCGGAATGCAGCGTTGGAATGAGAACGATTTGATCGCAGCCAGGCGTAGTAGTTCACCTAGCTCGGTCTCCGAATCGAATGATCAGCCACCGAGTCAGCTGGCCCAGCAGCTAGACAAGAGCTACTTCAACAATTATGCAGCGGCAGCGGTGAGTGCGCCAACCGGAGCCAGAGCAGCAGTCAATCAGGGTGCTCCAGCTGGCAACAGCAACAGCGCAGTGACGGCTGGGAATGCGGGCAATGCTTTTGGCAGTCATACGCCGCTCGTCAACGGCATCGATGCCATATCCATATACAACAATGCAACACAACAGCAGCAGCAGCAGCAGCAGCAGACCACGCCCACTCATCCACAGCGTACGCCCAATAGCCAATATAATGGCGGCATCTATCCACAATTGGCGGCCATCATGCAGCAGCAGCAACAGCAACAGCAGCAGGTGGTGCAGGCAACGCTTGCGGAGCCCGTGGCTCAGACTTTGTTTGGCAACAGCTCACAGCCCAATACGCCGTATGTGAGCACGCCCTATGCCACGCCCAATATGACGCTGACCACAACGCCCAATCATCAATATCCAGTGGATGGCAATCTGACGCCTTATCCGCTACTGAGCAGCTGTGCGGAGCAGTTGCCCACGATGTTGCAGCAGCAGCAGCAGCAGTCGGTAGAGCAGGTGCAGCCAGTGCAGGTATCGTTGCCAGTGACAGTGCCCGTTCCAGTGCCTGTTCCCGTGCCCGTAACCGTACCTGTGCCAGTGCCCATAGCAGTGCCCGTTGCTCCACCCCTGCCTCTGCCACTGTCCAACAAGGAGAGCATCTCGCCCACGAAGCGAAGCAGCAATAATTCCTCCAAGCAACAACAACAGCAGCAGCAACAGCAGCAACAACAACAGCAACAACAACAACAACAGAAGCAACAGCAGCAGCAGATCCAACACAAATCCCCACAGCTGCCCCAGGGCAAGTCACCTGGAAAATCACCCAGACAACCTGTTGTGCTGCATCCGCCACCCACTCCGCCTGCACCCATAGCCACGCCCACGGCTACGGCTACGGCTACGGCTACACCCACGCCGCCAGTGTCGAAATACGATCCACAGACGCACACGCTCACAGGCAAGCTGCGTCAGCGAGCGCCTCGTGGTAGCGGTGCTCAAACGGGCACGCGTGGTCGTGGACGTGGTCGTGGCCGTGGTCGAGGAGGCAATGCAGCCAACACCATTCTCCCACTGCCGCCTGCCATATCGGACTACGGCAGGAATACGCATATCGTGAATAACCTGGTGGGCACGCCCTATGACTTCAACAACTACGATGACGAGCTAAGCGGCCCCGGTGTGGAGAACTTGCAATCATTGCGCGATCGTCGACGCAGCTTCGAGCTGCGCACGCCGAATGCAGGTGCCGCCGGTGGTGCAGCGGCGCCAGGCAACACCACTAGCTACTCCAGCTGCAAGCTGCGTGGCCCAAGCAAGACGAACAATCCTCTGCTGCATGCCATCGTCCAGCCCGTGCTGCCTGGTCCAGTGGATATGCGCACATACAATCTTGGCTTCGAGGCACCGCACAGCACCGCCTCCCAGGAAGCTTACCAGAACAATCTTCTGGGCGCCTTCGACTCGGGCACAGCTGATCAGACGCTGAGCGAATTCGATGAGGAGGATGAGCGACAGTTTCAGTCGGCACTGCGCGCCACAGGTACCACCAGCAGCAGCAACACCACCGCCACCAATAACAATAGTAGCAGCAACAACGCCTCACCCAATAAACCAGCGAGTGGTGCTAGTGTTGCCAGTGGTGGTGCAGTTGCTAGTAGTCTGCTGAACAGTGCATTGCAATCGAGCGAAGCGAATCAAGCGCCGCCCACAAACACGCTCGTCTCTGAGCTGGTGGTGCCAGCACTGGAAGCCTCGCTAGAAGCCACCTCGGAGGAAATTTCCATCGATTCAGACACCACCACGCTAACCACGAAAGCTTCGCTGAATCAACTGAAGCTGAAAATCAAGGAGCCACTCGCCTATCCAGATCTGCACTACAGCAGTGTCACGAACAGCAGCTGCCTCTCCAGCAGCGGCAGCCTGGTGCAGGCGAATGTGGTGCAAACCACTGTGACAGCGCAGCTGAGTGGCGCCACTGTGGCTAGCACCTCGGCGGCTTGTACGCTGAGCGTGAGCGGAAACTCGCGACGCATGCGAAAGAAGGAGTTGCTCAGTCTGTATGTGGTGCAGAAGGATACGCTGAATGACGATAGCTCGTGTGGCTTACCCGCTGCCTCGGATAGCCAACCGCTGGAGAACATGCGCAAATCGGATGCCAGCGAACTGGATGATGAGCAGCAGCAGCAGCAACAGCAGCCGCTGCCGGCAAGTGGCGGTAATACGAAGCGCTTCAAGAAGACCGCCAGCAACAGGGAGCTGCGTGCGCTCGATGCGAATGCCTGCCTTGAGGAGCAACTGCCGGCGGGTGGAGCAGCCGGAGGACAGCCACCAGATGGACGGCGACGTAGCGCGTGCAGTTCGGGCAGCGCCGACAATGGGAAAACTGGTGCGGCAAGCAGTGCGGGTAAGCGACGTGGACGTAGCAAGACTCTGGAGAGCAGCGAGGATGATCACCAGACGCCCAAGCTGAAGATCAAGATACGCGGATTGCCAGCTACAAATGACACGAATGCTGGACTGTCGGTCAGTGGCTTCGATGGCAGCAGCAGCAGCTATAGCTACGAGATGACACGGCGCACCTGTCCGCCCAAGAAGCGGCTCACCAGCAACTACAGCACGCCCACGCTGGAAGAGATCAAGCGCGATTCGATGAACTATCGCAAGAAGGTAATGCAGGACTTTGACAAGGGCGAGGATAACAACAAGCGCGAGCTGGCTGGTGACAACGAGACGCTGCTGGTCAAGCCCAAGAAGGACAAGAAGGATAAGCCGAAGAAGGACAAAAAGGAGAAGAAGCGTCTCAAGCAACAGCAACAGTTGCTGCAGTTCAGCAACAACAACAGCACCACCACCACGTTGACGACCATGACCACCACGCTGATTGAGAACACGGTCAGCGACTCGCCTGGGGAGAAGCCAAAACTTATATTGCGAATCAACAAGCGCAAGGCGGAGACAACGACCACCACAAAAATCAACTCGGAACAGCAGCAGCAACAAGAGCAACAACAGCAGCAGCAGCAGCCAATGGAGGCTCCGTTGCGCCTGAAGATCGCGCGTAGTTCAGCTGGAGGCGCCTATGTCATCGGTGCCAAGACGGACAACAAGGAGCCAACACCAACGGCTACATCCGTTTCACCAGCTGCACCCGCTGAGCTGCCGCTGTTGCCACTGGTCGGTGCATCGCCATCGCTCACCAACAATAATAGCAGCTTCACGCCTCACTCCCAGAACGCCAATGCATCGCCTGCACTCTTGGGCAAGGATACGGGCACGCCCTCGCCGCCCTGCCTGGTCATCGATAGCAGCAAGAGTGCGGATGTGCATGACTCCACATCGTTGCCAGAGAGCAGCGGTGCCACAGTCGCCTCGGTGGTGAGTGGTGTTGGTGGAGGCGTGGGCGTTGCTGATGTTGTTGGTGTCGGTGTTGGTCCCACATCGCCGCTTTGCGTCAATGTCGGCAACTATGATAATAGCAACAATTCGTTGCCATCGGCCAGTGGCTCTGGCTCTGCATCGAGCAATTCCTGCAATAGCAATTCGAACAACAATAATAATAATAATAATAATAATAACAACAACAACAATAATAATAATAATAATAATAACAGCAACGGCAACAACGGCAGCCGCACAGGCGGTTTACTTCCACTGAAAAAAGACTGTGAGGTTAGATGATAATCATAAATCCAGCGTTCGACCAAGCTACATATGTATATATATATATGAAGCACATATATATGTATATATATATATAGAGAGAAACGATTCAGCGATCGTTTACTTCCAGCAGCAACAAAGTGTCCTATAAAAGCAAAACCCTCAAAAACCCACATCTATATCCTATTTCATGCATGTTCTTTTGTAAACCCATCTGTAAATCATTTTATTTTATTCTTTTCCAAAACACTTTTGTAAATCCCTATTTTGTACAGTTAGTTCGTAAGTCCCAATTGCCCCAATTTTGTTGTGCACACGCAAGATATTAAAACTATATAGGCCTACTATATATATAAATACATATATATATATATAATGAATACAGCAACGTACATAAAAAATACTAAATAATGATTGTACATTTTAAATTAAAGCGAATTTTATATATAGATCCGTAGTCTAGCCTATGTAAAAAACAAATACTGTATTAAAAGTTAAACACGAAGTAAAAATTCGCAATTATGTTTAGCCTAAATATCAGAGAAAGTTAAAAAATAAATAAAAGAAATAAAATGCTCGGTTTATATAGCGTATACGGATCAGCATGCGTTATGCTAGTTAACCCACTTCCATAAAAATACCTACTCATTAAAAAAAAAAAAAAAACTAAAATATATAAATAAATATATATTATTATATATATATATTTTAATTATTTATTAATAACTATTTAAAAATGACAACAAATTAAAGAATGCAAATTAAAAACACAAAAAAAAATAAATAAAATAAAAATAAAATAGCAGAAAATTTGTTAAAAATCGAAAAAAAAAAATGAAAAGCGAAACACTTAACAGTTGTAGCTCGTAGTCATTAATTGTAGTTCTTAGCGAAAATCGAAAGTCGGCTACTAACGTTTTGGGGGCGTGGCCGCAACTAAGTGCATATATTAAAGCGAACAGCTACATATTAAAGTAGAATATAAACTTAAATGAAAAGTAAAAACATCAAGAAACTTTTGGAGAGTGGAAATGTTTGTATTTTTAGATTGTAAGTCAAAAGAAAAAACCGTGTAGAAACTCCATAAACAAATTTTAAAACTTTAAACAAATCACTTGACGTTTATTATTTTATATTGATATTTTTTAGAAACACTTTTGAACATTTTCGAAATAGTCCAACACAAATTTGTACAGACGACTCGAAAAGATACACACTATCATTACACGATATATATTTTTAGCAGACGCTCGATGTGATTGCGCATTCCAGTTACAGACGACAAAGATGACTTGAAATCCAAAATTTAAAACAATATATAAAGGCACTAAAAAAAAAAAAAATATATAATAAAATCCATTTTTATGCCACATTTGTAAACTACAAAAAAACAAATTAAATCAATCACATCGAGCGCAGCATCAACTGTATATATTTGCAAATATTTGAAAATTCGGCTAATAATTTACAAAAATAAACGAGTAAACACGGCAAACTATTAAAAAATTAAAAGTTAAAATGAAATAAATTAATATACACTTACAAAACGAAAAACACATATTTATTCCAATATATTCAGCAAGCAAATACAAAATTGTAATTTTAGAACTATTTGGAGTTGTAAATGGCAAAGATTTAACTGTAAATAGTTGTATGAATGCGTGTGTGCGTCTGTGTGCGTGAGTGAAATGTTTTTTTTTATTATTACGTTAAAATCTACTTATTAATAAATACTGATTATTACTTTTAAATTGTAGTTTTTAGCGAAAATTTAAATAAAACAACAAGCAAAAGCCTTATTAAAAAAAAAATTAAACAAAAACAAAGACAAACAATTCAATTTACACACTTGAAACTGCAATCTGCACAAGCCCAATTTAGTTTTCACCAATCTAATTCCGATATGATGAAATTATGCTCTGGTACTTTATATCGAGAAATTGGCAAATGTGGGGAACCAAAAGAAAAAGCGACTATATAGTATAGTAATTCTTGAAAACGATTTGTCAATTAAAGAACAAAATGTAAAGTATATAGAAAATATAAATCATGGAAGAAACTTGGTATATACACACATATATACATGTATATATACACAAGCAAATATCTAGTAATAATAATAAAAAAAAGTAGGGACACAATATTTTTGGTGCCGTATTTTGTACAAATCAAGCAATATTCTCTGAACTTGTTAATGGAAAACACAAAAAATAGAGAGAAATAGATCGTATATTTTTTAGTTCCCATAAGTTCGACACAGACCAGACCAAACGTTACATAAGCATTGACATTCTTGATATAAATAAGGATGTCTTAATAAAGCCTAACGAAAATGGATACTTTTCAAGGATTACATTCAACTAGGCAAACAATGAGTATTACTAATGAAATTATTATCATTATTATTATTATTATTATTATTATTATTATTATTATTATTATTATTATTATTATTATTATTATTATTATTATTGATATGATATAGGTGTTGAGCAGATGGCAACAGTTAGATCATAAGTACGTAGGGCTACATAGGGAAATCTATAGTGCTAGTAATTAGAGTCAGGAACTAAAGATCGATATGTAGGCTTAACAATGGGTAGGTGTTATATAAGTATATAAAACGAACAATCTAAGCACATGCCTAGTAAATCCAAATATATAAGTATTGTGTAACATATTAAAAAAAAAAAATTATATATATACAATGATATATATATATATGACACAACTTTTTTGTATGTTAAATAATTATGAACATGATTTCTAAACAACACTTCGATATATACATGTAATATACGGAAACAATATAATGCTGTAAAAATATGAAAAATTGAAAACCAACCAACTAGTAAAGCTAAGTTGTATTATAAATATGAAAATATAGAAGAAATTATACATAAATTATTAAAAACACAGTCTTTTACTTACCTTTGAGAGCATATTCCATGATAATATAAACTCAGTTAAAGTTTCTCTTTTTTTTATATATATAGATATATATTTCCTTTTGTTTTCTGTATAAGTACATATATATTCATCTCTCTTCATATATATTTTTATATATGTATGTATATAATTGTTTTACACATCTTAGAATTTTTGAGTTTTGTTTTTCGTTATAATACTAGAAAATTTGCGTGTGGAGTGAGCCTTGTTTATAAGAAATTAGAATCTGATATTTGGTTTTCTATTTGGTTTTCTATAAAGCGTCTGCACAAAAGCCAGATGAAAGTTCTATTCGAAAATCTCAAGGCTTATTGCTACTTTGGCCACACACAGCTTGTACACTCAGAGAAAAATACATGCACTTGTGATATTTATTTTGCAAATAAGTTAGGCAACTTTTTGGATCAATTTGATCAATTAAAAATTAATTAGTTAAATTATTAATAGAAAAGTAAAAAAGTATCTTAACTCGAAAGTATTTAATTTCATAAACTTTATACTTAAATGGAAGTAGAAAATATCTTAAAGTAATTTTTTAAAGTTATAATTATTTCAAGTGATTTTTTAAATATTTCAAATAATTTCTCAAAAAAAGATTTCAGTTCAAAATTGAATCTGATCTGTTTTTTCTGTGACCTTATTAATTTAATATTTTTCTCTGAGTGTATAATCTGGTACATTTATGTTTTACAACCAGCTCCATTTGACGTCAAAATTTATTGAGTGCAGCTTATCTATCATCTGGTTTGTGCATATATCGTATATATATATTTATTCCGAAATATCTTTAAGAAGTCTATTTTTTGTTTTTATTATTATTATTATTTGTTTGAGTGGATTTTAGCGTTTCTCTATAAGTTACACTTAAATTGTCTAATCGCTGTGTTCTTTGTGGGCTTTACGAACCGAAATGAACTATTTACATTTTGAGAAAAATTTCGTTAACAAATATTATTAGAGTTTTAGTAGAACTGTCAAATATGAGCTTAAGATTTTTGCTTTTTGTTTTAAATTTAATTTTATTGCATGATTTTTGAATAATTTTTTTGCTTTTGGTTTTGCTTTCACTTTGTGTATTCTTTTTTTTTTTTGTAGCTTTTTGACGAAGACCAAAAATTGCTGTCCATTTTGTTTGCTGTATTTATTATTGATCACACAAAAAATATAGAGCTATATATTTTGTATAGTATATTCCTTCTTCTTTTCATTTTTGTTTCCTTTAAAGTATTGCGCTCTCTACTCAATGTAGATGTCCTCGATGGGATAAGCTGTTTCAATAAACTTCTGATAGAAACGCTGAAAGGCGCGACTAGACGAGATAGGAGAATATTATGTAAAAGTTATATAGATGGATATGTGATTGTGTGTGTATGCTTACCCAACAGCCTCGGCCACTGGCCTTGTGGACTCGGAGCCCTTGAAGACATGACAGGCGAATCTCTGCACTGTCGGATGCTTTGTGATGAACCCAATGAAGCGATGATCGCGCGGATGGAACGCGCAGAACGAGACATTCTTTAGCGAGTAGAAATAATCGATGCAGGGTTTCTTCTCTTTTTTATTCTGTTCGAGAATTACAAAAGATTATGAAAATATCAAAAATTGTATACGAAAAAAGAATATCTTTAGAGTTCTAATGCGTCAACAGCTGATACCCCAACAATATCTACAGATACTTTTCTTCTTCTAATATCCATTCTAATCAACCCATATTTCCCGTTCTCAGATAATTACTCATCAATATCTTGAGATACTTTCTTACTTCTAATATCTACTCTAACTAAATCATATTTCCCTTTCAACTTACATTTGGCGCCGAGCGATCGACCATTCGTAGTCCCTGATCGGATACCTCCAGTATACAAGTTTGTCCCGTTGGCGAGTTGCCGTACTCGCCCACAATTTTGCGCACCGCCTGGCAAACGACACCGGTGCCCTTGTGTGCCAAGGTCTCTACGGAGCCCAGATAGCCGAGTAGGTAGCGCTCCTTCTTCACCAGCTGCACCGTCGGATCGAACTCGTTGTAATCGAGATCCACGGCATAGGCCGAGGGGAAGATGCCCTGTCGACCTGTGCGCAAATTGACGCCTTCGCACCACAAATCCTCGGCCTCTTTCTGCACATAGATGGCATCACCGATCTCCAGCTCAATCTCATCGTGATGTCGCGGCACAAACTTGTGCAAGCCACGATGCGTAGCCTCCAGCATCTCTAGCTGCCCGAAGGGTACACCGCCCAGGGTTGGAGGAAATGGGGATTGCGAGACCGGGGATGTGATCTGTGGCGACATGCTCTTGAAGTCGTTGGGCGAGTGGGCGGTGCTATGACCGCTGTCCACATCACCCAAGCTCTGCAAACGCTCCGAATCCGGGCTGGAGTCCTCGTCCAGCAGATAGCCACATTTGAGCGATAGAAACGAACGCTGAACTGAACTACCAACTCCACCGGGTGCGCCACCAACTCCTGCTCCGATTCCATTGCCAGCTGCCTCGCCCATGCGAAACTCTTCGGCCAGATTGCAGGCAGTCGAGCCACCTAGAATATGCAGAATGGAAGCTGCAACGAGCCCATGAGTAGATTAGCTTCAACTACGCGGGATAGAGTTTTATCTCTCTAACTAAGGCATGCATGGATCACTATTTACTTTATGAGAAAGGGTCACACAATCTGAATTTAACGAATTACTATAATATTTAAGTGCTCTACTCACATTTCTTATTCTTTGGTATTTCGGGCAACTTGCGACGACGTCGTGTAGCTGCTGCATTGGGCGTCAACAGCTCCGTGATGGGGCCCACATTAGTCACAGTCGGTGCTGGGGTCATGCCATTGATGCCAATGAAGCCGCCGATGGCATCCTGATGATTCAATGGATGATGCCTATGTGAGTTGAATGAATCGTTTGTATCGAGCGAACCGTCCGAGGAAAGTGTGACCTTTAAGCCATCGCCCAGCTCATCGTCCTCCACCTGACGCTGCAGCTTGCCATCGACCAGGACGTCCTCCTGATCGGAGCCATCACTTTTCGACGAATGCGAATCTTCCAGATCATCGTTGGGTATTAGACTAATTTAAAGGGGAGAGTATTAAGAAAGAATAGATTAGTTAGGATAGGAAATTTATGAGGAGAATGGTTTTTGAAAGTGCGTCAAAGTAGATTAAAACTGAATGGAGGATGGATTGACTGATTGAGGATTGATTATGCTGGGATTTATTATGCTAAAAATGATAAATTGGCTTTTATGTGTTTTGTGATGGTTGACTGATTCTCTGAAGGGCATTTTAGATTGGACGTGTTTATTAGATTAATTGATTGTCTCTCAACAGGGATTCAAATTCAATGTTTGAGGGACTCAATAACTCTCAGTCTAAGCCACTGACTGAGTGTTTGACTAAACTGACCGAGAAAAAGTGGTTTTGACTGATCTGAGAGAATTTGAGAGTTTGACTTATTGCTGACTAACTAATTGACTTCAAAAGTGCAGAGCAGAGGTCAAATATCAAAAGTTAATAAAATTGTAAACTCCCTTTGGATTATATTTATTTGCAATGGCCATGTCAAGGTTCTATGTAAAATGGTAAAGTAATTAAAACTAGAGTACTTTGGCCAAGGTAAATGCGGACAGCTGTTATTACTCTACATATATACTATATGCGACATATAAAACATATAGTCCAAGTGGTTTTGCTTTGGAATCCTGTACAGCACTGCAGCTAAATCGCAGCATCCTTGAGCTCAGCTGTTGTCCGACGCACTGTTCTGCCTGCCTATCCAGGGGCTAATTGACACCGAGCCTGGCATCCCCCCCATCGTGTTGAGTTATTTGGAACACGTGTTCGCCCACTTAGTCGATTGATTTTTCAAGTGGCTTTTTTTTTTCTTTTTTCTTTTCATTTACTTACGAGTAAAATGCATGTGTGGTGTTCTTTTTGCCAAATGGGGCGCTGATTGCATGTGGCTCAAAGATGGGCCTGTGGAATTCCTCGAATTCGCTATCGGCCATAGCTTTGTTAAGTGGGCGCAGCTGCCACGCCTACGTAATCGAGGCTAACTAATGTGGCTTTAATTTTCACTAGATCTATGTATCGATTATGTTTGTCTTTAAGTTTTGCAGCTATACGACATTTTCGCAGGCAGCCGAAACACTTTTTCACTTCACAAACTTAAAATAATCAATAATTTCCTTGACGTCGCGTATTTCTTCTTCGTCGTACTTCAGCGTAATTTAACGTCCACACTTCGCAGCTAAAGTGTTCCCTGGGACATTTTTGTGCGTGGCCTCAGCTGTCAGGAGCATGCTCCATCACGCTCAAAATTTCCCTTTCGCTCTCGCTCTCTCTCTCTCGCTGTAAGCGTTTTAAAACTTGTTTTTGTTTACAAGCAGGCTGGGAGCTGCTTTTCTGTTGGGGGTTGATGCGGCATGCGCATGCGCATGATATGCATTGGGGTGAGTGCTGCGAATTGCAATGCTGCTGCTTGGCACACAAGCGGATGTCGCTCGGAAGCCCTAGTTTATTTAAAGTGTGGCGCCAGCTAATGCGAAATTCGAAATAAGGGATCAAGAGAAAAAGTTGATGACTTCAATTATGTACCTAAGCATACTTGCTTTCCATATCAAATTTAAATCATTTAAATTTAATGTATTTCAATTTAAATTTTAAATAAAAATCTTTGATTACGTTTTTTGGCTGTTTATTAGAAAATACTATAAAAAATCTAGCCTTAATTTGGTGTGCGACAAAAAACTTTCTAGCTTAGAATGACTTAAATGCTTTTTTTTTTTCAAATTATTCCAGAAATTTGAAAGGTTCACAGCTTTTTAAGATAGCTTAAATGAATTTTAATAATTTATACAAATTTCTGCTTTCAATTTTGGCTGCTTTTCACTAGGATTACTTAACCAATTTAATTGTCTCTAGACTAAAGGCGTTAAAAACTCGAAAAAAAAGAAAGGGGAAAGAAAAAGAAAACAGTTTTTCGCAATTAGTTCTATAAGTTATGCCGACTTCAAGTAGTAAAATCCTCTCAGAGTTATTAAATATAAAACTCGAAATTAGATTAAAAATAGAGTCAAGCATTAAAGAGCTCAAGACTCAGAAAACCTTCGCAACTAGAATTAATTAGATAAGTAACTGCAGTAAATCACATAGAAACGAAGTGTGAGAAAATGAAAGCGAAATCGATATGAATTGATTCCAGACATATCTAATGAAGATTGAAAGGGTGCAAGTCAGTAAGCCTCTACACTTGGCGAAATTACTAAGCCAAATGCATTTAACAAATATATATATATTATATTATATTTAGAATTTATACAAGTTTGAATCTAATTTTTAAATAGCAATTGAGTTTTAAAGATTGCTTTGAGTGCATATTAATATATATCATACATCTACATATACATACATATGTATGTACATATACATATATACATATATATTCACACTTCAATGTCTATTCATTCACAGTTGCTTTGCCTTTTCAGCCCCAGCCCCGGCCATTCTAAGCCTTAACTTAATTAGACGCAAATCAACAGAAATCAACACAGAAATCAGAAGCTCCATTCATTCGTTCAGTCATTCATTCATTCATTTAGCATTTGAGAAATGGTCCAAAGGGTGGCTGAAATCTTTAAAAGGGTCTTTAAGAAGCTTCGCCTGCTATAAATCCATCAACTGTTTGCCACACAGCAGCAACAGCAACAGCAACAGCAACAGCGGCAGCAACAGCCGCAATCACTTTGAATGTCCGTTTCAAGTGTGGTTAAGCGATTCTGGAGTGAGAGACAGTGGTTGAAGAGCAGGAGACAGAAGTTGAGTTCGTGTAGTAGCCATTACGTTTATCACATCAGCTCATTTCTGCCCACACATTGTGACTGTGTGTGTGCGTGTGTGTGTGTGTGCTACACCCGCATATTTTAATAGCCAAGTAGCTACTGCTCAAGCAGTAGCTTGAAGTTGTTTTTTTTTTTTCGTCGTTGCAGCTCTCCCAGCTCGTTGTTTGCTTTTCTCTAAGCGCAAACAATGGGCCCCCAAAGTGTACCAAAAGCAGAACCGCAAAAGAAATTGCCATTTATCTATTATTGACTCTGCCACTGGGGCACAGCTCAACTCCTTTCCTCTTGCTGCCGCTCTGCCTCTGCCTCTGCCTCTGCCTCTTCCTCTCTCCTCCACTACTCACTCTTTCTTTCTATTTTACTGTAGCACGCAGCGGCGGCAGCACATTGTCAAAGCAAGCGCATCAAGTGGTTGTGCCTCGTCATGGCGCATGCCACATACCGTGAACTGGCCCAAAAGGCTGATCAACGTTTAACTAATTCTAGATTTTGTATTAAGTATATTTTAATTAAAATTGAAATGAATTTGTAAAATATATCAAATTTATCAAATATATAAACTTGTATATAGGGAAATATATTTTTATAACAAAATGTCTTACAGAGAGATATTTTATCAGTAAAAAAGTAAATTGGAAGATGATTAGAACTTTTATGCGGGCTACATAATAAGCCTGTTTTCTCTTTAAATTATGTTTAAAATGTAGAAAAACCAGAAATGTATTTTTATTAATTATTTATATAATACTTTTCGTTGAAATTTTTATTATATACTAGTTATTTTATTTATTTTTTATACGGGCTTATTATGAAGTTTATCAACATATCAACATATTGTTCTTGAAATGTAGAAAAAAAATTATTAATTTATTTATAGATCATTTTCGTTAATTAGATATCCCTTTATTTATTTTGTTATAATTTGATTTTTGTTATATATTATTAATTTTAATTATTATTTTTTTTTTACTTATGGAATTATTTATATTTTTATCCAATTTTTTTTCTTATATTTATTTCATTGTATTTCTATTCTAATGTTATTAATTTTTTTTACATATTTTTTTAAATATTTATTTCTCTGTCAATTTTCAATTAGCTAGCTTCATCATCTATTCTAGATCTTCTCAGCTTTAAATACTTCCTATTCGAAACCTTTTCAATTTCTATTCTTAATCTTCGACTCACTCATAAGTTACCAATGAACTTCAAAGATTTTTTCCAATTGATTCCTTGTTTCTTCTAAGCTAATGCCAAGTTAGGCAAATTTTTGGCTGCTCAATGTTTTCTGCAACTTTTTATAAAACTTCTCAATGCTCCATAAATTCTCTATTCAATTTTGTTGACTTTACGGTATTTCATGCCCGCATAATTTTAGCAGACGCATTTGAAAGTCAAGCATTACAGAAAAAGGCATATAAAATAGGAAGAAAAGTGGAATTAAATAAAAATAAAAGTTAAACTCAAGCTCAAACTTGTTGCTCCGGCCACTGCTGTGTTGATTAGAAAGTGAAATGACGTCATGCGTTATAGAGCTAGCCTGATTTCAGTGTGATTTGGCCAATCAAAACGAGCGACACCCACACACACACACACACACACACACACACACAAAGGAGGTGGAGTTTGTGAGGCAGAAAGAAACAAACAGACAAAAAAAAAAAAAAACTCACTTGTTAGCTTTTATATCCTTGAACAAATTTATCTCGCTACGCACACTTGATAAATACAATTGAATATGTATGTAGCTATCTATCTATTCATGTGTGTGTGTGTGTGTGTGTGTGTGTGTGACTCTTTCTCTGTATCTGTGTATGCTGGCTATAAAAGGCGCTTGCCCTGTGGAAGGATCTCGCAGTTGCCGTTGCGTTTCGATTGCGCATACGACGCGTGTGCTAAAGCGGATGAGTAAAAGTGCATTGAAACGAATTGGATTACCTTTCATTACATAAGCAGATATAGATACAAAACTATATAGATATATATATATCGATTATGAGTGCATCGGGCAAAAGTCTCTTGGGCCTTTGGCTATATCGCAGCGGTGAGCAGGAGTGGGCCGTCAAGCAGGGCAGTCCTCTGCACACTCCACTCAAAAAGGACTCCAACTCATCTCCGTCTGCATCGTCCTCGTCGCCATCCTCATCTCATCCAAGTCTCTCGCGTCACGCCTCGGCGCCAGGTGATAATTTCCTCTTGTTCTCCAACAACAAGCAGGCTGGCGCCACGGATGCAGTGCAGCGTTCACATGTGCCTGGCGAGCGCATCTCCATTTTATTCACTCTCAAGAATCAAGTAGGCAATTTGGCACGCGCTCTGCAGGTCTTTCAGGAGTTGGGCATCAATGTGCTGCACCTGGAGCTGTCGCCTCTCGAGGTGAGCAGCAATCAGGCGGATGTCCTGGTGGATGTCGAATGCGATCCGCGTCGCTTAGATCAGGTTGTGAAAATGCTCAATCGCGAGGTGGCATCGGTCAACTATACGTCGGTGAATGCGCACAGCTTGGCCCGAGCTCCGTCTCTGTCCGCTTGCTCCAGCTTTGGTGAGTAGCGAATGGAATATTGAATTGAGGTTATTTTTATAAGAAATTTTGGAAAGGGACAATGCCTAGCTAGGGTCACTAAAGGATAATCTTCAAAGAGAACTGAAGTGTTTTATATATGTAACTTATATATTCCCAATGCTCTATGATCATCATAAACTTCCGTCACAGATTTTGGTGACATGGTCTGGTTTCCGCGCAAGATCTCCGACTTGGATCAGGCGCAGAATGTGCTCATGTATGGCTCCGAGCTGGATGCCGATCATCCCGGCTTCAAGGATCCCATCTATCGCAAGCGCCGTGAACAGTTCTCGGCCATAGCCAACAACTTTAAGCAGTAAGTCAACTTTCAAATCAATTTTAAACTCATTTCCAAGTAAATCAACGTCGTCCTCGGCTTCTCTCGCAGTGGCAATCCCATACCAAGGGTGCAGTATACGCCAGAGGAGGTAAAAACTTGGTAAGTGTAAATTTAATTCAATTTCTATTGGTTTCTGTTGATGTTTGTCAACTTTGTGGTGCATTTGTGTTAAGGGGCACTGTTTTCTTGGAGCTGCATCGTTTGTATCAGTTGCACGCGGTGCCGGAGTACATGGAGAACTGGCCGGAGCTGGTCAAGTTCTGTGGCTATCGGGAGGATAATGTGCCACAGCTGCAGGATGTGAGCACTTATTTGAAGCGTAAAACTGGCTTCCAGCTGCGTCCCGTTGCGGGTTATCTCTCGCCCCGTGACTTTCTCTCTGGCCTGGCCTTTCGTGTGTTCCATTGCACGCAGTATATCAGGCACTCCTCCGATCCCTTCTACACACCTGAACCGTAAGTGTGTGAGCGAGTGTGTGTGTGTGTGTGTGTGCTTTTGTCTTTGTTAATTGTGTTATCAATTTGCAGTGATTGTTGTCATGAACTTTTGGGTCATATGCCATTGTTGGCCAACTCGAGCTTCGCTCAGTTCTCTCAGGAGATTGGCTTGGCTTCTCTAGGTGCATGCGATGCGGATATTGAAAAGTTAGCCACGGTTAGTTAAGGTTAAATATCTTTTCGATACCTTTTCGATAGCTGCTCTCCCTCTCTCTCTCACTCTCTTGTTCGCAGCTCTACTTTTTCACTGTTGAGTTTGGCCTGTGCAAGCAGTCGGAAGGCACCTTCAAGGTCTTTGGCGCTGGTTTGCTCAGCTCGGTGGCCGAGCTGCAGCATGCTATAACGGCACACGATAAGATTAAGAAATTCGATCCGGAAATAACCTGCAAAGAGGAGTGCATCATAACATCCTATCAGAATGCCTATTACTATACGGATTCCTTCGAAGAGGCCAAGGAGCAGATGCGGTAGGCAAACTTCCTCAAATATAGAACTTTTCTTTAGCTCTACTTTCTTCGCTTCTTTTGTATTCCACAGCGCCTTTGCCGAGAGCATTCAGCGTCCCTTTGGCGTACGCTATAATCCCTATACGAGCAGCGTTGAGGTGCTCTCCAATGCACAGAAGATAACCGCCGTGGTTAGCGAGCTAAAAGGTGATCTCAGCATCGTTTGTGCTGCGCTGCGCAAGATCTCGGCTACGGATGAGAATCTCGACGTGGACAGCATAGCAAATATGCTGCACAAGAGTCTCAATGTGCGTGCCGCTGGTGCAGGCGGTGGCAATAGTCCAGATAATACCGATAACTATATAGCAGAGGGTGACTAAAGAGCGAGAGAGAAGGAATTTGAAGTGGAAACGTTGTTGTTGGGACCATAAGCTATATACGTATACCAGAAGTTACAAAAACATATATAAAAGAAGATAAATCTATATATATATAAATATTGATGTCTAAATGTTTGGCAAATACTAACTTTATTTCAACTAATGCCTAAATATTGCATCTTAGCTCTAAACAAATTTAAATAAATTTCAACTCTTGGTGTGTCTTAGTCAAATTTTAAAGAGAATTTCAAATAAAAGAGGAGTTGGAGAAGAGGAATATATATTTGTATGGGAAAGCTAAAGCTATATTCAATATGACAAACTCTGAATATTCCAATAGACATATTCATTATAACTGTTGTCATATATAGCTATCTAATCGAGTGAATAAGCTGAAGAGAGATAGATAGATCGTATATTTCTATAAGTATATATTATTATTAATATATATACTTATATACGATCTGAAACTGAAGATAGCATATGCTCAGTTTCCATAAGATTTATATGTAAACAAGAAAACTTATTCATACTTGAACTAAACTCAATGTCTCATACTTGAAAAAAATTCAATATTTCATACTCGAACTAAATTCAATTTTAGTACATATAGCAAAATGTTTCTCATATATCATATATTAATCTTAGATTAAACTCGGCATGCTCCACATTTTTAATCATTTCTATATTATCTATCGACCTTTTTCTGCTCTTCAAAAAAAAAAAAAAAAAAAAAAATTAATAAATAAAAGTAAAATAACTCGAGCAAATGCAAATATAAAATTTAATGATAATCTTTATCAAAGCTTTACAAATATAGAAGCTTGATTAAGAAACGTTTATTTCGTAATTCTTATAATAATTTGTTTTTTTTTGTTTTTTTCATTTTTTAAGCTTTACTTAAAATCAAAATTAATTTGCATACATGAACTAAATTCCCAAACAAAGATTCCTATGAAAGCTATACCATAAAGTATTCCGATTTATACAAAATTTAATTCAGAAAACTTAAAGCTTACAAAGACTCGCAGGACTGAATAGGAAATTTCAATAAACAAAAAGTTGCTCATACAAGATCTAAATTGTTGATCTTATATTACACTGACAGCTATATGATATAGTTAATCGATTCGATCAGTTTTGATATATTCCAAGCTGACAGCTTACAATAGCTTAGCTGCTATCAGAGTCAAGTTCCGATAGGCGGGACAAGCAGATCTCGACTCTGCTGGTCTAAAGACTATATATATAAGGCGTTTTATCAGCCCTTAGATGTTATACAATTCGTTAAGTATTCATAGCAAACAATTCTAGGGCATATACAGTTAAGCTTAAGCACTTCTAAGCAAGCATCAACTATTTGTAGATCATATCACAGTCGCTGTTCAGAAAGAACTTTCGGCTGATGTAGCTGGACGTGTACTCCAGCAGCCAGTTGGGTATGGTCCAAACGGTAAAGCTCAGCGCCAGCTTGCGCCACTGTGCCACAATCTGTGGCACATCGTATAGCCAGCTGCAGCGACTGCCCATGCGGCTGGTCACCTGATTGGTCACCTTGCTGGTGACGCCGCGTACCACATCACCTGCCAGGCCCGTGACGCTGACTTTGCGTCGGCGCTTCGATTTGGGTGAATCGCTGTCTTCCTTGAGTGCACGTCGTGATCCTCGATGCTCCAGCTCATTTTTCATCTCGACGCGTGGCGCAATTTGTATGCGATCAACTGTATCGCAGATTTCCTCATTGCTAATCAATATGCCAGCCACGATATACATCAGCTTAAATACTCTGTAACGAGCGGAGAGTGGAACAGAGATGGGGAGAATGAGAACGAGAGTGAGAGTGAGAGTATTAGCATTCGGTTATCTGTGCACATGATCAATTCCTTTAGCGCTCACCTCACTGTATGGGAAATCATCGCAGCGACAAGTTCAAAAGTTCCAATGCGTCTTGATTTCTAATTTTTTTGCTTTTTCTTTTTTTTTTTTTTTTGCGTGCACTAAGCGGCGAGTTATCAGTCAGGCGATTATATAGCGCTATATTTGTGTATATATAATTTATATAGTATATTATAATTTGTCTTTTCTTTTTTGTGTGTGTGTTTTTAGAAGGCTGTTTCACACTTTTTAAACAATTTAATGATCTTGTAGATTTTAATTGGTATTTATATATACATATATATGATAATATTATTAATATTTAATAATTTTTATTATATTTACTAATTAATATTTTATATTATTTTGTAGTTCTTGTAATAATTTTGAATTCTTCACGTGGTTAAATTTATCAATTTCATTTTCATGATTTTTTTATTTCAAATTTTTTTGGTTAAATTTTTATTTAAATTAAACTTTCTTCAATTTTTTTTTTTTTTTTGATTTTCTTATTATTGGCACAGCATTATTTGTAGTCGTTTTAATATTATATTGCATTTATTTTAAATCCGTTTCTTTTGCTGCTCGTTGAACTTTGACTACTGCTCTAGGCTATGGCTAAAACTGAACTGAATCAATGCCAGTAAATGCTTGAGTTTTGAGCGCGACGCTCAGCCTCGGCTGATAAGCGGCGAAGCATGTCTGCGATAAGGTTGGATTTTTATGGTTACCAATGGATTTCTTATGTTTCTGTCTCTATATAAATATATACGTACATATATGTGTAAATATATATACACTTTTTTATTACTTAATGCTTTTCGAGTATCTTTGCATCAGTCGAGGGCTCTGGGTCTGTCTTTGGCTGCCCCTCACTCTCTCTCTCTCTCTCTCTTTCACTGTGTGGTCGTCTTATCTTTCTCTAACTCTCACGCTCTTTACTTAGTTATTGATATATTCTTATCATTCGACTATGTGACGGCGTCTAAATAACTCTGCTTAGAAACTACGTAATGTTCGTTTCATTTCACTTTGTACTTTGGAATCGCTTCGAAAGTCGTGCATGAGTTGCTCAACGTTTCGTGCTATGGCATTGCTCATAGGTTGGAGGGAATTATTGATATATTTAATTTATTGGAATCTCGCTGATAAGAATACATTTGTTTACTAGTCGAAAATATAGAAACATTATAAACATTTGTCTAGACATGTTTGATGATCAAGGCCGAGATTACATCTTAACTGGGAACACACTTTTTATGATCTGGCTACAGATATGTTTAACGCTTAAAATGTTAAATAAACACTGGTCTTTATATATAAATAGATATATTACATAACGCCTGCTCAATCGAGTTTAAATGTATGTGGAACGCATGCACTTATTCACATTGTCTTTTGCAGCTACAGCAAAGACACGCAAAACATTTAGCAAAGACAACAACCTGTGGAAACTAATTCCCCCACATTGCACGCTAGCGCCATCTATGTTTCATTAATGCATGCTGAGCAAATATTGGTTTCACAGCTCGCAACGCATTTCAGGAATGGGCTGAGAAATGGAACATTTGCATAAATGCTGGCAAATGTTCAAACGTAACTTTTACAAACCGCCCGCATAGCTGCCCTGGGGTCAGCTTAAATAGGAAAATACTAAACCACAAGCTAGCGCATAAATACCTCGGTGTGACGCTGGACAGACGCCTTACCTTTAAAAGGCATATTACTGTGCTGCAGCAGTCCTTCAAATCCAAAATCGCTAAAATGTCTTGGCTGCTCGCAGCACGTAATAAACTGTCACTCGACAACAAGGTCAAAATTTATAAAACTATCCTAGTACCTAGCTTGTTCTACGCCATACAGGTGTATGGTATCGCCGCCAAATCGCACCTGAATAAACTGCGTATACTGCAAGCCAAAACTTTGAGGAAGATCACGGGGTCTCCCTGGTACATGAGAACCAGGGATATAGAAAAAGATCTCAAGGTCACAAAAATTGGAGACAAAATCCAGGAAGTGGCCAAAAAGTACCATGATAGGTTAAATTCCCATTCAAATAGCCTGGCCAGGCGCCTAGGTACAGCAGCCCTTAGACGTACATCCACTAGAAGAAGACTAAGACGCCATCACCCTCAAGACCTGCTGGATCGTGTCTTGACTTGAACATTTTTTCATAATACTCATATAATTTCCACAAAATATATATATTATTTTCTCCTTATTTATCCTATGCTAGAATTAGTATAGCTCTAAGTAGTTTTATAAATTTTAATTAATATCCGTTTAGATTAAGTTGCCTAAAAGGTAACGGTACGTTAAGCTGTAAATAAACATTTATTAAAAAAAAAAAAAAAAAAAAAAAAAAAAACAGCTCGCAAATAACTCTTGGCCATGTGACTCTTCACACTCTGTTCGCGAGATTAACCGATAGATTCAATCGCTCTCGCTCTATATATAACTATAGCCTTCGTTTCTGTTCGTTTTGATTTTCGGGTGAACGCTTGATGCTCTCATCTTCCCGAACATCGTTTAGAGAGCGATACGATTGATGCTCGTACAATGAGCTACGGTAATTAAATGCAGATAACTCAGAGAGTCTATGCAAACGGTCAAAGCTTCACAACAAAGACCTAAAAAAGGCAGACCGAAAAGAAAAAACTAGAGGAAAAATTGCTTTTCGATCGTGAACGAACTCGTTGATCGTTCGTTTGAGTTTTTTCTTAATGTGTGAGTGAGAGACACTTTTAGATCATAGCAAACACTCTCATATTAAAAAAATACTATAATATAGGTATTATATTTAAGATCCAATAATAAGTGAGGTTTTAAAGCATTCTCAGTTGGATTCATTATATCATCTCTTCTTTCACATCATCATATTCTCTACTAGTTCAGTTTCATTTTCCATCCGTTCTCTTCTCTATCACTTTTTACTAAATCTTCGACAGAATTTCATTGCATTCCTTACTCTTCAACATTTCACCAACATTTGCCAATCATTAAGGAGTTAATCACTTATTCAATTGCTTAAATAATCCTTGCATAATCACCTGCGAAATATTTAAAGCATTTCCTCTCGACATCCTTCTAGCTACTTTCTCAATTCCTTTCAGTTTCTCACTTCCTGGCAATGTAGCCAAAAATCAAGCAATTAAAGTGTTTATTTAAAGCCAATCACTTTTGTGTGGCTGGCAAAGAGCATTTAATTTGTTAACCTGATATATTTGCAACATAATTGACTCAAGTTGCCACACGCACACATACACTAACACACATGCACACACGCACACGCACACTTGTATATATGCGTATCCTTAGCTGGAAATTCTTAAGCCAAAATCAAATAAGCACACACAAACACTCAGAGTACGAGAGACTTTTCACACATAAATTATGTAGTCGTCCGGTTGCCTGCCACGCCCACTCACACACACACATACACATACGTGCACTCGTACACCCTTTCCTTTCAGCATGTTGACCGGAATTGTCCGGCTGTTGGTCTGCAAGACTTGATGCGTTGTAAAACAAGATTATTTACAAATGCACAAACCACAGAATCTTAAACAAAAAGCCAAAAGGCCACTCAACAAACAACAACAGCAACAACAACAACTGCAAAATAACAAGAAAAACAATTTTCACACAATTTTCGAGAGCGAAAATTGAGGCAGAGCTGAACTAAGGCGAAGGAGCTGAGAAGCAGCAGCAGCAGCAGCAGCAGGAGGCACAGACGATGGAGGTGGCAAAATAAATGTGAACAAAGCCAGACGCAGCAGCAGCAACAACAACAGCAACAACACACACAATAAGTAGCACACACAGACACACACACACACACTGAGAGAATGTCTAGGCAGTCAGACAAGTCTGAGTTGTGCTAAAAGGTATTCCCCAAGAATGTCGACGGCAAAGTGCCAGACCAGACAGCAGCTCAAACCCCACACCCACACAGAGGCAGAGCCTCCTGCTAAACAATACACTTGCCACATACACACACACACACACACACACAATACAATCAAGTCCAGAGCGTTTGGCAGAAAGAGTAAGAGTGCGAGAGAGAGAGAGAGAGAGAGAGAGAGAGAGAGAGCAGTAGAGGCAGGGCGGAGCTGAAGAACTTATTGTTCGCATCGTCTTGGAGCAGGAAACAGCAGAAGTACAGCAGCAGCAGGAGGAGCAACAGGAGCAACAGGAGCAGCAGCAGACGACCTTGACACACAATTCTACCACAGTTGCCACAAAGAGACAGAGACACACAGCAGGACAACAGCAGCAGCAGCAGCAGCAGCAGCAGCAGCAGTGAGAGGGAGCTAGAAAATTGGCTAGAGAGTGAGGCAATTGCCAAGTGGAAGCTAAGCAAATGCTCAGTCAAGTGTCCATTGGCTTGGCCTTTTGAAAAATGATTCCAACTGCTGCAGCAGCTGGCCACATGCCACACCACACACTCACACAGAAGTCAAGCGTGCTGCAAGGCCAATGGTCAGTGGCCAAGCACTGACTGACTGACTGCCTGCCTGCCTGCTGCTGCAGCTTCTTCTTCTTGGTTAATTGGCTGTGTGTTGGCTTACAAATTTGTTGTCTGCTGCAAAGGAGCAGGCCGGGTCCTTGCCGAGTCCTTATGTGTGTGTGTGTGTGTGTGTGTGTGTGTGTGTGGCACATGCAGATTTGTGCTGTGCGACGTCTTGCCACTTGCTGCATGTTTATTGCAGCATGCATCAAGGCGCTAAGCCCAGCCTCAGCTGCACTTGCTCACCCTCTCACCCTCTCGCCATCTCTCTATATATATCTCTCCATCATCCCCGCTCTGCCTGTGTGTGCGGCGTTTATTGCTTGAAGATTTGTTAAGTGCTTGGGCACACACACGCACCCAAGGGACAGTCTGGCAAGGCAGCATGCCACATGTTGCACAGCCGTGCCCAAATTTAAGCTTAAAGCGTGAACAAATTCTGAATATGAAAATGAAGAAAAAGCGCTTAATAAATTGCCAAAAAAAAAAAAAGCCACTACAAATTGGTAAATTGAAAATTGAAATACGAAAATAATGGAAAATGCATAAAAAAAAGTGCTTCGAAGCAAAAGTAAATCGAGCGGGGCGCGGCGTGGCAAGGGCAAGCAAGGTGTTGCGCCTGAATATGATATATGATAGAAGTAAATGGAGTTGGATCAGGAGCAGGAGCAGGAGTTGCAGCAGGAGCCGGAGTTGTAGCAGGAGCTGGTGGCAAGTGATGCTAGCTGGTGTGGGCCAGGCAGCAGACACAAGCACAGGAAATAATGGAAACCACTAAGCACTGGTGGGTGGTGCTCGCTCTGTGTGTGTGTGTGTGTGTGTGCAAATATTGAAATGCTCGAGCCACCAAAAACAGCCAAAAATATGTACGTAGGGACAAAGAAAACTAAACAACAACAGCGTCAACAATAAATGTGGATGGTCAAGAAGAAGCGGCGGCTGTTGCTCCGGCTCCTGCTGTCGCTGCTGCTGCTGTTGCTGTTGCTACGGCTCCTGCTGCGCCTGCTGTCGCTGATTAAACGCGATGGTGGTTGCTGCCACATGCCACATGCCACGAATGCGTCGCGAGGTGTTGCTCAGCTGAAGGACACACACACACGCGCAAGGCAGGAGACGACGTGTCCAGACAGCAGCCAGAGGCTGAGGTGGAGACAGAGCCAACGGCAGAGGCACAGACCCCAACTGCTGTCGCTGCCTCCGTTGCCTCCATTGCCACCGTTGCTGCTGCAGTCAAGTGTAGCTGGTTGGCTGACTGCTTGGTTTGAGTCTCGGGTGCAGCTTCAGCTCCAGACAGACGACTAAACGGGGAACTGGGAACTCGGCACTGGAACTGGAACTGGACCTGGAGCTGGAACTGCTAGCTGAAGCTCGACTAAAAATTGAGATTGGGTTTAGCATTTGAGCATTTGATTTGGGGTTTGGGTCTTGTAGCAACATTTCCGACGTTTCATACAAAGCAACAGAAAACTGCAGATTGCAAAAAATCAACTAGAAAACTGTCTGCTGCCCGCATATTTGTTAGACTTACACTCACACAAGCACACACACACACACACACTCATGTATATGTTGTATATAAATACTAGTGGGGGTATTGCGCGGCTTTACGCGGACTAGACTAGTCAAAAAACATATTTAAGCATTTGCTAGACGAAGATTATATAAATATATGTGCATTATGCAATATCTATAATACATACCATTTTTGAAAACTGCTTCATAGGACACTATATGGCTTGCAAAGGGTTAGTTAAAGGCGCTTTTGTTAAAGATTTTTATTATAGATAGTTATATAAGTTAGGTATGATCTATTTAAATATCTAATTAGTCAGTTTATGCATTAGGCATTTACTATATCAATATACTATATATAGATATACTATATATTATATAGATATACTGTATAGTTTGACGATTTAAATTATCAATCATATAAGGCTGATTGAAGTAATTCGTCCTGTCAACGTTGCTCAATCAATCAAGTGATTGACTCTTCATATTTAGCACTTTAATCCTTTTAAGTTTGTGAATCATGCAGTCAGTATAAAATTTTTCATATTCTAGACAGTATAAAGTTATATTTTTATGTCATGCTGATTTTCAGCCATGTTTTCTCTCTCTCTCTCTCTCTCTCTCTCTCTCTCTCTCTCTCTCTCTTTTCAGCTGCCATCTAACATATCCGCTGCTGCTGCCCGCTCTGCTGCGTTTTATGTTTCCGCATTTCTCTAATTTATTTCATTTATTTGTTTCAGGTTTGAATTGACTTTTTTGTTCATTTTTTGTCAAACTTTTGATTTGGTGCGCTTCAAACACTCGCATGCAAATGATGTTGAATGCGATAAGTGTTCGAAGGATCTGTCTAGCTCGCTGCTGTTGCTGCCAAAACCAAATACGAGAATATATATCTATATAGATATGCACACACACACCCGTCTAAATATATATATATATTGGTAGGGCGAACAAACACACACACACACTTGAATATTGCAGACAGCATTGAAGACATGTGTGTGTGTGTGTGTGTGTGAGGGGCGGAACGTTGCTGTTGCTTTTGATATATGAACTTGTGTGGAAAGGATTCGCATTGTCTGCGCTTATTATGCAGCACAGTCAAAAAGGAAGAAAGGCGGATGGGCTGATGGGCGTCACCAATACATACGCCCACACATACATACATGATTAAAGCTGAAATTTGATTTATAAGGATCGCTTTTATTAGCGTCTGCCAATGGCCAGCCAATTCCAGCTTACTAATTGCTTGGGCGAAGGCAATTCAAATATTGAGAAATCTGTGAAAGTGGATTAAGCTTTGCTCTTGCAGAAATCATTTTGATTTGTATATCATACAAAATGCTTTAATTATATAAATAAATATTTTTTATGATCTGACAGAAATCATTTAAATTTCTATATAATAAAGATTGATGTAATTTTGTAAAGAAATATTCAGTTTGTAGCCAAAGGTTATATTAAAAAAGTTTTTCTTTTTAAATTTAAAATTTAGTTATGGCATGCAAATGAAGGAATTTATTTATGTATTTTTCATTACAAGATTTATGTAGATTTTAATAAAATCAAAATATATATTTAGCTTCGATAATGCTCAATTAATACGATAATGCTTAATAATATGATGAATATGATTTTATTTTGGAACACAGAAAGAGATACAGATTTCTATGCTGAAAAAAGTTTGTTAAAGACTACAAAAGAGATTTTAATATTATGTTATATTATTCATCTCTATTGAATATTACTAGTGAAGAGAGAATTAAAATTATCTATTAAATATCTACTATAATGCTGATATTTATCTGTAGCTCAACTCTGAAAATCTTGAAGTATAGAAAGACAGAAATACTTCAATAAAATCATAAATTGATCAATTAGTTTAGTTCTTAGCAAAATATGTTATTTAACTTTTAATAACTCATTATAGAGAGTTCATCACAGCCTGTTTATCATTAAGGGCTAATATTGTTTCGCTAGTTCACATATAAATCAAGTATACGCCCCCTTGAGCAACTTCATAGTAACTGCAATCGTGCTAGTTTGGCGGCCTCGTCGGAGCTCTGCAGGCTCACTTCGTCTCAATGCTCAGCCCCCGTCGATGTCGTCGATACGGTTAGCATTCGCTTCAATTGTTGTGTCTTTGGTTTTCATTTAGTTTTCTTTTTGCTGCGTTTTTTTGTAGCGCATACGACATGTATGTAATTTTTTGCAATTTTCTAACAAAATTTGATATGTTTTTTCTTCTTTGATTGAAGCTATTTTATTTGCAGCCATGATGGCTCTGTTGGCCAAAGGGGCCAAGGTTTGCTTTGAGCCCCAGCCCACTTGACAGACAGAGCACGTACGAATATCTCCAATGTCCAGCTATGTATGTATGTGTGTGCGATATAATAATTTCATATGACATGCAATGGACCTGTCCGGACTGTACGTCGTTGTCGTCATCCGTTTCCTTCCTCGGCTGCTTTGATATATATAATTTTTTTTTTTTTTTTTTTTTGCATTTTTTAATGCCTCGATTGCCCCAAGCTGCTGATGTTGATGCTGAAGCTGCTGCTCCTGCTGTTCCTGCCGCTCATCCTGGTCGGAGACGTGCAGCAGACAGTAGAAGGAGTTTTTCAACTGTGGACACAACACGTTAGTGTCCTCTACATTTTGGCAGCACATAATCTCATTTATTTGCCGGCAAAACGCTTTTTCAAATCAAATTTCCGCTAAAACATTTTCTATTTGCCAACAAAAATGATAAAATGCAAAAATGCAAAAATGCTAGAGAAAAATAGATATAAAAAAATATATATCCCTTTTTACTAGCAAAGAGTATAAAGTTTGAGGAGTCCAAAACTTTTGCTTGCTTATTACAATGACCAATAAAGTTATTCAATTTCGTGTACAAAGCAATCTATGAGAAGATGAAGTTTTGCTAGCAAAGGGCCTAAGCCAATCAAATTCTTTGGCATAGGATTTAATATGAGATTGGGATTTTTAGGAGATATAGTTTTGCATATATGATTTCAATTCCATTTCTTTACAAAAATCATTTCATATTAAAAATATTTGTAAAATAATTCACATTAAAAAAGAAAGTAAAATAATATTTTTTTTTTTTAATTTAAATCTAAATATTAAAATCTTATGAAGCTTCTCTAAGCTAAAGTTCAATTATCTTCCCTTAATATAAAATCTCGATTTACTTTCTGTTGAGTTGAGTGCTTCATAGACAGAATTCTTTCTGTGAGTTGAGTGCTTCTTAGGAAGGATTATTTTTACCTTTCTAAGCAACATTTAACACACAGAAAGTTGTTGAAGATTTTGTATCTCAAATGCTAACTTGCCTGGCATTTTATCTAAGAAGCATTAATATTAGCTTAGAAATTGTATTAAAAATTTATATATTTAACATGACAAAATTAAAATTGTGCTATTCTAATTATTGAAAGGGATTCATTTATTGAAAAAAACTAAAAATATATTAAAATAAGAAAAAATTAAGTTTTGCATTATATTAACTATTTGTTTTAGGCCACATTCTAAAATCTTTTACTTGACAATACTCTTATATTATTTTGAGAGGAGCTAAAATTTGTATTAAAGTCTTACTTAGTTATAGTTCACCTCGCCAGATATGTTGCCAATATAATACATATCTAGTGTATTTAAATTTCGTTATCTTTTTGCAAATTTTAATTCATTTTAGTTTTTCCAGAATTTCTTTTTCACTTGATGCGCCGCTGTCTGTGCCTGATATAATTTAGCATGATTTGCAGTTTGATTGATGCTCTCACAGCTTTGTTTGTATTTGGCTTTTTTTTTTTTTTAATTTTTTTTTCTTTTGTGTTGTCAGCGCATAAAGTTGATATAAGCCCATGCATCGGTCAAATGCATATATCCATTTCCATTAAAATTAATGGCCTGGATTTATATGTGCGCTGTGCGTTGGAGGAGGAGCTGTTGTCAAGTAGAAGAAGTAGCCGAAGTGGCGCCTCTTCTAACATTTAGAAGCAACCACATTGAATCATGGCCATAGGCTCCGCCTTCCGAGCCAGTCAGCTAGCCAGCCAGTTGGTGCTCGTCCTCGACACACGCGCTATATACCAAAAAACTAACGGCAACAAGCGATAAGAGCAATTGCCACGAAGAAGACGTAATACTCTGGAGAGAGAGAGAGAGATGGAGAGACAGTGCGAGAATGAGAAAGGGAGCTCTTAGTTGCCTAGCTGCCTGGCTGCGTAGCTTTCAGTTTGCGGGAACGTGGCGAAAGAGGCGCAAAAATTGCGACTGGGCAAATGAGAATGAATGGCAGGCGCCTAAAAGTAGGCAACGCACAGCGTAGCCCACTTGTACATAAGTGCCGAGGGAGCCACAAGGAGGCGAAAGGGAACTGCAGGGTGGCTGCACATAGCCTTGGTGTCGAGGCGCAAAGGCAGAGGCGGAAAACGTTGGTTTCAACATTGACGAGCGCAAATAGCAAAGCAGGAGGCACTGGAGTGAGAGCAGCAGGAGCAGCAGGAGTAGGTGCTTGGGGGGGCCAGTAACTGGAGCCTGCAGCTAGAAGAACAAGAAGATGAGGATGAGTCTCGGGCAGGCTTTGCTTGTCAGAGATCAATCATGAATGCGTTAGCTGGCAAAACCCAACTAGACTTATTTTGAGTGCTAAATAATCTTTGTATTAAGAACACACGCACACAGACACACACACACACATACACTCACACACACTCAACATACAGTCGAGTCAAACAAGCAAAATGTTGAAACACTTTGCTCAATTTAATTTGCTAATTAACTGCGGCACAGCCAAGTACTTTGCTCGTCCTTCGCTGGATGCTATCCTTGCCTCACAGTTGCAGAGCTGAAGCTCGTTAATGTGCGTTTGTACCAGAGTCACACACACATACACACATACACACACACACACACACACACACACTTACACTCACTCTTACTGTGCTCTCACATGTCCTTTATGCGCCTGCTGCTTGGCTGTTGGTAATTAGCCACACACGTTTGTCCTTTAACAGCGTACCGCTTGCTGCTGATCCTTGTTGGCATTAAATTAACTCAAAACAATTAACAGCGTGTCCTCACTTGACAAAGCCTTTCCCCTTTCGCTTTTATTGCTATATTAAAAAGACATGTAAAATATATATATATAAATTTGATATATCTATATATATAGAGAAAAACAACCTTTTTTTTCGCTCTGTTGCCTAACCGCATAATGAAGTGTCCGAGAAAGGATAACACATGAAAAACGAGCTAGCAACAAAGTGAATCCAGCAGGAAATTTGAATACTCTAACTAATTGTGAAAATTGTATATGAGTGCTAAAAAATTTCCAAAAATTTCTAGCTTGGATACCTTCAGATAAATATCTTAATAATTAATATATTTTTGAATTCTTATTAAAGGTTCCTAATTACTTTACAAGAATTGTTTTGAAGCAACTCTAGAAATAATCGATTAATAATTAGATGATCATATTATAATAACTTAATTTAGATATTGAAAGACAAATGAATTTGATAAAAACTCTTGAGTAAACTTATTTACATATCGGTCATTTAATTGCTAATCGAAAAAGTTAATTCTAAAGTTGATCATAAGGAAAAAAAATGGATCACATATTCAACTTATTTAAATTAATTTAGCAACAATCAACTTCTGAATTAACTTTTCTGCATTAACTTAAAAATAAAATATAGAAATTGGCTATGCAGATAACCAAATGCTGAAGTCGTTTTATCGACGATAAGCGAAACTCGATCAATTTTTCATGGAACTACTCTTCATACAAACTAGTATATACTCTATATACTATATAGAATTTACTGTATATCAGCTCTTCTTTCACACTTCAAACTCCATGTCAAAATATAAATACCCTCTGTTAGTTAGATCACACAAATGAAGACCATTTCGCGCTGACAGCTCTGTTGGTCTTCTGCATACATCGCAGCTCGCCTTTTTCAGCTCTGTGTGTGTGTGTTTTTTTTTTTTCTGTGGCATTTTTGTTGGCTTGTTGGCGCTAATTTGTTTTACTTTGTTTATATTAAAAACATTGTTGGGGCTATCGGATATCCGGAGTTCCGGACACCTCGGCCAGCGACAAATGGAATTGTGTAAACCGCAAAGGATAACATATGCCCAACACCCAACAGGCAAATGCCTGCCTGCCAGCCAGCCTGTCAGCCTGCAGGAGATGTCCTCTGCATGTGAGTATGTTATATGTGTGTGTGTGTGTGTATGTGTTTGTTTGTGTGTTTGTGTGTCCCTTGCATCTTTGTGCGACTGTCACATTATGCCAAGGCAGTTAAATTGTCATGAGTCTCAGGTAATTATGCGGTTGGGGCAGCAGAACTCGGTTTTGACTGCCTGCGATGTGTCTGTGGCCAGTTGAGGCAGCAGCAGAAGAAGAAGATGCTGCACAAGCAACTACTCCGCCCCCCGCTCAGTTGGCGGTTGATTCCTGCGGTGCTGCAACAGCAGCAACACCCAACCACTTACCCAGAGCCAGTTGAATAAAACTCTAAGCAGCTTAAAAGCTATGCATAAATGCTCCAGATGCTGAAGGCCTTACTGCATTGAGCCTAGGGCTTAAATCGAAGAAGTTTAAATATAGAAGAGCTTTACGAACAAAAAAATATATGTGTGTGTGCATATATAGGTGAGCTTATATGGCCAATTAGAGAAGCAGTTGCAAATGCAATCAATGCTGGCAAGTGCCGAATTATCTTAGAAATATTTTCAGTTAAAATCAATATGACTTAAATGAAGCACGATTAAGACCCAAACTAATGTTAGCTTTATTTTATTTTTAGTTGAATGCTAAGGCTTTAACTACAGCTATTCAAACATGAAAATGTTATGGTTGGCTATTTGCTGAAGCACTCAAGTGGATTGCGAAGGAGCATTGAGAAATTGAAGATCATTCTCATAGAGCATAAGGACTTGAGTAAAACCTTGAGAGCTATATGATCCATTTACAGGTAATGGAACACTATGGTAATAGATATACATTTCTAGAAGAAAATCTCTTAAAACTAATGCACTAATGCTCTAATGCTCTAATGCTCTAATGCTCTAATGCTCTAATACTCCAATGTTCCAAAGTTCCAAAGTTTTAATGTTCTAATGTTCTAATGTTTTAATGTTCTACTTTTCTAATGTTCTAATGTTCTAATGTTGCCGCCCAATCAGTTCGCTCAGTCGCTGACTTTTACTACAAATTTTCCCAAAATCTATATATAAAATTTTAATAATTATTCCACATATTATTCACATCGATAAAAAAAAAAATATGAAAAAATATGTTTCTCTGTAAAAAATTATCACATAAACAATTTATATATAAGATTAACCCAAACATTTTTCCATGCAAGATAACATAAATATATATATAAATAATAATATATATATATATATATATATATAAATATTTCAAAAATATATTATAAAATCATTTTCACTTTAGCCGTTGCCATTTTGACGTTCCGCTAACCCTTGTTAACCTGTACGCAAATACTTGATTTGTTTAACCTTTCGCCTCGAGAACTCTATTTGCATTGCTTTGCGCAAAAAGGGCTCAGACCCATTTGCTGTCAGACAATGTCCTTGGCAAGTGAACAATCAGCACATGATCCGTGAATACACACACGGAAAAATGTTGCCAACACCAACTTGTGGCGTGTTCTGCCTGTCTGCTTCTGCTTCGCCTCATCTGAGTACTGCGGCCTCAACCAAGCTATGTATATGCTATGCTCCTTATCCTTTTGCCTGCGTTTTTGGCACATTCTCGGTTTACAGTTAAGTGACCGGAAAATTGGGATCCTTTACGGCACATTTAATTCACACATATGAGCGCCACAATTACCAAAGCACGCCCAGCACACAAGCAGACGTCAACACACACACACACACTCACACACACACATACATTCATACATATGGCGTAAGAGACACACACTGTGGGACGTAGACAAATAACACTTAAGAGCGATATGCCAGCAGTGGATTCCAGGCTAAAAGGAATTGTGCTGTTGCTGCTGCTGCTGCTGGCCAAAAGGCACGCGCCACAGCAAGTCGCGCGTGCCACACACACACACACACAGACACACTGAAAGCCACTCAGCTGCAACCTCAGCAAGGACAACGAGCTGCCCCTTTTTTTTTACATTTTTACGCACACACAGCTAAAAATATATATTTAAAAAGGAATTTATTCTATATATATATATATATATATATATATATATAGATATATATTTCTATTAAAAACAATGCCTCGACGGGTTGGCAGTCAAGTCCTGGTGAGCCTTGGCGTGCTTTTGTTTTCATTTTATTTATTTTTTTTTTTTTTAGTTTATTTGATTATATAAGCTACTGAATGCCCTTTAGAGGCTGAATGTAAGAGTATTCAAATAATAGATTATGAACATTAATTTTAATACCTCTCAAATCAAGTGCTTCAGCCCTATTCTATGCAACTTTTGCATAGCTTACGCTTAGCTCTTTCTTTAGCCAAAAGAATATATTCTAGAGTATTTTTGGCTTTCCATGTAGCTTTTTTTTTTCAAGAAAAATACAAATTTGTTGAGATTAAGCTGCTGTACAACTCTCTAGCATAGCACGCATCTAGCTCCTTTTCAAGCCATAAGCAAACAATTAACAGAGTATTCAAGTTTCGTTCTGCTTTAAATTTTGTTCATTCAACACATAGAAAAGTTCAGCTTACAGATTTATTTATGTTAGATGTCGCATGATGATGTGTGGCATGCCACAATCAGCCAGACGACAACAACAACAACTACAACAAAAGTAGCCAAAGATAATTGTTGGCTGTTGTGGTGCGCTGTTCTGCGGCTTTTTTGGCGTTAGCATTTTGGGTTCATGTTAAATGCGATTTTAATGAGAGCTGAAAGACAATTGCGGCTGCTTGTTGCATACGTTCACGTTCACAGCATTCCTGCAAGTGACACCAAAGGAACCAGGAAGAGCAACAAGAAGAAGAAGAAGGTATAGGCTTTTGATAATTAGTACTGCTGCAGCCTGCAGTGGGCGAGCAGTCGTAGCCTGCACTTTGCATAGTTAGCTAACGCATAATCAAAAACCAAAAAGCAGGCACACTCTATTGCCAGCCAATATGCAGCCTCAGCTGCCACGCCCACTACACTCACATACATCCCTATTACAACAAGCAGACTCTGTGTTTTCCTTTTGGAAATTTGCTTTGGCTCAAAAATTTTTGGTTTGTTGCTTCGACCAAATGTTGTTTGCTGTCTTTGGGCCAACGATGCAGGAACTGCACCAGCACCTGCTGCTGCTGCTGCTCCTTCTCCTGCTGCTGCTTCAACTCCTACACCTGAGCTGGTTCCTGTGCCTCGGCCTTTGCTTGGAAATTGCGTTTCCGCTGCACCAAAACCAGGCACCAAAAAAAAAAAAAAAAAAAAGCTGGCAAAGAAAAAACACAGAGAGAGAGAGGGAGAGGAAGTTTGGGAATGGTGTAGGTCTTTCTAGATGCACGGCGACACGGCGCATTTCCTTTCAGCATCCTTTGCCACACACACACACACACACACAGGAGAGTCAGCCACACACATGTGTGTGCGTGTGCTTTGTTTGTTTGGTTTTTGGCGGAAATTTTGCGCTTGCAAATCGCATGGAAAATTCGAGCCCCAACTTGGGAGAACGTTGCCCATATCCTGGCCGTGCCATCGAAAGGATTTTCATTTGGCAGCTTAGCAACGATGCGGGCTGCTGGACACACACGCACACACTCACGCACATACACACACACACACACGCACATACATAGCTGCAGCTGCTTTGCGACGAATCGCGCCAACGACTTTTGCAGCGGCTGAAGCAACAAAAGCTCCCTCCCCCTTGAGCCAAATACACACAGAGGCGCAACTATGCAGCTGATGCAGGCATAGAAATTAGAGGGAGAACTAAGGGGCGAGCCTGGGAGACGAGTTCCTAGTTGGAGGGGAGGGCTCTGGGCTGGTCAGAGCTTAACAACGACAACGGCTAACGGCGACTTGGGGGCTCGAGCATCGATTGAATTTATTTGCATTGTACGCAGCAATAGCAGGAGTCGGAACGAAGCAGCAGCAGGAGCAGCAGGCAACGTAGCAGGAGCAGTAAAAAGTATAGAAAGAAGAGCAGAAAGAGTAGCTAAAGCAGCAGGAGGAACAGGAGGAGCAGAAAGAAAAGCTATAGCAAATTTAACTCCCTCTAGCTTTTGCCTCTTCTTCCCACTCTGTATCTCTCTCTCTCTCTCTCTCTCTCTCTCTCTCTCTCTCTCTGTCCCTTTCGCTCTGTTTTTGTATTGCCTGCGTCTAGTTTGTAGGCTGGTTAACAATTCTTTCGATTTTCATTTCCGTCTAGCAGCAGCAAACGAACAACAATTGCATGAGGCGCTTGGCCAGGAGCTGAGGACCTGAGCTGTGGGAGGGGGCGGGACTGAGAGCAGGCGAGCGGGGATTACCGCACAAACATGGCGCAAAAATCATTAGAAACTCTTTTGTTAGCTAGCGCACGTTGCGTTGCGTTGCATTTGCGTTTGAAATAAAACTGGAGAAAACTTCAACGACGACGTTGGCAGCGGCGATGGCAACGGCGAAGCTGAGCATACTTTTTTTTTTTTGTACAGCAGTTGTGAGAGGGAGAGAGGAGAATGGGGCAGAGGACCAGCAGCAGCAGTAGGTGGACAACGCGTCGTATGCGCAATTTTCTAACAGCAACAGCAGCAGCTAACCAATTGACCAAGACCCAGGCCTAGGGCAGAGCCAGCTGCTGTTGCTGTGGCTACTTCTATTGTTAAAGGGCTACACACACACACACACACACATACAAACACAGAGGGAGTTTGTTGTGCCTTTTTTTTACTGTCCATCTGGCTTTCGTTGATTTTGCGTGATCTACACTTTAAGCATTTGCAAATGCAACAACAGCAGCAGCTGAAGCAAAAAAAAAATAATGCTTTTGACCAGACGCCACGGACCAAAACAATGCAGGAAAGCGCCGCAAAAGGATGCGCCAGGATGCGCCAAGGATTATTCCGTTGCCTCGCACAATGATATGCTACACTTGATTGTGCCGCTTTTTATGGGACTGAGAATGAAATGGGCATGGACACAAATTGAGTTCTAATAGGCTTTAAGCTCGACTGTAATTCAAGATTTTAGTTTTGTTTTTTTTTTTTTTTTCAATTTAATTAATTTTCTAATATAGTAAAATTAAAAATTAAAATTCTGAAATAATATTAGCAGTCTGCAATGGAAGTATTCTATTAGAAGAATGTTAAGACTTTGCCATAGTTGCTATGATTCGGCCTAGTGCGATTCATGATTGCTGCTTTAGAGATTATACTACAGATATTCTTTATTTTATATTCTGATTTAAATCTTCTATTTTGTATCGTAAATTTAGTAAGTCCCATCTTAGCAGATGCAATTTATCATAATTGCTAAACATTATCCACACGCACAGTTTCAGAATGCGATAATTGTATTATTCTTACTGTTGTTCAGTATAGATAGATATATAGCTAGATATATAGATAAACTTAGAAATAGTATTTCAAGTATTTTAGGCATTTATCAATGTCTTCAAAGAAAAGTCTATCACTCACGCTTTGAGAGAGAAAAAACTGAGATAGCAACCGAACTTTCTCCGAACATTTTATTGAGTTTTATATGAAGCAACCCTGCAAGCATTTGGAAGACTGTTTTAACAGAAATCGTCTTGAGGACTCTTTTCTGAGTCGCCTTGATGTTAAAAAAATGATTAATCTCATGAGCGATCGAAAGAAGACTCATAAATGTCACTTCTATATGCTCAAAATATGATTGGTTGAGAATATAAAAACATATGATTAAATTATGACACAAAACGAGTCATAAGCGACTCATCAGGAAGAGTCGCGGCTAGGGTACAATTTTTTTCCGACGGGGGAGTCATTTATGATCAGAAAATGAGCGCATATATGACTATTTTTTATCAATGCGTGATTCATAAAAGACTCATTTATGCTCTGTTGCAGGGAAATAGTCTTTTGTTTATATATTGATGTGAGGGTTGTCTTAGCTAAACACATCAATGAAAAATTCCATAGACTCTTTAAGTGTATCTGCTTACTTAGTTAACCTCATTGCACGAGCGTCAATCGTATTGTTCCCTAAACGATGTTCGGAAATCATCACACGAATAGCTCAATGCAAAACGCTCAATGGAAGTCCAAAACGAACAGAGCCGAAGACTATAGCTATATATATAGAGCGAGTGCGATTGAATTTGATATCGGTTAATCTCGTGAACAGTGTGTGAAGAGTCAAACTGTGAATCCAATATTTGCTCAGCGCACAGATCAGAGCGAGGGCTGGTAAATCTCTGATCTTGATTGAATTCGTGAGCAGAGCTTGAAGGTTCAAACGATCAACAGTTATTGAGAGTACTTTATATAGATAGAAGTATATTAAGGCGTGGCATATTAGAAAAACCAACAGTTTCAAAGCCAGCACCAACAAATTTAGAAGTTGATTTAATAACAATACTTTCATATAACTCTTAAAAGTTTTTCAAGTTCAAATTAGACAATACTGGTATTCAATAAAATTCAAAAATTTTCTTATTTTATTTTATGGATTTAAGAAGTAATATTTTATAACTTCTTTATTTCGTCTATCATTGTGTAAAATATATGAAACTTTCCCCAAGCTATTTAATCCAAATTCATGGATCAAAAAGTTACTTTAATGCAATTTCCAGATGCTTTGCTCTTCAAGTTTCAAACTTTTGTGAAACACTCAACTAGATATCTCAGCAAATGTCTCTCTCCCTCCCCTCTCTCTCTCTCTCTCTCTCCCTCTCTCTCTCTGTCTCTTTTGCCATTGCGTATAATCCTAAATTTTTCCATTTCGAAATTCTTCTTCAGCCACTCAAAATCTTGAAGTCTCGTGCATTGCTTTTATTCTTATTTTTTCTGCGCTCAAAAGACATCAAATACCCTGGCAGGAGGCTCTTCAGAGAGTTTGCTCGCTTTTAAGGCCATCGTTTCTGTTTTTGTTGTCGTGTGTTTTTTGCTGATTGGTTTGTTGCTCAGTTCGATTTGTGGGTTAGCTTTTTGCCTATGCCAAAATGCCAGCTCCAGGGATATTCCACTTGATGTCCACTTCTTTTGCTCTGTTTTGGTCTGTTTTGCATTCGCTTCTTCTTTCTAGTGGCAATGTCCATTTCCTGTCGCCATTTCTTTGACTTGCCTCGACTGCTTTGGCTGCTGCCAATATAAACTCTTTCGCTTTGCTAGCGGATGTCCTTTAACGTGGTTTCCACACCGCTGCCCGCTGGACAGTTTTCTTTTTTTTTCACGTTTTTTTTTTTACATTTTTCACGCTTTTCCCTCCAATAATTTGCACTTTGAAATTTCCTACTCGCCACGGCGGAACGGAAGCCAATACTCGCTAGTTTTTCTTGTTTTTTTCAATTTTTTCGTAACCATTTTTTTTTTTTTTGACTGCCATCTTTGAGCTGGCGACTGCGGAAAGGGCTTTCATTTCCGGCGCAACAGAAATCGACTTGAATAAATGTAAAAAAAAAAATGAAATAAAGTTGTAGGGAATACTGCTAAAGGAGTTGGATATATCTAATGAATTCAAGTTTTCTATGCTGGAAAAAGTTTTCGAAATATACTTAGCTTAGCTTATAATGTAGTGTAGAAACTAAAGTCATTATAAAATTTATATTTACAGAATGAGAATGAGTTTCTAAGATATGAATTGATGAATTGCCTGAAATATTAAAAAATATTAATATTATTTACGTACAAGATATGCTTTATATAATTACAATATACTATATTTATATTTATAAATTTAATTTAAAAAATTATTTTAGTTATTTATAACATTTTATTTTATTTTTATAATTTTCTCTAGACAATAAAAAAAAAAATATTATATAGAGCTTTTATTAAATTGTAAGACTTGATAATGGCTTAAAAAAAGATATTAAAAGATAAACTTAACTTGGAAAACTCATAAAATTCATCATTTGTTTTGCAGTTATAGACAACAATGATATAGAAAGAAAAAGGAATTTTTTTTAAATATTTATGGAACCAAAATAAATATTTTACAGCTGTATATTTTACAAAAAACCCAGATATTTTATTATTATTCAACATTTTTTAAGTCTGGATTTGGTTTATCAGATGCAGTACTTGTTAAATTAATAAATCATATTTATATATTATATATTTTATATTTTACTATGTATTTCAGCATCATGAAAAAACTGAACGCTACCTAAGTGACTCGCAAGATATTCAATTTTATATATACATTTATTTCATATATAGACACAGTGAAATAATTTGATAGGAACTATTAAATAAATATATATCTATGTGCGTATGTATAAATATATTTGTATATATGTATATGCAGGCAAATGATTTTGATTCGCTTTTGTAGCTCGGCGTGCTTTCGTATTAGCCGAAGCTGCCTGCAGAGAGGCCGAAGAGGCGCTTTTAAATATTTACGATGCTACGCTTTTTTCTACACACACGTGTCTATATAAATATATATATATATATAAATATATATGTATAATATATAAATTTAAAATGCCAGCCAATGGGCGTTGAACACGAAGCGTGCGAACGGCTCGCCAAAGCGCACGAAGCACGAAAAAGGCCACAAAAAAAAAGCGAGAAAGCAAATCAAATAAAATATGCAAAATATACAAAAACAAACACACACATACACACAATTACACACTTACGCACGAATACACACACACACAGACACACGTGTACACACACGCACACAGGAGCTTTAGTTTAGTTGTTGTTATTGGTTGCGCACATGTCAACCTTACAACAACAGCTGCAGCAAGAGGCCTACGAACAACAACAACAACAACTATGCGAGGTGCATATTAAAAATGCGTTCGTGGCGCCGCCTACCGAGTGACGTCACCAGCAGCAGCAACAACAACAACAACGGCAAATTCGCTCGCTCGCATTTTGCATTTCCTCTTTGGCCCATGCACATCTTTCTGCTTATTGCTTTTTGTTGTTTCAGTTTCTTTTTTTTTTTTGTTATTTTGCGCAAAAGTTTTTGCTCTTTTTAGCCTTGCCAATGAGCGCCGTCTAAGAGAGCGTCGCAGCAATGCTCGGCTCGCTCTCGCTCTCGCTCACACGCGCGCTATCCAAGTTGGGGGTCGCCTCTCACCTAAACGGCTTGATTTGTGTGTGCTGTGCGCTTGTGTGCGTGTGTTTGTGTGATTGTAGGGAGCGCAAAGCTTGCGCGCTCGCTCACACCTAGGCATTTCATAGCTAGCTGTGCTGTGCCGAGAAGGCGTGGCCAAGTGCTGTAGTTTTTCTGTGCTCTTTGCGCAGTAGTTGGCCTAAGCAACAGCAGCAACAGCAGCAACAGCAGCAACAGCAACAACAACACAAACAACAACTACTATGAATGGCTGCAATAAGCTGAAGATATTCGTCGTCGGGGGTTGCGCTAAAAACTATTTGCAACATTTTCTTACTGGACCAAATGCAGCAGCTTCTCTCTTTCTTTCCGGCCAAAAGAATGCGGCACGCAGCTATTGTTGTTGTTGTTGTTGTCGCTGTTGTTGTTGCTGCACTTGTAGGCGCAGTTTTTGGTTATGCGTATCTTGACGTTATTCGCGATTTTTATGTATTTGCCTTATTGGTTCGTGAATTGCCTGCTTTCCCTGCTTCTCCTGTTCCTGTTCCTCCATCAACTTGATCCAATCACAGCTGCGACTGCAGACAAATAAATGCATAGAGACTTGGCAGCAGCTGTTAGCTCAAGCAAGTACAGTTACGCTTAACCTTTTTTAAAATATACAATAATTATTCATTAATGAAATACTGCACTTAATCATCGATTCTTGAAAGATCACAAGCAATACTAAGGCAGCAACAGAGCAGCGCATTTTGTTGCTCTCTTAAGCAACTCCGTTCAGTCTCTTAAGATGAGGTGCTCAATGAATTCGCCGCAAAAAACAAGCGGCAATAACATATGCGGCGTTTTGTGCTCGCTCTCATTGTCGCTCTCTCGCTTTGTCTGGCTCTCGTGTTGTGACGCTCTCTCGCAGCGCAGCAGCGACAACAACGACAACGACGACGCCGACGTCAGCAGCGCAGCTGACGCTACGTTTCGAGTTTCATTCATTGTATCTGTTAGATACTTTTGCCGAGCAATCAGTTCGTATTTAACTTTCGTCGTGAATGCAACGCAACGTTTGGTCTGAGCAGCGTATGCCGAAATAATCAAACAACAACAACAACAATAACAATAATAACAACAGCAACAACAATAATAATCATAATAATAATAAACGAATGTGCCGCGTCGTCGTCGTCTTGCTGTGTGTGTGTGCGTGCGTGTGTGAGAGTGAATGAAACAAAAAAAAAAAAACAAACAACAAATAAGCAATAAATAAATAAATAACAAGAAAGAAATATAGCAAAAGAGAAGGAAAAAGTAAAGCAATGTGTTGCACGCGCTGCACAAACTGAAACAGCAATAACAAATGTGCGACAAGTAAGCCTTGGAAAAGCTACGTGGAAAACTCACTTAATTTTGTAAAATGTATGTGTCATAATTAATTATTATAATTACAAAAAAAAAAGAATAATAAAGATAATAATGATAAATAATTGCATTAAAATAATTGATAAATATGTAAGCTTTAGTTGTATCTATGCATTAAATTGTGTTTAAATATGTATGTAGGTATATAGTTGTTTATTCATATCCATTTGTTATTTAAACAAGTTTTATATTTGTATATAAATATATCATATTTATAGTATGTATGTAAATGTTTATAGATTTATATATATATATATAAATTACAGGCGCTTTGCCGCACACACATTTTACAGCTTCTGCTGTGCTTGTTGTTGTTTCATAGTCTTCGGCACTGAAATTGTAATTTATAAATTTATAACGTGTGCATGACCCTCCCACCCTGGCTACCACGCCTCCTTGGCTCGTAAACAGTTGTGCTTGTTGTTGTTGTTGTTGTTCTGCTGCTGCTGCTGCTTCTGCTGCTTCTTCGTCTTCAGCTTCTTCTTCATCTTTTGCGCCCTTGCAAAGTTTTATTTTTTGGGCGCGCAGCAGCAAAACTTTGCTTCAGCTCCTTGTTGCCCGCCAAAATACACACACACACACACATACACACACACGCACACAGCCAGGCGAGGCAGCAGACAGAGTCATAAAAGGGCAGGCAACAACAGCAACAGCAACTGCTGCCGCTGCTGTGTAATTTATTATTTGCTGCATAAATAATAAATAAGCGTAAATAAATAAATACAAATATATATATATATATTTATATATATGCGCATATATATAAAGGTGTATATGTGTGTGTGCTGTGTGCTGTGTGTGTTGAGTGCTGAGTGTGTGTGTGTGTGTCGTTGGCAGTCAGGCAACTGCTACAAGCAGGCGCTGCGCAAACTTCGAAGGACTCGTAAATTAAATAAATAAAAATAATAAATATTAAAATAATAAAAAAAAGTAACTTTGACGGCTGAGTGTGTGCGTATGTGCAGTGTGTGTGTGCGTATATATTATTATTGTTGCCGTGCAGCCGGCCTGTGTTTTTTTATTTATTTATATATACATATATGTACATATATATTTTTTTATTGTGCACATTTTTATTTTATGTTTCTCGGTCTCTTTTTATTTATTTTTTTGTTCTTAATTTTTTTTTTTTTTTTTTTGCTTCGCTTCAATTTTAATTTTTATTTTTATGTGGCGCAACAGCTGCGCGCACAATAAATAATTAATCAAAAATAAAAAAAAATATATATAAAAAAACAACAACAACAGCAATGTGCAGGCTACACAGCATTACGATTTTGTTCTAAAGAAATAAAACGGGAAATGCCCAAAAATATATATAATAATAATAATAAAAAAAAATATATATATAAATATAATATTATATGTATATGTATATGTTTATGTATTTATTTTTTATGGTCTTTTTCGAACAGTCCAAAATTCAAGGCCCGAAACAAAAACAAAAACAGCAATAAAATAAATAAACAAATAAAAAGTTGCCAAAGCAAGAAAATTTAGAAGATGAACAAATATCAAACAAAAAGTTGCCAACAGCAACAACAACAACAATAACAATAAATAAATTTATAAGAAAAACCAAACAAAAACAAAAGCCATTTCGTATAACAAATTGTAATTGTTGTTCTTGCTGTAGCATAAAAAAAAGTAATAATAATAATAATAATGATAATAGTAATAATAATAGATCTCGACTTGAGCGCTAGCATTTAATTGGAATGAAATAATAAACATAAAACAAAATAAGTAAAAATGCGGCGAGTGAGCATAGCTGACTGCACAATGCTCTGCCAAAAAGCAAACGCAGTTTAACTTATACAAAATTCTATATATGAAACGCCCTTATTGCTTACAAATCTTGCGATTCTCTCTCTAAAAATATGTTAAAAAACTATGCCTAACTCTGTCTTTCTAGATTGGCTCAATATAAATTGTTCTATTCTTCAGCTTCATCTCGTTGATTTCTATTCATATTAGCATATATTATATTATATTATATATTAAAGTAGTATAGCCCAAGTTTCCATATGCCACGTCCGCAATTGGCATTTGCAACAGAAAATTTAATTCAATTATATCTATCAAATACTTTTAACTACTCTAGATAGACACATAAACAGGACATTGCAGCGCACTAAACCAATATGCTCACTTTTTGGTGTTTGAGCGAGCATAAAGAGACGCAAAGAGTCACAAAAGAAGCAGCAAAAGAAATATAATAACAATAATAATAAAAATAAATTAATTTTATGGCTCACTGTGTTTGCACACACACACACACACACACGCAGAGTCACACACACACTTTCAAAGGGAGACAGCAAACACACAATTTTTCAGCTCTCCCACACAGTTAGAGGCAAGCGCTGTTGCCCGCTGCCACGCCCACTACGCCCACGTACATAAATATATATATATACATGTAGATTAATGTATATGTATATGTATATGTATATATTTAAATAAATATAATTACGCAAATGTTCAGCGTCAGCCATAAATAATAATATTTAATTAAATATAAATGTATTCCACTTATTTATAAAGCGAAACAGAAATGAAATGAAAAGATAATACAGATATATACACATATATATATACAATACAATATATATATTTATAGAATATAAAACAGATAATAGTTGGATATATGGGTGTATATACATATAAATATACATATATATATCTATCTGTATGCGTATGCAGTCGTTATAATTGTTTGGAAAATCTCCATAATAAATTAGGCCGAAATGAAATATAAATAAATTTTTGCGCTTTGCTAATAAAATAATCAGAGGAATGGGGCGATGGTGAGCCAAGGGGGGGCAGGGCTTGTGGAGGCCAAAATGAATAGAAATGGAAATGCTCGAGAGAGCGCCAAAGATTAATGGACTTATTTAATAGAGTTATTGAGCAAGCAAAATAAGGCCGATCAAATTTATAGAGAAACTTAAATAAATAAATAGATATATGTATATATATAATTGTAAATAAAAAAAAATATATATTATATTTCAGTCTATGTTTAGAAATATGAATCATCTAATCAAATTTTATTAAATGTTTATTTAAAAAATAAAAATAAAAACATTTCTATAAACAAAATGTTATGGAACAACTTATGCATAGAGCTTAGAGATCGGCGCATTAATGCCAAAGATGGAGAGAAAGAGAGAGAGAGAGAGAGAGAGAGAGAGAGAGAGAGAGAGAGAGAGAGAGAGAGAGAGAGAGAAAGAGAGAGAGAGAGAGCGAGAGAGAGAGAGAGAAATACGAAACAATATTTTGTGGGTTGAATTAACATGGATTCAGCCATGTCTTCCTGTAAAATATTCATAATAAAAATATATTCTTTATTTTATTATATTATATTATATTTTATATATAAATAATGAAGATCAGGCTATATAAATACATACCAAGCTGAGTCAGATAAAGATTAAAGTATTATAAATGGAATATTAAATGGAATATTACAATTTTTGTATACTATATCAAACTACTATTCCCAGATTTCAAGAATTTTCTGTTCCATATACATATTCTGGTAGACTTTCTTCTTGGCATCTCTAAGATAATGTTTGACTTGTTTTAATTTAAGTTGCTCAACTGCAAGTATTTTATAAAAATTTTATACAAATATCCATCAATTAGACGCAAATAATACAAACATTAGATATGTTTATGTTAGAGATTAGGCTATCCTATAATAGTTCTATATGCTATGCATTACATCACATATGTGCATGTTCTAGACGTCTGCTTTATTAATTTACATCCATTTGTCTGCCTGTTCATCAGTTAGCTATTTATCTAGCTCTCAGTAACAGTTCATTGGAAAAAATCTATAATAAAATCTATAAGAAATATTTCTAAAATCCAGAGTTTCGCATGCACAGTATAGTTAGAATATGATATTAACTAATTAGCATAAATTATGAGCATTTTAATGCTAATATTCTTAGTTATAATAATGAAAATGACAATGATAATAATAATGATAATGCCAATAATAGAATAACAAAAATTATATTCATAATTATATAATAATAATTACACAAAATTTAGTTACAATGATAATGATAATACAAATAATTAGTCTGATACAAAAAAAAAAGAAGAAGAAGCATTATTTCTGTATTGCATTCATAAACTTGTTCAAGTCTATAAAGATATATTAATGCATATATTTACACGAATACGTACATATATAGATATATGTAGATATAGAGATATATACTCCAGCAATTATCATAATATTATATTTTGCACTGAAAGTTTTGCTTATCTTTTATTTATCCATAAGATTTGCGTTTGCTTAACGATTTCACTGAAACGAACGAAATTTGCATTTTGTGTTTCTCCTCTGCTTAATTTTGTCTTGCAGCTGAAAAACAATTTCTCGACTAGAGAGACACAGCCGTAAAATGTGCTAAATAGAGAATAAGGAGAGAGACAAACGAAACGTAAGCACAACTCGGACAAAGTGAGAAGCCAACAGAAACCGTACCATGGATATGACCAAGGACATTATGGACTTCGAAAGGAAGTCGCTAGACAGCAGCGGCTGCGGCGAGCAATATGAGCCCAGTGACTACACAATGGTTAATGCAGAGCTCGCCAAGCAGGCGGCACAGGTGAGCCAAGTGACACAAATGGAGCACGACGTGCCACTCGAGCTGGCCAAAAGAGAGGAACCAGAAGCACAGCCAGAGCCAATGCAACCGCTGAAGGAGGAGATTCGTGCAGTTGTCGCCGACAAGCCAACGATGCTCAATGAACAGGCGCTAACACCACCGCCACGTCCACTCACCTCCAGCGAGGTGGTTGGTCTCAGTGAGCCCACAGATCCGGAGCTGCGCGTTCAGCTGACGGCCAAGAAGAGTCGTTCGTTGCCCGTCTCGCCACAGCCGCTCGTTGCGCACAATTTGGCAGCGATTGGACTGTTTGAATTTGGCAAGAGTGTGGAGCCGCCGGAGCATAAGCCTAAAATCAATCACAAACTGTTGCCACCAGTCAATGTGGGCGTGGCACCGCGTAAGGTAACACCCACGGCGGGCGGAGATAATCAACAGTTTTGCCTGCGCTGGAACAACTATCAGTCGAATCTGACGAACGTCTTCGATGAGCTGCTGCAGAACGAATCCTTTGTGGATGTGACACTCGCCTGCGACGGGCAGTCGATCAAGGCACACAAAATGGTCTTGTCCGCCTGCTCGCCTTATTTTCAGGCGTTATTCTACGATAATCCCTGCCAGCATCCGATTATCATAATGCGTGATGTGAACTGGTGCGATCTCAAGGCTCTGGTCGAGTTCATGTACAAGGGCGAGATCAATGTGTGCCAGGATCAAATCAATCCACTGCTAAAAGTTGCCGAAACCCTAAAGATACGCGGCTTGGCCGAGGTGGGTGCCGGCTCGGCTGCAGCGGGCATTGGCGGTGCCTCGATGCTGCCCGATCAGCGCATGAGCGTCTACGATGACGAGGATGATGATGATGAGCTGGCTGCTGCGGCAGCTTTGCTGAACGACGAGGACGAGGATGAACTGCTCAAGCCCAAGCGTGCTCGCCTGCTGGCCAAGCTGCGCGCTGCTGAAACTGCGCTCGATCTCAATCAGCGTCAGCGCAAGCGTTCCAGAGATGGCAGCTATGCCACGCCCAGTCCACTACGATCGGAGTCACCCAACTCACAGCTGGCGGCGCACAGTTCACAACTGCCACTGGCCATGACCACGTCCACCATTGTGCGCAATCCTTTCGCCTCGCCCAACCCACAGACGCTGCCCGCCACCTCCGGCTCGAGCAGCAACAGCAACAATTGCAATAGCAGCGGCAACAGCAGCAGCAACAGCAACAGCAACAGCGCCACAGCCACAGCAAACGCACAACCTGCAGCCAACAACTGCTCCAGCTCCAGTTCGGCCGGTGTTCCCTCGAACGCTGCGTCATCCGCTGCCTATCGCTCGCCACCGCCGCCACCTCCGCCGCCGCCCTCGGCGCATAGCAATAGCAGCAGCTCTGCTGCTGGACTGAGCTCACCGACATGCAATAAGAATTCGGCTGCCGCAGCTGCTGCGCAGTCGCAGCTGCCGCCGCACATGGCCGCCGCTGTTGCTGCCGCTGCTCATCATGCCTCTGCCAATGTGCCGCCTCCGCCGCCAGGCGCTGCCGCTTCCATGCATCATCATGCAGCCGCCGCTGCCGCTCAGCAATTGGCCGCACAGCATCAGCTCGCCCATTCACATGCTGCCATGGCCAGCGTATTGGGCGCTTCACTGGCCGCCGCTGCTGCGGGCGGCGCTGCTGCACCGGGCAGCGCAGCCGGCGCTGGCAATGGCGGCTCCTCGGTGGGCGGACATCATGACGATATGGAAATCAAACCGGAAATTGCAGAAATGATACGCGAAGAAGAGCGGGTGAGTTTGATTTTCCTTCTTCTTTCTCTTTTTTCATGATATTTTAAATGCTAATTCATACTAGTTTTTCGCTTTTCTAATTAAATGCGATTTACCAAACACAAAATATTTGTTAGTGGTGCAAAGTACTTTAACTCGCAATGATTAGCGCATTTTTTTTTTACTTTGCACTAATTGTTTAAAACAAACAACAACTACGCATAATCTTCAAAAGTAGCTGATGATGTAGCAAATATTTTTTGAAATTTAATATTATTATGACTACTTGAACTTACGCATAATCAATCAATAGATTAATATTGATTACAGATTAACTAATTGGCTAATTAGAGAGCATACGCAGAACGTGTGCGTTATATAATATGAAATGTTAAACATACATATATATATATATATGTACATATATACCTCAGGGCAATAAGTATATGTGCATACTCATATATGCTAATAACTTGTTTCAAACTAAATGATTTAAGTCAAGTTGATTTTTCATTTATAGTACTAGAGCTACTAATAAAAATGTGTAATACGTCAGCTCAATATTTATTAACAAACATTTTATTAATTAACAAATGATATTCTTCCTTAGGAAATAAGTATATGTGCAAAAACCATTTATTACGCATTTGTTAGTCGGTGGGCAACAAATTTAAAGTGTTTTGCGTAGAAAAAGGAAACAAAAAAAAAGTAATAGTGATTTTAATTGTTATTTGAGAAAAAAGTTCAAAAAATTTTAATTTTTATTAAGAATGCCGGGTGGTACGCACTTATCAGCTGCGGAGCGCGGACGGATCCAAGGATTGAATGAATGCGGGCTTACCATTACAGAAATAGCCTCTAGAGTATCTCGACACAGAAATACAATTGCTAATTTCTTAAGAAATCCAAGTTTCTATGGTCAGAACCAACGCAGTGGCAGACCGAGCAACATCGACGACAGGTGCAAGCGTTTAATTGGGCGCCTAGCTACAAAAAATCAAATGTCTTGCACCGGGATCCAGCATCATTTACATCTCAATATTGGTAGAAGACGGATTCAACAATTTTAACAGAGAATTGTAATGTTAAACGTACTTCCCGGGTGGCTGCACCGATGCTACTGCTACGCCACCGTAAGGCTCGTAAGGCATTTGCTGAGAAACACAAATTTTGGATGGACAAGTTCCGCAAAGTTATTTTTTCGGATGAAAAAAGTTCAACTTAGACGGTCCTGATGGCTGCCACAAGTATTGGCGTGACACAAGGCAGCCAAGAGAAAGCCGACATAAGCGAAATCACGGTGGAGGATCGCTTATAATTTGGGCGTGTTTCGGGTATGGAGGAAACTCTCGCCTATGCTTTATTCCGACACGAGTAACCTCAGAAATCTATATTGAATTGATTGATGGCAATTTAATAGATTTTGCTGGAGACCTATATGGAGACAGTTGGATTTTTCAACAGGACAACGCTCCAATTCCAGTTTCAAAGGCCACAAATGGTTAATTTTTCATCGAGAAAAATACCAGTACTTGAGTGGCCGGCGGTTAGTCCTGATTTAAACCCCATTGAGGACCTATGGGGTATCCTATCTTCCAGGATTTATAAAGGTGGAAGGCAATTCGAGACACTAAAGGACTTAAAGATGGTTTTACTTGCTGAATGGGAGCTTATTGGAAATGAAATACTCCAAAACCTTGTCGATTCCATGCCGAATCGCATTAGAAAACTCTTAGAGGTGAATGGAAAACGTATTAATTACAAAAAATTTAAAAAAGTTTCAACATTCATAAAAATGTAAAGAATTATCAAAAATGCACATATACTTATTTCCTAAGGAAGAATATCATTTGTTAATTAATAAAATGTTTGTTAATAAATATTGAGCTGGCGTATTACACATTTTTATTAGTAGCTCTAGTACTATAAATGAAAAATCAACTTGACTTAAATCATTTAGTTTGAAACAAGTTATTAGCATATATGAGTATGCACATATACTTATTGCCCTGAGGTATTTATATTGTAGCTAGTTGTGTGAACAAGTCAAAGGGTTGCGATCGAGTGACGCGTGTGACTTCAAAACAAAAAAAAAATTACTGAAGACAAACAAAAAGCAAAGTTGGAAAAGTGCATAAATGCATGCCTATTACAAATGAATTTACACAACAACAACAACAGCAATTGGTTAAAGTGTGTTGGTTGTTATTTTCTATTAGATAGCACATTAAAGTCGATTTTCTATTTGTATAAAGTAAAAACAAAACAAAATTGCGTTGCATTTGCCAAAGCAAAGAGTCTAGAGCGGCAAGTGGTGGCGGAGGGTTTTGAGGTCTCGACATTAACTGCGTCAACGACTTGAAAAATAATTCAACATTTAATGCTAATGAGGCCAAATTGCGCAATGCACGCATAGACCAAAGAAAAGTGGGCTTAAGCAACGACAGAAATTAGAAAAACAGAAAAAAAAATAAAAAATTAGTTAAACAAATGACAAAAATTGATGGCAATGCAAACAAAAGCGCGCAAATATTTGCCTTGCAACACGTTTTGTAGTTGTTGTTTTTTTTTTTTTTTTCTTTATTCATTTATCTCAAGGAGTTGCATTGCATTTATCTATAATTCCGACTAATGCGGCTTTAATTTCAACATTGATTGCACTCTAGATGCAGAGTGCTGAGTACACTGAGAGAAACCAGTGGCGAGAAATTGCAGAAAAAAATAAATAAATTGCAATAAAACTTGATAAAGCTATAATGAGTGACAGAATATAGATAGATCAAATGAAATGCTAAATAAAATATATAAAATACTTAAAGAAATGTGTTGAAAGAATGCGAAAAAGGCAAATTTTCTTTTATGTGCACTGAGCGAAAGGAGTATATAAAATTAAACAAATTTCAAAGTGATATACATCAAGTTTTCGCTGTGTGTAGTATTGTCTATATATCTAGATATGTACATATATCTATTTGAGTTAGTTTCTAAACTATGTTTGACTTTGCTTGCTGCAAAGATTTTTTTTTTTTTATGTAAAACTCTTGACATTGAGTTTCGAATGGATTTTGTTTTGTTGTAGCTGTAATAATATTTCTCATATATTATTTTTGCACTTAAGAAATACCTGTGTGCAATATATGTATATATAATATATTTGTATATCTATTTGCTTTTTTTTTATTTTGTTTGATTTGTGGCATAAATAATGCATTATATGCGTCGTTGTCGCTGGCTGTTGATGGGTGTATAACTGAATGTGAATGTGTGTTTGTGTATGGCTTATGAATATGAATGCTGAGCTGTAGATATATATTTATATACATATATAAAATATATATTCATGGATAGCTACAAAGTATTCAATATGTAGCAGCTGCTGCATAAATGAGGGGCAAAAACAAATACAACAACAAAACTGAGAAATGAGAAGACGAAAAAAAAAAAAAAAAACAACGATGGCAACCATTTTCTTCATTTTTGCGCTTAATTATCTTTTTGCTGGCGCAATTTACTGTTGCTCTGTTAATTTATTGAAATGAAATCAAGAGAAAATTGTAATAAAAAGAAAAGAAATAAATGAATATGAAGCAGCGGCAAAGGAAACATTGTGGAAGCAGCCAAGAAAAGCCAAAAAAGTCAAAGCCAAAAACAAAAACTTTTTTGGGCGCAAAGCAAAAACTTGAGCAGACGCCTTGCTGTCATCAATGGGGAAATCCCCGTCAAGACGAACACCCAATAAACCCCACAGCATCCAGCACCCTGCACCCAGCATCCAGCACCTACCCCCAAGTCTTCATCCGCAACAGCTGCCAGATGAAGTCAACTGCGTGTAGGTGGCAAATGTTGGCCAAAAAGAACTGAGCGCCTATTACTTAATAGAGTCACAGCCGCCAGGGCACTTGCTCTCTGAACTCTCCCGAGAGGCAAGCGAGCGAGAGCTTAGCTGAGCTTTCATTCACAGACAGTTTGTAGTCAACACACACACACACACACACACAGACACGCAGACACACACTCTCGCACACACATTGAGAGCGCTGATATACCAAGCACTCAGCAAAAGTTACGCGAAGTAGTAAATGCTGCCACGGCTGCTGCGTATAAGTAGATGGGCGAGGGTGGGCGTGGTAGGGTCTCTGTAGTACTTGGCTCTCTGCTCTACTCCC